>JAUBOD010000445.1:1737432-1747500 GCA_032353885.1 Nothura maculosa | reverse complement strand
ATGCTGCTCTCCTCTGCTGCCACAGCTGTCCCCAGCACAATCCCTTATCCAAGTCCTGACTCCTTAGGGGGTTGCTCACTCATTCCCTGCTGAGGAGCTGTAAGGTGGCACGAGGCATGGAGCTAACAGGTGCTCCTGTGCCCAATCAGCTTCACTGGATTTATTCCTGCATCCAGTTAGATACATGTGGTGGTGTGTTACTGGGATAGGACAAACCAGACCACATACTGAAGTGCCTCACAGCATGGTTTTAAGGATGATGGATGCAAACTCCAGGTGTTCATCATTAGCATGGGTTTAGCTATGGGTTTGAACTCCCGGCTTAGGACAGGAGGTTTGGTTTGGCATGTTTTGAAGTCAACATCCAAGGCAGCGCAGCCTTGTTCTGCAGGTAGATATCCTTACACAGAGGGAGGGAACACATGGAGAACAGGTAGGGATAGGATGGGGAGTGGGGTAACACAGGAGCTGACACCCCCAGAAAATCCGCTCCTGCCAGGCTGAAAGCAGAATTTGGATGAGCAGAAGCTCTGTTGCAGCTTGCTGCGTGGCCTTGGACATCCCTAGTGTTTGGATGCTGCTGCCTCAGTGGAGAGTGTTACAGAGAAACAAGGATATGAAGCAAGAACGGAGCCGGGAGCCTATAAACACCCTGAGAGCCCATACATATTGCCAAGGAGTTCATTAACTATTCAGATCCTGTATTTTCTTCCTTGTTGTATGTTGTGAAACCTTCCAGAATTGCACACTTTTCTTAGGCACCCCTGCAGTTCACCACCCACGTCACTGCTGATAACGTACTGAGTAGAGTGAGTCAGCCAGCCTCTTGGACAGGGGGGGTAACATTTTTTTTTCCCTTCAGTGGCTTTATTTGCTTGTCTCCTACACTGTAAGATCATTGTTGCAGGGACCTTTCCAGGTGTTTGGAGAACATTTAGCAGAAGTGTTACTGCAAGTAAAAAAAGTAATAGGCTAGAGTTATTACTCCTCAGGGTTGAATTGCCCTATCTGATGAGGAAATAGGTGTTTTCTTGAGCACATTCAGTTCTGAATCACTTTCAGTGATTATGCAAAAAGAGTCATTATTTGGACCCATGAAAACTTTAAAGAGGAAGTGCAAGAGATATGCAAGTTATACTAAAAAACACCCAAGATAACAATCTGACTAAATTGATTGCAATAGGGTAACAGTTCACTTTCTAACACTGAATCAGTGTTTTTCTCTTTCTCTGCCTAGGTCAGGCTTACAAAGAATGTTTGAAGTCAACACTGAAGAACTGCAAAATGTTATCACATCTTTGACAAAGAACTTCAGAAACACTTTTTTTATTAAATTAAGATCAAAAACGCAGGTAAGAGAATCTTACTCAGTTTACTCCCTAAACATATGATGTTTACTGCAAAAGCAGAGGCCTATTGCACCTGTCTTGTCTCTTCAAGTAGACTTTATTTAACAGTGTATGAAATTATGGTATCTGTGAAACACCTCATGCAAACTTCGGTAAAGATCCTCCTTAATCCAAAGTCACACTTCTAGTATCCTGGGAATTCTGAGGTCCCTTCCAACCTTACACATTCTATGATTCTATGATTCTATGATCTGGGCTAGGCAAACTTATCACGAGAGACCTAAAAGGCAAGGTGTTATGATGCAGTTTGTGCTCCCCGAGTACTTTAGGCAAGGTTTGACACTCTCAGCTGCCTAGGAGTCCATGAGCTCTAACTAATACAGCAAAAGAGATTAGGAAAAATAAGGTTCTGGTGGCACCTCTTTTAACTAATCCTAACTCATTTTCTAAATCACCAAGCATGGCTTTCAGGAACAGAGGCAGTCACACAATAAGAGCCATGCTCTGAACTAAGTCAAGGCCCTTGATCAGGGGGACTTTCCATAGACTGCAGTGTTTTGAATCAGAGCCTAAGGGGTGGGCACGGAAGCAGTCAAGCCAAGGCATTGAGCAAGAGGGCTGCAACCCTGAGATCTGAGAGGCAAAGCATTTATAAACAGTCCTTCACAAGGCTGGGAACACAGTGCAAGGGCAAGGATGGGAAATATTGGAAAGACTGCAAGGAGCACAGACAGTATTGACAGCAATGCTGAAAACTAAGCTGAGAAAAGTAATATGGGATATGCCAGCACAGGGATATTTTGAACATAATCCCCAGGAAAATGTCTTCTGGTACTACCTGAAATATTTACCAGGTAATGGTGTGTTTCAGTGTGTGGGTAGGTTAATTCTCATGAGCTGGCAAGCCAAAGAAGCCCATCAGCCAGTGGCCACCCATGATGAGAGCGGTTTGCACCCAAGGCCCACATGAAAAGGTGCAATCACTCTCAGGTCAGCACTGAACACAAAGCATCAAGCTGGGGATGCTCCCAGTTACCACTTCTCCGCTACCACATGAGAGCAATGAGCAGAAGGAAAAATCATGTGAGACCTCGCTCAAATGCTCAGATCTGTGGGGAGAGGAGAAAGACCCTACAAATCCCATGAGAATAGGAGCTTGTTTTCCCGATGGAGAAGGCTGGATGGTTGGGGGACTACTGGGAAAACTTTTGACATGTTCAATAGCATTTAATGTTTCATATCCACAGCTGTTGCAAACCAGTAAGGCACTGCACACCTCATACGTGGCTGCAATCTATACTCTGCAGTGCCCATGCCTGGTTTTCTCCCAATTAACATTTGCACGTATGTCTTCATTTATATGGTATGGAGTCAAGTTCATTCGCCTAAAGAAATCTAGCTGCTAGATTGGAAGAAAAGAGCTGTCCCAACTAAGTCTTTAATCCAGCAAAGTTGAAGCAAAAGTCTGCTAACCAGGTTGCTCAGTGTTGGTCTTGTTAACTAGCTGGCTGCTATCACACCTCACAGGACAGTAGTTGTGGCTAACTCCCAGTGAAGAGTGAGAGAGATTTGTTAAGATATTTTGTTTTAAGATCTCTTTGATATTTAGACAAAGATTGTTAAGAAATTTAGATTTAAGTTATAAATTTCCGGGGAAATGGCTACGTTTTACATGAAGCAGCACTTAGGCCTGAGATTAGAGCCCATCTCCTCCTTGGGGGAGAAGATATCTTGAAATATCTTCTGGAAGAGAGAAATCTCAGCCTGCTCCCTGCACACTTTTTAGGCACCAGAAACCCTGAAAACTCCCAGCAGCTCCTTCCAGCTGTTACAAATGCAATATTCACTGTCTTGTGAAACTGTGTCAGCAGCAGTCTGAATATTACCAGTGACACCCATAAACTGCTCTTTTTCAGCCACTCTTTAAGAAAATCCTCAGCAAAGATTGGATTTTAGCTACTGAGAAGCCAAGCTCGCTGGCGTCTGCCGTGTCGCAGTTCTCCGAACCCTTGCAGCACATGAGGAAGCCCTTTGGGGAGGTAGGAGGCTCTTCCAGCCCCCTCACCAGGTGCATCAAACTGGGTCATACTCCCATTGTTGGGCTGCAGTCTGGCCTGGGAACAGCCTTCTCCAACAGCCACAGCTGGGTATGGAAGTATGGGTGAATGGCACCAGGAAGTTGAGTTATCGTCTTATTTTGGCATGAGAATAAGCAACATCCTTGTTTTTTGGAGTTTAAATAAGGGAACTGGTTTCATTCAAGGGGAACAAAAAGCTTCTGTGAATGTTACTACTGAGCTTTGTAGTTCCATAACTTGCAGATTTCTGTGCTTAAATAAATTTATGTTTTCCTTCCACGTCTGTACAGTTATGAAATAAATAGAGATGCAGTAATGGCTCTATATTTAAAACATGCAAGCGCCACCAAAAGCCACTATGAAAAAGTCCCAAATATCCCCTTTAACTTGTAGGGACCCAAATTACCAACTTACAGTCATGGGCAGTTTCCAGGAAAAGAGTCATTTTATGGTTTCCCTCTGCTCACTGCCTTGGCGGGTGCCTCACAAGTGGATATGTGGCTCCCATGCTGAGCTGCTCGGTACTGGTCTCATGAGGCCAGTGCTGGTGGATGCGCAGCATCCGTGCATCTCCTTTACACCTGCTACTGTTGCTGAAAAACTGAGGGCTTCCCCTGCTTTCTGCTGTAAATTTCTATCAGATTTGTTGCAAAATTTTCTTTTTTTTTTTTAACCAGGAACTGCTCTGTGACATTCATAAGTATGTGGTGAGGGAATATATCACCCAGGTCATCAAACCAAGACGGAAGATGAGACGGGAGATGCGGCAGCAAGTGAGCAAAAAGATGAACCAGGAAGCCAAAATCCTTAATAATATGCTCATGGATCAGGTACAGGAGCTGCCTTGGGTACTACATCCCTATGGGTGCATTGGGCCTTTGGTTCATTCAGCCCTGAAGAAAGTCAAGCACCTAGGGCTGTAAGACATGAAATCCCTGATAACCAGGAGAGTTACTAGCCAAAGTTGGCACCTGAGCTGCCTTTGAGGCCACAGCCAACCCTGAGTGGCCCAAGATGAGAAATCTTCCTTGGTGTCTTCCTAATTCCCCGTGGGCTCCTCACAAGCATTGCTGTTCAGGTAACTTCTCAGGGGCAAGCATGGCACACAGCCCACTTTTCAGTGCCTCTAATGCTCTTTCCCATCAAGGTTCCAGTAATAGTTCCCAGCTTCCAGACAGTTCCAGGTCACAGCCCCTCCAGTGCTTCTGCAGCAGCTACTGGTAGGGCCATCTGTGTAATAGTTCTGAGTTTTGGGGAGAATGGATAAGAAAGCTTTCCTGCAACTAAAACTTCAGGTAGGAAATGCTGAAGAACATTTCTCCACCAGTTTGGATCTAGCTGCGGTGGTGTTGGAGGATCATGGAGCTTTCCCTCTTTCGTGGGCCTGGGAACACCAAGTAGAGATTACTGGTTGCTCTCTTTTTTGATAGCTCTGCCCCTGCTTTGCACACAGCACAGCAACAAAAAATGTCAACAGCACAACAGCATTGTTTTATAACGGCAGAAATAACCTTCTGCCCAAGCTCTGTGTGCTTTGCCAAGAGAACAGACCAAAAGGCTTTGTCAAGATGTCGTGCTTTCTACTAAAACCACCATGTATGGACCTGTTTGTAGGGGTCTGCTTCAGACTGGCTGCTTCCTGCCATACATCACATCGCTGACATAGTTGGGGAGAAGAAAAAAGACAAAATCAAGGAACATGTTGTGGAACTGTGCCAGGATTACCCAGATATCAGGTATGTGAAAACACCACGGCAGCTTGTCTTGGTCAGCAACAGTTCCCTCCTGTGCCTTGGCCAAGCTCATGAGCTTCTCTGACCTGGACAACTCAACATGTTAGAGGCTCCTCCTTACTGCAAGGGACCAGGAGTAGAGAAAATAATTTTTCTTGCTAAGGGACTGTATTCCTTCTCTCTCTCTCTCTCTCTGTCTCTCTCTTTTTTAAAAAAAACCTCTGGCAGAACCTACAATACACACAAATTAATTCAAAAATCTTTTCATTTTATTACTCCAAATAATTCCTGTTTCACTCTAAGGCTTAGGCTGCTTTTCAGGAAATCAACTGTATTTGCACAATGTGCCAGTACACAGGCCTCTGCTTTGGAGCAAAAATTTTGTCTCCTGTTCCCCAGCTCAGACATCAAAGAGCAGCAGACATTCAAACAGTTCATCTGTGGCTTCTGAAAGGGACTCAAGACAACCACTAGATTTTTCTGGAATAAATTTCAAATTCTTTCTTTTGTATTTTCCAATTTGCTGTTCCAAAGCAGCATCTGCTGAACTTAAGATTACAGAAAAAGGCAAACGAGCCAGTTTTAACTTTTTCTGTGCGTGGATGAACAGCTGTGTGTCAGTATTCACCCCCTCTTCTACAACTCTTCCAGTGACCACCATGAAGGATTATTACAGTTTGCAAGAAAATTTGTTTTATCAGAGTGATCTCAAAAAAAAAAAAAGATGAACAATGCAAGCCCCATTTGCATTGGGTTACAGATTTACTTCTGGATAACATTTATGTAATCAGTGTAAGTGGTAAATTTAACAGGTTGTTCAGAATACTGAAATGCACTCTTAGATATCCAAAAAAAAAAAAAAAAAAAGCTGAGGCTCAGAATGCATCTAATGCATATTTAAACTGAAAGGATAAGATATGCTTTGGGTTTATCTGTGTGTGGAATCCAAGACATGATCTTGAATTCTTCTAAAAAAGCAATTTCCTCAGTGAGCACACTTACTCCACAAAAAGAACACCTTGCTCCTAATTACCAGATTAAGCTGATGAACGAAGCAATGCCTGTTCTAGGAGAGATGGGGGTAAATGAGCGCTGGTGAAAATGAGCTGTTTGGAAATAATTTTCCAGGCAGAAAAGCCATTTGCAGAGTTGGGATTTGTGGTACTTTCATAACTTTCAAGCCAAGTTTTGAGGTTCATCTATTTCCTGCCTTTCCATTATTGAGCAACGTGATTTTTCAACAATTGAGTTTGGAAAACGAGGCGAAACCTGCCAGACCTGCATTGCTTCCTCCCTGTGCCTTTGTTAATGCGTCCCTGGAGCTCTCGGGGATGTTGCTGAAGCTATATATACAGGGATTACTGGAACAGGACGTGTTTTCACCTCCTTTTTCCTCGCTCTAATCTAATTAGTGCCCATCACCTTCCCAAATATTAGCACTTCCACTGTTTAAGTTAAAATAATCATTAAATAAAAGGTCTGCAGCCTCTCAGGAAAACCTGCACAGGATTCCGCTTGTATTTACAGATGGAGGAGGAAATTCCCGCCGGCACAGGCAGCAGGAAGGTGCTGTTTTCCCTTTGGGGATAGGCAGGAGCACATCTGAGCCTGCTGGGCAGCCCAGAGGCTGCAGATCTCCTTCCTCAGAGGCTTCTCAACTTAATTCACTATTCCTTGTTATTGCTTGTCACTTAGCTCTGGAATGGTTTTTGCTCTCCATAAATGAGCTCGGTCTTGTTTGTCTTCACAGAAAGGAGCACATCCTGGCAATTCTTGGACTCCGAGGTCTGGGGCGAGCCAAGAGCAGGGCGATCATTTCGAAAAGATACTGCCTGCAGGAGAGCCCTGACAGTGAGCACTGCAACTCACTCTTTGCTGAAATAGATGCTCCAACAGTCATCAGCTGCTTCTAAAAGGCGTTCAAAACAGAAGTCAAAGTCCCACCTCCTCCTTCACTGCTTCTACATCATGATCCCAAACCCACTTTGTTGCTCTTCAAAAGCTCAACTGGTGTGGAGGAAGAAACTCTGAGCTCAAAAAACGAAGGCAACAGAGGCACCAAGATGCCAACATCCTCCAAATTCCTCCAAGCAGCAGCTCTAGCAGTATGTCCTACTTGAGGTGAATACACTGCTTATATCAGTAGGAGGCTGCTCTGTTCTTTGGACAAGTTTGAGTCTCTTCTCAGTGAACAGGAAAGAATCAAAATGAGTTCACTCAAGGCTATATTATGGCCTAGGCTGTGTGTTGCATAATTACACAACAGAGCAAGAGCCTCATTCATAATTACCATCTTTGAGCAACAGAGGAACTGAGTTTGGGCTGTGATGTCATGGAGTCCACAAGTCCCATTTCCTCCCTTGTGAACCAGCAGGTGGGACTGGCCTGATGTAAGGTCAGTGACACTGCAGTCTGGTGCCATAGACCACTGCCTACCTGAAGAACCAAACTCTTAGAAGGTAACCAAACCCTACAGCTGATATACACAGAGTATGGACCTCTCCAAGACAGGCCCTTGGCATTTCAGCAGACTTTCCCTTTCCACTTGCAGCCTTTCCTTGAAAGACTTGTTTGTTTGACCTGAGACCTGCTCAAGACTTCACATGCTTTCCGTGGAGACAGATGTCTCAGAACTGAACGTGCCATGCTCAATGTGCAGCAGGCTTCAGGTCCCCTATGGCCTTGGGAAAAGAGGTGGTGGTGGTAGTGACCAGACAATTTGCCTCTACAACTGTTTCCAAGCAGAGAAGAGCCTAAAGTCTGGGACAGTGGTCAAATGGACTTGTGGAGTGGGCCAGGGGGAGTAGATATCTCTTTCTGCTGTGGACAGGATTTCAGATTTGTCCCCAAAATTCCAATTAGGGGACAGAAAGTAGGCATTTTGCCTGATGTTCTCCTAGTCCCTGTTCTTGCACATTTGGAGGTACTTTAATGAAGCTGCTGCAATCTGTCTGCAAGATGAAACTGTAAATGTTAAGCCATGGTGCTTTGCATCCAATCCTCACCTGACATAAGACAGCGTCACCGCATTGACTACAGTGAAGCAACACTGGCTTATTTCTGTGGAGAGTCCAAAGCATGACATTCATCACCTGCATGTGAGACTTTACAGCCTATGGTTGTACAGAAATGATTTTATTTAACCCATTTTATCCCATAGGTTGCCTCTGTAAGAATTAACTTGAGAATCTCTACACAGATATGTTTAAGGTCTATCAATTAATATGATAAATGTGGATGTGGCACAGTCCTGAACACTAATTTGTCTGCTGCAGACAGTGGGAGTTAGAGCATCAACAGTGATTCTCTTACACTTCCTTTACCCAAGTTTTCACCTGAACAAATTTCAGCCCCAGTGAGCAGTAGGAACTGATGACAGGCCTAATGGGGTGATCTGACAGATAATGAAGGAAGCATCTACCTTTAATTCATGAACATTTATCACATAGCAAAACTTTGTCGGAGCTATGGTAGATTTGCTCTCTCTATAGTCAAGGTGAGATGTTTTTCTATGAAGATCTGATATAAACTGTGAGCTTGAAGCAGGAAATCCTGAGAGGAATTTACTGCTGTATATCCTTCACCAAGACAGATTGGCTGATCAGAACTATCCTGGCATGGCCTCAGCAATGCAGCTCTCTATAACAGAGAAAGGAGAAGTGATGGAACATCCACGTTTCACATCAGATTTGCAGAGCTCTTCTATGGGTGAAGGTCACCTGCTGCCAGCTCTGGGGAGAAGCTTGATACGATGGGCAGTTAAACTACCTGTTATCTACCCGTAAGCTACCTGTTAAATAGGTGACGAATTGTGGCTTGACCAGCATCAACTTGCAGAGACAGGGATTTGACTGAGGCTTGAGTGTGTTTCTCCTGCAGCTGGGGATCATGTGGAAGAGCCTGTGATGGAGACGATCCCTTGCAAAGGACATCCAGGATACTCCTAGCTTCAATACATCTGCAAGGAAAATCCTGAGCATCCCATATCTATATAGGGAAGGCATCCCATGTCTATTGGGGAATGACACCAGTGAGGAGTGGTCTTGGACAGTTGTCAGGACCAAGCTTGAAAGCCTCCATCTCCAGGCTGCCTCCAGAGAGGTGCATGAAGGCTCAGCAACACTTGGAGCTTCCCCTTGATGCCTGCCTCTTGTGTGGGGATCTGAAGGCAGGCGAGGTCAAACTTACATTGCTTTTATTGGTATGGATCACCCTATCGCCTTTCATGGGAGCTACATCTCCCAGCCTGGCAGAGGAAAGTGCATGGAGACAAGAAAGGACCTCAGTTTTGGCATCCTCACTCTGAAACATCTAAGAGTGTACTTTCAAAGACAGGATTTGGAGCACCCAGCCCAGTCAGGAGAAGTCCTGAGATGTTAGACTCCTTTTATCCCATCTCTGATCCCAGCACCTCATTTAAGGCTTCTTCATCATCATGGAAACTATTTTCTCAAGTGTATTCAAGGCCTGCTAGGTTGTCAAGCTTACAGTTTTAATGTGTCTTCCCAGAATTGTTGGATTTTTTTCCCTCGAGCTCCAGCTCCTTGACCCTAGCATTAGCTAAGGAGTTCAGCTTTCCTTTCATAATAAAACCACATGTAACCATGGCATTACAGAGGAGAACTGGGAACTATGACTTGCAATTCATGCGCAGGCTAAAGAAAAAGCAGGAAAATGAAACCTGTCAGTGGTTTATTTTTACCAGAGCCTCTCTTGGGAGCCAGACTGTGCTCTGGATGCTGTACCGGGGCATCCTGGATCATAGCCAGCCTCTAAGCTCAGGGACAAGCCCATGCAGAGACACTGCCTGACTGCAGCAACTTGAGCTTGGAGAGAAGATCTGAATTGGCACTGAGTCTATGAATGCCCAGGAGTTTGCTTAGGAGCAAGTTGGCACCCAACTGCAGG
>JAUBOD010000445.1:1726290-1737332 GCA_032353885.1 Nothura maculosa | reverse complement strand
GTGGGAATTGTGTTCTTTGGCAAAACAAGGCTTAGTCTGGACTGCAAAATCAGCTCCTGGAAGACATCTAAGTGAGAAGGCTATATGCTCCAAACTGCTTTGCCACCACATTCTATGGAACAATGAGTTTTTATTGGGGACATATTTCATATTCCAATAAAATAAAAGGACTCCTTGGGCTTTTACTGTGAAATATGTCACTCTTGTAGGAAAGTGCCAAAGAGCTAAGTTATTCTATTAACTTCCTCTGTTTGTTGTTTCTCTGTTTCTGTAATGATTGTTTCCACTGTTAATGTCTACTGGAGCACACTGTTTTAATTTCCCATTCAGGAGACTCAACTTGTGCTTATTGTGGACAAGCCCAAGCTACTGCATAAGAGGGTCTGTAATTGTACATCCTGCAGTACATAAGGTTTTCTCAAATGCATCGAAATAAAAGGAAGAGCAAAATTCTGGCCAGATTTGGCTTCCCAGAGTAAACATTCTGCATTTGGAAGGGAGATCTGGCACAGTTTATAGCACTGCGTGGATGGTGACAGATATTCTCATTTCAGAGGTCTTTGCTGTTTCACAACATGGCTTGTGTCTGGTTTGGGATGAAAAGCAGCGCTTGCTCCCTGTCCAGGGAGATGGAGACTGCAGCCAGGCTGGCTGCATCTATCCAGGACAGACCTTTGGGTTCCATTATTTAAGCAATTTAGCTCAGTGACATCCAAGCCATCCAAGCCTCTCTCACCACTGGCATCTGGAAGAGCACCAGATGGGCCGTTCCCAGGCTCCCAACCCCTCTGCCGCCTATAAAACATAGTAACAACACCAGAGGCTCTCTCTGAACCAAAAATCCTAATCAATCAGTACCAATATTCCAGACAAGGCATTTTAATGCAGCAGCAGCTATGTTCACGTCCCTGCAGTGTGCTTATCTTTCAGCAAAGAACTCTAAATTGGTTTAAAATACTGAGGATATTCTATGAGAAATGCATTGCAATATTACATCCACCTTGGAAGCAGGGAAATGTTTTTGAGAGAAAACAGAAATGAGGACATTATTTTCAAGAGATGGATGAAAAGTAAAGATGCATTAGTTTTAGACTTAAATACTTAGATAATTAGATTAGACAGTGCTCCAAAGCACTGATGTGAACGTTTATCTTCTGTATTTTGCAGGTTTCTCCCCGTCCTGGAACCTGGTCAGGTGCAGGTTTACTGCCTCAAAGGCAATCAGTTTGGTTCCCAGTGCACTGGTCTGACTGAAGGATATGCACAGGGTAAACACAGTGCTGCTCTGCTCAGCATCACTGCAGTGCACATCCAGCCCTGATTGAAATTTTTACATAATACTGTTGATGTTGACAATAAACAGCACAAGTATTCACCTGTCCCATAAAAGCCTTGCAGGAGATCAATCAGATTACCATAGTGTTTATTATACTTGAACTATTTACCTTTGTAATTATAAGAAAGCATTGAGAAAACAGAAGACATGGGCTTAATCTTATCTGTGAGAAAAGTGGTTTAAGGTTAATATGTAGAGAAGAGCCACCAAAAAAGCCCCCAGTAGTGTCACTGACACATAACTATACTGCTTCTCTGAAGAAACTGGGCAAGTACAAACTCTGACTTTTTTGTATTAATATCTGTCCAACAGAGCACTGTAAATGCCCTCTGATATTATTCCAATGTCGCACTGTCCTATATAAATTCATATAAAGTCATCTAAGTGCACTATCCCCTGAAAGGACTAACATGTAGAGAAACTTCTGGGAAAAAAAAAAAAGTTGTTGTTTCATTTCTGCCATCTTGATACTACCTACATGTCAGTTCCCAAAATACCCATATAAGATTTTTCTTAGATACACAAGTTGATATAGAGGTTATATTGCTTACCTAGGGGTGCAGCAAATGTTAATGACAGATCCAAAATGAGCACCTCAATCCCTAGATGCCTAACTGGGTTCAGTTTATGTTTGGAATAAACACGGAATCATAGAATACTTAAGGTTGGAAGGGACCTCACTGCATTTCAACACAAAATCGTGTCTGGCAGCCTAAGTGGGTCTTCAAGCCTAAGTTCTCTACTGAGTCTGGGGTGGGCAAGCTGCCATGAACTTCATTAGAGGATGAAGGATTGTGCCTCGGTTCCCAGGCCTAGCAGGAGACTGACATTAGATGAAAAGAAACTGCCTTTGTGTGAACAGTGTTGCACAATTATAGAAGCAAACCAAGCTAGAATGTGCAAGGGGGACTTTTTGGTGTTTGTGAGGCAATCCTGCTGCTGCACTGTGCCACTGGAAAGGTCTCAGCTGTTGTGCTGCCATTAGAAGAAACATTCAGATACTTCAGAAAAAGCCCAGAAATGAAGAATGTCCTAGCACACATTCTGCAAAGAATGAGAGGTTTCCTTAGGCCTGTGCAGGAGAGTGACTGTAATTTTTTTTAGTCTGCGAAACATAGAACTTATTTCTAGGAGAGCTACAGTACACAGCAGATCCCTCCAGCAGATCTACCTGACCCTCCAAACACTGGAGGGGCTGATGACATGAGTCACTGGGCTACTATCACTGAAAAGAGGTGACACTAATGCTGTGGTTTGCTAGGGCCATAGTGATGTGAAGGACCATAAGCCAAGACCAGCCAGTCCCCAGGCACTTCCTTTCAGATACACAGATAAAATAGAGCTGTGTCCATGATGACTCAAAGAACATGAGACCAACCCAAGAGTGGAGAGTTTCTCTCCCCCTTTCTCATGCACATGGTATAGTACTGGTGCATCTTGAGAAAGGCACAAAATGCTAGATGACAGAGCTCACAACTTTCCAGAACTTTTTGTGAAACTTGGGAAAAAATATTAAAATTTCCTGAAGAAATTGCAGTAGGAACAGAATCTCACTGAGTAGGTAACAGTCAATAATGGAATTAATCATCAGGAATTCACGAGTACAGGCAAGGGCAGAAAGTTCAACATCTTTTATCTTAAAAATAGTTGCTTGCACACATGGACCATGATCTTCCTCTGCCATCCCTGTTTAGCGTGCTGGAATGCATCACATGCTTTCATCTTGAGAGCCTCTTAAGGGAGCAGGCCACGAGCCCTTACTAGCAGTAACAAACGCCCATAATGATTTTTTCCCTTGATGATCTCAAGGCTGAATGTGCTCATGAGTTCTTGCTTTGCAGCTGGTTAGTCATCCTCTGAAACAAAGACCATTCCCTGGAATGACGTATGTGCTATATTAAATGAAACACGTGGAAAGAAAAAAACAGCCCCTCAAAGATCAAGTTAGATTTTTCTGTGATAAAAAGTTATCCCAGAGAGCTCCATTTAGAACTACTATTCAGAAACACAAATGCTTGCAGCTGGGAGAGGATGCACAAGACACCATGCTGGCTCGGGGAGCTTCATCTGGATGTGGTGAACTTGGTCATCTGGATGTGGTGAACTTGGTCCTTGTGATCTGACACGAGGAGAGAAGGGGAGATGGCATGAAGCACTCTTGTGCTGCTCATCCCCTGCACCTTCTTACCAGTGTTAACCTAAAGCTCAGTCCTCAATTTGCCTCTGTTTCCACCAAGAGATCATGGCCTGGAAGAGGGTGAGGAAGGAAGCAGCCACACAGCTGTGGCCCAGTATCCCTTCCTATCCCAAGTGCCTCGGGAGCTTAAGACTTGATGTGCAGCCTCATGGCATCACATGTGGAACTCTTCTCTGCAATTCCTTCTTTTCAAAAGGCTTCTTTCTCCTTTTACTTTCTTCAAATTAAATTTGTTCATCTATTCATTACTAAACAGCATAAAGACAAATTCAGATACAAAAACAAATTAGTGGGACATTTTATTGTGCTGTGGCCTAGTATTTAGGCCAATTATTCTGTTAAAGGAAAAAAGAGAAAAAGAAAAATAGAAAAAGAAAAAGAAAGAAAAAGGAAAACACTCTGGAGAAAAACATCCCCTAATTGCAATGCTGGCCATTATTGCTGAGACCCTCTCCCAGGTGGGACATGTCCCCTGACGTGGTGACACGCAGGGCTGTAGCTAAGATTATGTCATAGCCAGAAGGTTCTTGCTAGACAGCCCACAGATATGTGATCCCATGCTTGCCATGTCTGTGCTGCCAGACCCAGCAGCACATGGGAAGCCTCTTGCCTCTTCCCGTGGGACCTGGGCACCACATCTACCCAGCTTTGGGCCCTGACCCTTAGTCCAATACTTATAATTTCAATTGAAAAGCCCTTTACAATGATGAAACTGCTAAAGATTGTGTCTTTTAAGTTTGTTAATGAAAAAAAAATGGCTTGTCTTGTTTGCAGCAGGGTAAGGATACTTGCTTGGGTGGTGTCTGTCTTTTCTAGTGAACATCTAAAGCAGGACTTAATCTTGATTTAATAAAACTGATGACAAACAGGTAGCAAAACTCCCAATAATGTTGAATTTCCCAGAATTATGTGCAATCCATTCTAAATGACCACCAGGATTTCTCCACTATCCATTGATCCTGGGCTTTAGTATATAGATTTAGATTTAATCATTTTATTCATAAGGCAAAGAAAGAACTAGCCACTATCTGCATTTGCAGCTCTCAGTATTTGGGAATTGTTTTCATGTGGTGCTAAATAGAATCCTCAATGAATAATCTTTTGCATAGTTTAAAAACAGTGTGTGTAATATTATATGCAACAGCCCTTTCAGTCTCTTATAAAATAGGCTGCCTATTTGTAATGCAGGCAGTAGGAGTTACAAGTACATATGTCATAGTTACCTTTAAGCATTGCATCCAAAGTACTACCTTTAAATAGAGATATCAAAATATATATGGTTTTGATATCTACTGCTGATTTTTATTTATTCCAGTGTATATTTCCTCTGATCTAAATAGGGAATGTTAGAAATACTGTGGCTGCTTCGGGAATGATCTGTGTCTGACCTTTGTGGTAATGGGACAACTCCCACAACAGCAAATATGTATGATCTATGGAACCCATGTTCATAGGGCAGATGGAAGCAAATAAAAAATGTTATAAGCCTATAATACACAATTCATATAATTCTATATAAATAATATACATATATATAAACATATAATTATTATATAATCCTATAAGATCTATAAGGATCCTTTAGATGTTTACTGAAGGGAAGAGGAGTTTTTTCCAGAAATATGAGTGGGAATTATAGTCCTGAGATCTGTAAATCTCAACCAGGAATATGCTTTTATTTACTAAGAGATAAAGAACTTTTCCGTACTGCCAGTAAGATCAACAACAAAAACTCTGTTGATTTCAACAGTGCAGGATGAAGGACGAATTCCTGACTCAGAGTGTTTGAAATGTAAGCTGTTGAATCCTCACAGCCGCTTGGATTTCCCCTGGAAACTTCCCTCTGTAATCCTAGCCAAGCTGAGTCAATGATTTTGCTTGGACACGTGAAACAATCCCAGCAGGAGAGAGCCTAGAGCATCAACGGGCAAATATTGAGGAAACAAAAAAGAAAGTTTGAAATTCAAGAACTACTTGGTGTCTTGCTTTTTGGACCTGAAAAGGAAGCACTGCTTTTGTTATTTCCCATGTATTTTCCCCCACATTTTCCACTTCAAGAGCTGTGGCCACTGCAATGAGGTCTGCAGAGGGGTGAGTTGTAACCAGTCTTTGCTCCTACCTAAAAGCAGACATCCCTGCACAACACACTCATGTGGCAGAGGGGGTGGCTTTGCCTGGGAGCAAAGAAAGGACATCCTGATCTCGTTGTGCCAAATCTAAACATGACACTGTCTCCCTCATAGACACTAGCCAGGATTTGGTACAGACTAATGACCTTTTGAAATGACATTTCACTCTCCAATCTAAAATTAGGACTGTCCACAAGCTACTCCCCGGGGTGGACACGGCCATCTGTGCAAGCAGGACCAATAAACTGAGCTCTGGGGAGGGCAGATATATTCAAGAGCTGTTTTTGATGGAAACACACGTTTCTTCCCTGCACCGGCGGGCAGCAGGTATGGATGCGGCTCCATCGACACAGCTGAGCTGGTTCTGGCTGCTGCACTCGGAGTAGCTTTGGAGTTGCTGGGCTTCATGTGGCAGCTGGGCTGGCTCCAGCAGCGTGTGGGCAGGCTGCAGAGACCTGCTTTGAGACAGCTCTTGAAAACCAGTTGACTTACAGGAATCCAATGCAGCTGTCAGTCTCCTCCCAGATTTTCTTCAATGTCTGGCATTGCAGAGCCCCTGTCCCGGAGACGGGCACAGGGCAGTGCAGAGGAGCAGTGCAAGGAGGAGGGACAGACTGCGCCCCAACCAGCTCAGTGGCATTTGGGAGCCCCAAATTGCACTGAGGAGAGCACTGATGTCCGAGGAAGTTAAGGATGTGGCTTCTTGCATGGCTTTCTTGCAGCTTAACTAATGTCACAGTTCCCATTGCCCATCCTGCTGCCCCTGGATGCTCTGATCTCTGAGAGATCGAGGCTGAAGAGACCCATTCTTAGGGACCCCTGTTGCAGCAGCTGGCATTGTGGACAGGACAAAAGCCATGGAGTTTGAGAGCACACAGGCACACACATGCACTTGTGCTCCCTTGGCTTTACAGAGCGCTGATCACCATGCGTGGTCCTGCTCCTCCTCCCCAGCGTGGGCATTGGGACAGTGCAAACAGAGCAGCAATGATGTATGAAGAAGCTGGGGAAAAATGGAGGAAGAATAACGAGACAGAAAGTGCTTGAGTATTTCAAAAATGGGTTGGTAAAAACCACGGTGCTTTTCTCTTAGAGGACCTCTGAGGCTTCCCCAAAACAGGGCTGTTGGCCAAACTGTCTGTGATATGACCAGATGTGGCTCTGCAGACTGTAACAGTCTGCTCTAAGCATCTTGTTTGCATAAGCTTTCCCAGCAATATAACCATCGTGCAAGCCCTTCTCTTCTTCACAAGAGCTGGAAGGAAGGAAGCACCAGCTCCCTTCTATTTTGGAATGAGTTGTGCTGAGATGACTGCACTTCCAGACTAGGAAAAAAAAAACAAAACACTTCCAGTTGCTTGGGTCAGATCACACTGGTGAAGAGAGGAAAGCTACACCCTTTCCTCAGCATTCATCACCCCTCCCCAAGTCACCAGACTGTACATTTTAACAATGCCAGTCTGCAAACAGGTTGTTACGGATGAAAAATATCGCTACCCTCCTTTCACACACAAGCAGAGGAGGTCACAGAAGTGCTGAGCAATCTGTCCTGGGCTAAAAGCCTTTCCACCAAAGTGCCAGGAATAGCAAATCAGGAACGTCCGGTTTCCAGGGCTGTCACAGCATGTGGACCCCCCCTTCCAACAAATGAGCTCTCTCCCCTGCATGCTGTAAAAGCATCAGAGACAGCTGGGCCCGAATGGAAACCTCAAATATGGACCTCTCCTCCAATCCCTCTATCAAGGGAAGGTCTTAGAGCAACCTCAAAAATGCTCACCTCCCTCATAGATACTGGCTAGGGGTGCCAGAACTGCCTCAGATATGAAAGCCTCTTTGGCCATGCATATCATGGAGACAGCGTCATAAGCCTCAGATATGGGCCACTCCTCAAGAAGAAATATCAGGGTGAACATGTAAGGCTATGTTTGTCTTTAAGCCCCTCCTTTGACAGAAATTTAGGAAATTCCTGTCAGATTTGAACTCCTGGTTCAATACATAGCCACGCAGAAGTTTTGATATTGGTAGAGGTCAGAATCAAGAAAGCTCTGCCTGGAAAGCTTAACTCAGATCCAGCTTGAGACAGCAGAACTATCGCCATATGTGATCACATGAGGTTTATGCCATCAAGTTACAAAGGTCTCAAAGGTGTTCAAACTTTTGAAGTCATCAAATCACAACTCTGCATCAGGTCAAACCTCTGACACTAACCTCACTCAAACAGATATGGGTAAAAACACTGAGTATTCATCAGAAGGATGAAGATACACTGCCATGGTGGCTGGTGCTGGTAAACACACTTGGTGAAAGCCATCTTGCCTGACTTTCATTCATATTGTTTGACATTGAGGTGTTGAGTTTGGGTGTTGCTTTTGACGAGTAGGATGTTACATAACATGGAATTACCAACTTGATGATCGCTTTCAGCTCAGACTGAACTACTGCAGATGTGCAGTACTCTTCTACTATTCTTCTACTACTCTTCATCTACTGCAAAAAACACCTACACAAGATATTTTATTAAAGAATGCCAAGAGTTGGATTCAAAGATAGCAGAAATCTAACCCTTTGTGCATTTTTGTGATCATTCTGAAAGACAAGGGGTCTTGTACTTAAAACAATATAGCTTAACATGTGTCTACTAATAAAAAATGTAATGCAAATACATAACTGTCAGTAGTGGCAAGGCACAAATGAAAATAAAGTTGCTCCAGGGAAGTAGTTCATGAAATAAGAGGAAAAAATAGTGTAAGATATTCAGCAATCTCCTGCTGTCTCAAACACACTCATCCAAAAACTCTCTGAGCTCTCTCTGAGCTTGCATAATCTTCCTTTCCTACAATTCTCTGGTTAGACCATATCTCAGTGGCTAGGAATGACAGTCCCACCAACCTGAAAGGGTTTTTTGCACCCTAGCAGGACTCTTCACCAGGATGGATACACGAGGATGGAAGCAGGGTTATCCAACAGCTAGAATTCAAGTTAACTACATACGTTAACTACAGACTAGTAAAATCTCCGTTCACTGACATGCAAAGAAACCACAGGAAGAAGCAAAACTTCATTGCTTGGCCATAGCTCGGGCCTTCAGAGTTGAATCAGTCTTCAGAATTCAAACTTTCAGGCCTTTCACTGACACCAAACTCTATAAACTTCTGGACAAAGAGTTATACCTGCCTCCATCCTGACTGAGAAAGCACCAAAATACTACATAAAGATGGGCATCTACCCACCCCATCCCACCACAGCCTGCTGCCCAGTCCTTGGGGGAGAGTTGGGCCTCACTCCAGCCCCTTTTCCAGCCTAGGCCCATACTGAGAAGGATTTTCCAACCCTCCCAAGCCCTGCTTCAGGCTGGATTTCCTTGCCTCTCCTCCCAGCTCCTGGCACCAGGCTCCAAATCCCACCGGAGGCTGCGGTGGGGCGTGTGCTCACCCCAGGACGTGGTGCCCCACATCCAGCGGGATGCACACGTGCACTCACCTCCCTGCTAGTGAGGCTTGTGCAGCTGGGTTTGCGTGGGGCTTAAAGCAGCTCAGCCCATGGGAAATCCCACAGGTAAAGTAGTACTTCTCCTATATGGTGATTAAGGTAATTAAGACAAGCTTCAACAAATCTCAATACCCATCAGTGAATGAGCAGGTTGACTGGATAGACTCCAGGAAGAAAGGCTTTGCTCCCATAGAGATCTGCTTTTTGACACACCAGTAGTTAGCCTAGAAAGGCAGTAATCCTCTAGCACACTGAAAGAGGGTATTCAAAAGTCATTACAAGATAATGTGCTTATCAACTCTTTTGTTTATATGTTTTCTTTATTACAGATATGTTAAATCACTCCCTAGTGCACAGGTTTCAGAAGAATTTTTTAGTATAAAATACCCAGCTTGTAGGCTCCTGCCCATTCAATTTGGATATCAGCCCTGCTGTGAAATCTTTGGTGCTGGATATAGATGAGGTGTGTGATCGTATGAGTCTGTTGTTTAAATTTAAGGAAGAAGCTGCAAATGTATTTTTGCATTAATAAATAACTAAAATGATTTGAAGTAAAAGTCTTGCTTTTAAGTGAAAACTGTGTCTGAAATATATCCTGTATGTTACGGAAACAAGTTTTAAACATAATCTCATACTTAAGATAACTTATTAGATAGATAAACAACAAACACAGAATATCACTGTAGCCCTATGTAATCTATTCTGAGTAGTTATAGAAGACAGAAAAAAATCATATACAATACTAGAATATGTGTAGTCTGGCTCAAATCAGCTAGTCACTGGCGAAACTGAGTAAGAAAGTAATAATTGATAGCTATCTTGGAAACCAGGCTAGCCATACCCTGGTCTTGTGCATCAGCAGGAGCACTGCAGTGGTAAGTTGGTTTCTGGTAAATAGAGATACCTGAACCATGACGCTGAAGCGCTGAGGTGTGGTGACGAGGCGTCACGTGCAGCTACGAAAGGAGGTGATGGGTGATGAGGTTTCCTGCTCCCATCTACTGGCGGGACTGCCCTGACCTCCCTGAGGTTGTGTTACCCAGGATGAAGCCCAGCAACAGATCCCACTGGGTGACATATTTTGTATCCCACCTAAATCACCCTGTTCAGATACGTATCCTGGTGAGATTTGCAGACCTGCAGGATGCTCATTCCCAAGTGGAGCAGCAGACTGGGGGCTCCCCTGCACTCACTGCACGAGTGTCCTGCAGGCCAAGGCTCCCGGGGGAAACCACCCTTTTGTGTTTCCTGCGACTTCCAGCACTTCTGCTGCATGACCAAGGCAGGTCCCAGCCACCTGCTGGGCCCAACCCACGGCGATCTCAGAGGGAACCTTCTGCAGCGCTCAGCCCACAGTCTGCTCTGAGGTGAACCAGTGTTTTCCTGTGACCGGATCTCAGGTATGTTTCCATCCTGGTCAAAGTTCTGCTTGCACTTCCTGCTGTTTCAGTAATTGTTTTGAGGTGGGAAACATCCTCCTATCTGCTCACTCAGGTGCTTCTTTCCAGCAGAGAGCACATCTCCCACTGGAGGTGCCCCTGGGCTAAGCCTGCATGGCCTCTGTGAAGGCTGGGCCTCCACCACACAGTGCTGATCACAGTGCCCTGCTCCAGGAGTGCTGCTCTGCCCGGGAGTTCTGCAGGATCCCGTGCACAGCGAGGTCCTAGCCCAGGCACCCCAGCGCTGGAATCTGTGCTCCCTGGCACGCGCTTCATCCATCCAGGCTGTGGCAAGGCTCTGCTCCACAGGCAATGTTCTTGCATTGACCCTGCCTCCTCCATCCCTGATGAGGGGTTTTCAGATGATGGACACATCACATGCAAGCACCACAGAGGTCCCGATCCACATACACTGCAGCGAGTGCCCAGGTGAAAGCACATGCTCCAACACT
>JAUBOD010000445.1:1675633-1688488 GCA_032353885.1 Nothura maculosa | reverse complement strand
TCTTCCTTGTGTACTGTGAATGCATAAGATTTACTAGCAGCACTTCTCCAGGGACCTTGTTTTTGAGCAGCCAAAAGAGGAAGCGCTGCCAGAGTCCCACACCTTGAGCCTCTGCAGGGGCAGCTGCAGTTTGGCACCTCACTCTTGCAGTCACCATCTCCCAGACTCTTCTCCCTTCCCACGATGTCTGATATACAGATGTATTTTCCACTGTGTTCCCAAAATATGCCTGGCCCAAGCAATTATCATACAATCTTGGAGAAAATATCTCAATTGTGACTATTTTTAATTTCAGTCTCCTAGACAGGTTTGGTTTCCTTTATTCAAAACAAAGAATTGAAATGGGAAATTGCTAACAGGGCTGGTTATTAAAGACCAAGTTGGTCACAGAGCAGAGCAGAAGGCTCTGTATCACCTCCCCACCATCTCAGATGGTTATTTCATTAAAAACCTTGTAAAAACCTTGTATGTAGTGTGCATTTCTCATGGAGATGCCCCCATGCTGGACCCCGCTGTTAGCAAGCAATGCTGGAGCCCTCGTGGCCTGGGACCTCACATCCATCCTGGCTGCGGGGAGACACCAGGCACAGGCTCCCTATGCAGGGGAGAGGGGTTAGCAGCAACACAGTGGGATACGAGACACCCTTGATGTTCTTCTACCACAGACCATGTATTCAGAAGCCATAGACCCATCACATGCAGGTCAGTACACGGGATACACCAGGGAGCACCTAGGCAGCCAGATAGGGCCCTTTTCTCTTTGCAGTGAAGAGCAGTGCTTGGAAGGCACCCCCTGCTCCTCCAGCCCCAGGACCGCAGGGCTGCAGCAGCAAGCCCAGTGCCACAGGAGCCAGGAGCTTGCCAAGGCCTATTGGCATAACGGAAATCCTGTCCTTGCAGGGCACAGCCCTTCTGCAGCTGGGCACCGAGCAGGAGCCCAGCCCCAGGCGAACAAAGAGCTTTTCCACCCATGCTATTTTAGTCTCTGCTTGCATCCTTCTTAGTAGAAGTGGGGCTTTCTCACCACGGATTATTACTGGTCAAGAGAAAAAAAAGAATTGAAACACAACAATTTGGTGTGCAGAAAGTCCAGCACACAAGGCAGGTGAATCCCAGCAGTTGTTCTTATTTAGGACAGGGAAAGGTTTTCACTAAGCACCCCGCAGTGCTGCCGGCAGTTTTACAGGCAGGGTCCTGCTCCACGGCAAGTCTTGTCAATCAGGATGGGATCTCAAGGGCTCTAGCACCAGGTGGCTCAGTGGGCACCTAATCCCTGTCCTCAGCCCCAGGGTGGCTTGCCAAAGACCAAATAAACTCCTTTCAGAGCTTGCAGCATCCTACCTGTTGCCTGGCTGCATGGCAGTGACCAGGAGAACTTTGGAGCTCTTCCGCATTGCACTCAGTGATGGCCAACACCTCACATGGAAAGTAATGCTTTTAACATCCAAGAACGTCACTTTATTTCAGAGAAACAAGTTAACAAAAGCAATTTTTCTCTCCCTTCACTGCAGTGGCAAAGGCTGAGGCCTCAGCAGTTGGCTGCAGAGCACTGGCTGTGCAGAGCTCCAGATGTTTTACCAGTTTTTATCCCCATCTAGTGGCTGTTTCCAATTTCACATCAAAAGCAAATGCTCCATCACTTTCCAGGCCGAACCAGTGACTTGCTCTTTGGGGGAAAACCTTCTGCTGGGGGAATCACTGCTATGGGGTTGGTGGAAAAACAAGGTCTTACTAACAGCTCGGCCTGTTGAAAATGTGATATAAATGTGTGCAAGGAAGTGTGCAGTGCCCACAGCCCAGAGTCCTACCCTTCCAGTCTCACCTTTGCCTGCTTATCTGCAGGTGAGAAGTCTCTTTGTGTGTAGTTCTGTGTGTGCTGCTGCTCAAAAGGAGGATCAGTGGGGCCATAACCCATGTGTCCCAGGAGCTGATCCAGGGCCACCTGCCAAGGTCTGGACATGCTGTGGAAAATGGTTCATCCAAAGCTTCACATGAAGCACTCAGGTGTGCCGTAAGGTCTCCAAGTCCTGCCACACTGGATAGCATTTAGGTGAGGGAAGAAAGGACAGGGCTGAATTTGTCAAGGAAAGGGCTGTGCATCCCTGTGGATGCTGCAGGGCTGGGGGATACCTGTGCAACATAGGGGTGTCCTGGGTGGCCACAGTGCAGAGCTGCATGCACAGATGGGCGCTCACATGGGGTCAGCCTTGCCCCCTGTGTTGCCCATGTTGCAATGCCAGAGAAAACAAAATGCAGACAGGGAATTGCAGGGCTTTGGGCACTTGCTCTCCAGAACACCTGATGTGACTGTCACCCTGATAAGAGCAAGCCCGTGAGCACGAGGAGGTGCGAGTGGTTACTCCAGCAGAACTTGCCTTCATAGTTGGCTGCCACAGCTGGCCTAGGTGCTGCTCTGTGAGCAGTTGGTTGGAAACATGCCCATGGGAGACCCTCCAAACTGTATAAGCAGCATTGCAAAGTGCAGCCCTGCCCAGTGCTCTCCAAGCCTGCACCCAGCCCTTAGGAGAGCCCATGGTGAGGAAAGCCAGCGGGCAGCCCTTCGAGCGCAGCCCCTCTCCATCGATGGTGTCCCTAGACTGCCATGGTCCTGGCTTGCCCATGGTGCTGTTAGCCATGTGCCAAGAAAGAGATGGAAAGGGTGACGTCCAGCTGTCACCACGCACCTGCCTCAGCCTGGCCACGATGCACTGCCCCGGCAGCCCCATAACGCTGGTGTTTGTCACCTGCACAAAGCACAGAGAAACCCCCAGCAACACCCTCGCCTCCCACCTGCTGCCCAGCATTTATTTCCCCCAAAGTAAGAAATGCAACTAGTGTATGTGGAAATGGAGAGCTGAGTCTTTCCTGGGAGAATGAAATGAAATCCTCTAGCACAGCACAAGCCTGTTTTTTCGAAACAAAGACCGGCGTGCAGAAGACAAGTCAGTGACAATCACTTGGAGAGGATTTGCTGTCAAATCTTTACAAAACCCTGAGAAAGTCTACGCTATAGCACACCATTCCAGTTGGTCCTGGCTGCTCTGGCTCCTTGAAAAGACTGCATCCCCGAAATGTGTTTTGTTTTTCCCCAATAGCTGATACAAGCGCAGCCAAGTTATTTAAGTGCTTACAAACTATCATCCATTTTGCAGCAGCCCTTGTGGAGCAGAGGTCTCTACGCAGAGCGTGTGCACTGAGGTAGAGCAGGACAGATGTGCACAGGGGCTTGGCAACTGTATGTGCTCCATAATGTCCCCGGCAGCAGCAAACCCACCTCCCAATGAGGAGAACTGATCCATCTGGAGCAAGGGAGGCAGCTGGGAAACCAGCTGGGGACACCTGCTGGGAACAGGCTGGAAATCACAATCCCTGACCAACCTTTGGGTGGAAATAGGGTATTGCTCAGCACTGCCCAGTGCAGAGCTTCCCACTCAGGCCAGCGCAGGAGCCCCAGGGGGGCAGGCAGAGCTGGGTAGCAGTCAATTGCAGAAAGCAGACAGCCTCTGCTCATGGTCTCTGATTTGCTTTCCACAAAATGAAAGCAAGGGCCCAAGGGTATCCTCTGAGCTGCACATGGAGAATAACTGGCAGCAGATAATTGCACTGCAGAAAGCCAAGGTGGCAGAAGGGCAGCAGGGACAAGTGGCACCATCCAACACAGTGGTCACCCCAAGGTGAGCACTGCCCCACACACAGTGGCCACTCAAAAGCTGGCAGACGCTGGAACAAGAGCAGAGGCTCCCCTGCTGCAGGGATGCTCAGGCCAGTCTCACACCTGCACTTTCCTTTCCATCTTTTGCTGCTGTGTCAGCTGTGGGAAGGGCTCCCAGCAGGATGCATAGGGCTCTGCAGGCAGCAAAACGCCTGCCCTACCCCATAATAATACAAAAAAAAGCAAATAAAAATAGGCATACAAATAATAACAAATAATTACAAATAATAAATATGAAAGAGCCGTGGCCCTTTCCAGCTGTTCAAGTTCCACTAGATGGCACCAGTAGTGTATCCTTCCTGGTGTCTGCTTGTCCCCTGGCCTGGTTATGGGATACACTGGGAGCCGTGGGATGCACCGGGAGCTGAAGGATGCATCAGGGGCTATGGGACACTCTGGGAACAGTGGGATGTGCTGGGAGTTGTGGTTATCACTGGGAGTTGTTGGTCACATGGGCAGCAGTAGGACACACCGGGAGATGCTGCTCCTTAGCACACACCCAGCCCCACAGCAGGGCCAGGCCCTGCATCCCAGCTGGAAGCTCAGGGCTGAGGCTGCTGAGGACATTCCGCCACACGCCAGGGATCACAGGGGCCGAAGAAAAGTGCTTGGTCACAGATGTGTCTACTTTGCTGTCAGGATTTTCCCACAAGAAGTCTCTCTGCATTGGACCAGGGCTCCCAAGGAGCTGGGCTTGCAGGGACTGCCACAGGGCAGACACCTCTTGTTTTTCACAGCAGATCTGAGTAAAATCAAGACAAAATATATGTGTAAGTAAATAGCGTTCATCAGCACATGTGAAGGGGTCAAGCAGCAGAAAGCTTCTTCCTACACACAGCCTCCTGAACACATTTCTCAGCTGTAAATGTCCCATTCATGACTGTTCTGGGTTGTGGCACCCATGAGCTCCTGCAGCATCTAGCCCACACCAGTCAAAACCACTCATTCCTCAGCTGAAGGGTCAACTCCTGACTTAAAACAACCCTAGATAACACTTCCAAGATCTCCTGTCTCTGCATATGGACATATATGCATAACAGCTTCATTCCCAACCAGGAGAAAGCAGTGAATATCTGTATGAATATCTGTATCTGCAGGTCACCCCTGCAGGCATCACACAAAATGTAGGAGGTGGGAAGGGCAGAGGAAGAGGTGCTTCCCACGAGCCAGTGTCACCACTGATTTCACAGGTACTGCTACAGAGCCTGGCTGAAACTACGGATCTGGGCTGCAGAGGTGACCCAGTGCAGTGGAGACCCAGCCAGGACCTATGGGACCGGGGAGTCTCTTTGCACAGGGAATTTCATCAATGAGGCCAAGCGACTTACATTCACTGAAGAACATTTTCCTGAATATCTTTTGTAAAGCGATAGTGGTGCCTGCCATAGTCATTTTCCTTAAAAGAGGGTTATTAAAGTGGGTAACTGGTGGACAGCTTGTTACATCAGAATCTGTTCTCATTAAATAGGGAGACTTTCCTTGCTTATTAACTGCTTCTCTAATTGCTTTCTCTCCCTGCTAACAGGGTAACCTGCTGCTTGCTTACACCTGGAGGCCCCAGGTCATATCTCAGTGTCCCTGATATGTCCCTGATATGCAGCCATAGGAACTAAAAATAAATGGTGACACTGGAGAGCAGAGGACAAGGAAAGGGACTGTGATTTTTAACCTGAGATGCTGAGTCTAATCAGCTTGTTGGACAAAAGTTAGGAGCTGGCAGTTGCCAGCCTGTAAACATTAACAGAGATATTTTGATAGCAAAGGGCTCTGGCCTGGCAAAGATAAAACAAAATTTTCTGGTGTGAGCTGGACTTGGGGTAATTCAGATTTAAAAAAAAAAAGTTGCTGCAGATTATTTCAATTGAGGCAAACAGCTGTACCTACTCCACCAAGAGGTGATTTTAAACCCAGTTAAACTATGAGATCTTGCTTAGTTTCAAGATCTGTTGCAGCTCAAACAAAACAAAACAACAACAAGATTGTGACTGTGAACGAATCACATGGGAAAATCAATGGAGAGATGTAACCACCTACAAAGGTGCCAGGTGATTTTGAGACCTATGAACCTATGAACTGGGCTGTAATGCGTCACAATATGAAGGATGTAGGGGAGGACAGGCTAGCAGAGAATTACAAGTGCTCTATTAATTCTGAGGGGGTTTAAGACATCAGTGTTGTGGTCATCCTTCTGACTTAACCCTTTTCCTACACCTTCAGCTACTGCAATAGAGGGAGGAAAGGCTGTATGGAGAGGTCTTGCTGCAGTAACCCCCAAACAGGGGCCAAGGATAGGGAGGATGAGCCTGGTCCATTCTACACTGCTGTTCCCTGCCTGGCACATCTCATCATGCAGGGTCTGCACAGCCTGCAACGTGGTGCTTCACGATCTGGATGAATTGCTATGAGGGATTCAGGGGGTGCTGCTGGGATGTCACCCCAGCTCCCTAGAATGTGGTGCCTAGGCACATCAACATGTATATGCAGGCATATGCTTTCATATACTTACCTCTGCTAACAGAAGCAGCAGCAGAGTCTAAATCTCCCAGGCTTAACTTCTATATCTTCAAAAAGTAAGTTTTTTCTTTTTTCCTCATAATTATCATTGAATGTCTTCAAGAGAGCATTTCTGTCTCTTCGGCTGAGCGAGTCTTTGAGGTCCAGAATGATACTCAGATGTTCTTTCCTTTCCAAAAGGATTAGATGGCAGATGAGTAGAAAAGTCAAGGGGAAAAGCTGGCTTTCTAGGACACGGTTTGATTGGGCCAAACCAAAGCCCGGGAGCTGTCAAACTGCTTTTCAACACGCTTTGGACACCTAACCACAAAGAGCCCATATCCAAGAGCTGTGTTTGCAGCGTGTGGTATAACCAAGCTAAACATCCCATTGCATGCAGCATCCCAGCAAAGCCACCAAAACCTTTCTTTCCTAGAAAAATATTGGCATCTGTTATGTTGTTTTGGGGGGTTGATTAGGGTGATTTAATTGTCTAAAAGCATTTTTGATATTTTTTCCATCCTCAGATGGAGTTACTTCTTGGTTATTTGGAAGGTTATAGTCTTTCTGCTCTACATAGCATTACTTTGCTGAGTGAGACCATAGTTTATTAGTCTATTTAACAAAGAGAGCAAATGTATCCAAGCCAAACATAGCTTTAAGCATTTGGGAATCTATTGAAATCAAAAACAATGCATCTACTCAAACCAGGATGACCTCCTCGGACCTCCTCCTACTTCAAAACAATATTTTCCTGATTATTTCCTATGTGCATACATATGTAAAGTAAGAGCATAGGACCTGCTATGCTGTAGCAGATAAACATCTTTTTAGTTCAGTGCTGTGTCTTCAAAAATACAAATGCTTAGGGAGAACATGTAGGAACCAGGGCAAGCACAACATGATCTTTCTTTGTCCTTTTTTTTTTTTTTTTTTTGGCTTCTGGCAGTCTGCAGTTTAGTGTCTTCCTTAGCTGGAATTGTCATTTTGAATAGCCACTAAGACAAATATCTACCACAATTATCTGGTCCCCATTTGAATCTATTCACACTTTTTGGCCTGTCACAGCATTCTATGACAGAGCCCTACAGTGCAATCATATTGACTTGAAAACCTACAGTCACCAGCAAAAGGCTTCGGAGCAAAAGATGGTGGTAATAAACAGTAGGTTCTGAAACAAATGTATAGCTAAAATATTATCTTCTTAAAGTTGACTTTCATTTATTTTCCCAGCTTCCTGTGAGAAACAGAAGTGTATATGTCTTCCTGAACATACTTGGGATTATTGGCAAATAGTTGTACCTGAGAGAACTACATTGAAGCACTAGTGAAGTATTAAAACCAAGAGACAAGTGCTTGCAAAGAAATGCTCAAAATAGGGAAGCTCTTGAAAGGCCTAGAGTGGCCCACTTGTGTCTGTGCTGCAAAATGCACTAATGCAGCCCACAGACTGTCCATTCAGGTAGTACTTTTCCATGGCATCCCTACTTTCTTGAGAGACATTCCCTCCATGCTCCACTTTTATGAATGAGACATGCCAACTTCACTGATTACTGACTGGCAAAAAGGTAAGGAATCTACATCTACATTCAGTACATTGAATCATAAGCACTGTCCTTGCTCCAGCTTGGGCCAGCACAGTGCAAAGAGAAAATACCATGGGACTAACATTGCTATTGGCCTTCTGATGGCAAATAATTGTGTAAGAAACTACAGAATTCAAACAAGTAAAACTTCTTACCTTAGATTAGGAAAATCTCTGAGAATGGGCACTAGGGCTATTTTCATTCCCTCCGAATCAGTAGCTTGAATAAGCCCTAAGACTGCTTTTATTGGATCCTTGAGGGAATGTACTTTAGGACCCTGAGGACAGAAGAAAAGATGTATTCAGGGTAAAGGAAGTAGAATATAATATTAAGAGATGAGGTGTTCACCGTGCATAGTGGTAGCTGTGCAGCACTGTATGAGCATGCATAGGAGCATGTTTTCCCTGCAAGGTAAGAGAAAAGAAACTGGAATGTAACCAGTCTGCTTGCAGGGCAACTCAGCAACTACCCTCCACACTTCAGAATCCCTTCCTGTGTTTTCTTTAGTGAAATAGGCCTTCCCTACATAGCCCTCCTCTGAAAATCCATTTAGCTCTTGGGGAAGTGATTTCCCTTCCCAAACAAGCAACAGCCCCTGTGCCTCTGTAAAAGCAAATAGTGCTGGCTGGCAGCATTCCTGCAGCCATGGAGCAGCCCTGGAGCAGCCAAGTGACCTGCAGGACAGGGTGAAGGGACACATATGCTGTAGCTGAATAACAAGAAGCAGCAGGGCTGGACCTCATGAGGACATCAGTATGGCTGGTAGATGCTGTGTATGATCAGCTCACTCTAAACCAAAGCACATCACAGTATGAAGCTTCACAAAGCTAGCAAGAAATAATGCAGATTTTTTAAAAAAAGCTGGGGAAGGAAGAATGCGGATTCACTACCAAGAGAGAGCTTCAGATCTTGCTCACATTTTTGCTGGTGTGGTAATGCAGTTAAATTGCTAGCCTGAATTATTGATGCCACCACGTCAACAGAGATCCTGTGACAAAGCAAACCTGGAGAACAGGCTGTCAAACTAGGTCGGGAGAAGCCCTGGATCCCCTGATCTCCACAGGGCGTTGGAAACAGCAGGCTGGCTTCTCTCTTCAGCTCATCTCCGCATTGAACATAAATTAAAAATAATAGTAATACTTGAAGACAGCCTTCTCTCTGTTCCTCCGCACTGCAGGCACTCAGCGTGTCTAACTGCACACTGAGCAAGCTGTACTCTGCTCCCAGCACATTAATACTGTAAGACTTCATACTTGGCAAGCTCACAAAGTAAATGTTAATTAACTAGAAGGTGCCAGATTTTGTTAAGCGCTATGTAGTCAGGAAAGGTCTAAGGTAAATCTGCAATCTGGAGGAACAAACAAAAGTTGTTTTGTCAGATGTGCTTAGCTGCCTCTGACATTTTACTGCTTTTAAGGGAGAAGCAGGGTGTTTCCATGTGCATTTTGAGAATAGAGTGACAGGAAGAGAGGCTGGATAGAGGACAGAGCAGGGCAGGGAGCAGGTGCAGCCTGTGCAACCACTGCACAATAAATTCAGTCTGCAACAGAGTACATATTTTGCATGCGCAGCCATGTACCTCACTTGAGGCTGTCCCCTGCAAATTGCTTATGCATTCCCTCCTCAAGGTTTTCAGTGCTCACACATTAAGAATAAGAACAGAGTGGGCACACAAGGGAAACCAGATTGATTAGGTGCAGACTTTTTCTCCAAAGTATCATGTAGAGTTTAATAAGATTTCCCACATCTCATCACACTATAAATTTGACTTTCTTTGTACTTTCCATCCAAAGGTAATGCTAAGCACAGCATTACTGGTAAGCTTAAAGTTTAAAAATTAGAGACTCCTCCTGCTATTCCTGACAGCTTGATTTCTCAAAGCACCAAGTTGTCTGTGATTGATCACCCTAGGAAAAGTGAGCTTCACCTAAAAGAACTGGAAATTTCCATCTTTCCTCTATGAAAGTCGTGCATGAGTGGGGATGTACAAGAGATTTCAGGAGGAGCTTACAAGTGATTTTTTCCTCGTTTTATTCTTTTGACAGTCAGAATTACTGCTAACTAACTTATAGGAGGTCTCTCTTGGGAGAAAATAGATTCCTAATAGGAAGCAGTTAAATGCACAAGATGCACATTCATGAGAATGACTCAAATCTGTGAAAATATTAAAACCCATAAAGGTAGGGTTCCTATCTGCTGTGTCATATGAGAGCATCCTGTCTCACCGTCCAGACAATCTTTTCAATCACTACTGCAATGCCCAAGACAACTTGCTTAGGGGCACTCACAGCCCACGTTTGCAAAAGATGTGACAGATGAATCTCATGCTGGAGGAGTTTCAGGATGGGCTGTTCACATGGCAGTCCTTGCCCTTGGATAACCAAGGAAACCAGGCAACAGTGCAGTGTCATCCACAGACACCATTTGTGTAATTGCCCATTCCATGGGGATTATGAATTAAGTAAAGAGGCTTTTCTAGGCTTCCAAAATTGCTTCTGCAAATCAGGCCTAGTATTTTTACCCAGGTTTTCTTCAGTGGTGTGGCTCTCTTTTCAGTCTACCCCATAACCATGTGAGGTGTTTACCTCCTCATGAAGACTCACCCCTCCACACAAGTGTGACCAACCACAACAGCATCCATGTGCTTCCACCCTCATGGCAACCACTATAATGCAGGGAAATGGCTCTGACTCACACGGCCCAGCCCAGCTCTCTAAGGGGCTGGGATGGTGGCAGCCACCACCAGCTTGTAGATAAGGAAAGGCCTGTGGGGAAAACAGGGACCAGCTGGAGGGGCCAATTCAGTTCATAGCCCTGGAAGGAGTCACATAGCCAAGGGTACAACAGAGATTCCAGGGAAAACACTAGGCCTGAGATGGCCCTTCCTCTTCCTCTCTGTCACGCCAAGCTGCAGAAGGCTCTTCTCAGGAAGCTGACAGCTTTAAAGCTGTCTTCCCAGCTTAGAAGAGCGTGCCTCTTCTTATTTCAGTGGCAGGAGTGTGAATCTTGCCTCCTCCATTCACACATTTCAAAAATACAAACTAACAGTTTGTGGCAGATTTGAAGGGCTGTCTTCCAGCACATCGGATTTTCATTTCTGTGAAGCTGATACCACTGTGGTATGACCTCTTTATTCTATTGTTTTCAGAGTATTTTCCTCTTTTGGTACTGCTCTTAATAATGGAGAGTACAGGCATTAACCACATCAAAGACTTACTAAGCACTCTTTAACGATGGTTTGCAGTGTGCTATGATCTTCTTCTATCCTGCTGACAATCCTTCTCCTCTGCCCAGGATATGGTTTCCTGCAAATGGTCAGAAGAGCCTCTGCATATTATTTAATAATAACGTCATGGACATCCTTGACAAGGACCTGTTCCAGAGCAAAAAAAAAAAAAAAAAACCTACATTATTTTCCATGTTAAAAGGACTCTGGCCAGCACAGGTAGAGTGCCCCCTTTTCTCTCCCTTTAAAATGCCTTGTCTAACACATGGAGTACCTTCAAGATGTATGGGGATGACTTGGACATTGACAAGAGTGACATATCCAACAAAACAATAGCACCAGTTAACTTTGCCATAGCGGCCTATCCTCCTAAGCAGCTAAGTAAGACTTGGCTTAGCCCCAAACTAACAACCACATAGCTTTAGGACAGCTTGGACTATAGACAAAGCAAGATCCAGCCTACCTGGGACATGTCACCTAGCACAACTCAGGGCTGTAGCCTTGGCCACAGGGTTATGACTGGGCCCAGAGAGAGTGTCCTGGGTACTTCTGAAGCTCCACAACCTACTGAGGGACCTCAGTGCTGAGACCAGGCAGTACCTGATGGGGAGGGAGGGAGGGAACAAGCCTCCCTGAGGGAAGATGGGCTACTGCACAGAAAACACATTTGCATTAGCATTTGAAATCAGAACAGTTTTAGGCTGCAGTCCAAAGGTACAGGAAATCCCCAGCCCTGTCCAAAACAGACAAAGCACGAGACAGACAGTTCTGGCCTAGCACTCTGCCACTGAGTTTCTGCTTGCCCCAGCACTAATGTGACATGATGTACAGTGACAGGCTCTCAATAGTAGCAGAATAGCTCCTGTTTTTTACTGTTCCATTACTTTTTTCCAGATTTCCTTGTGTCAATAAAACATTAATTAAAATCAGCACTGACAAAGTCCTTGCAGACCCGTGCAGCTAAGAGAAAAGGAATCCAGTACTTAGTAGGACATGCACAGGTAAAAACAACATATCCAACATGAGACAGAAGCACATTAGAAGCAGAGAGAATTCCCAATATAAGTGTATTGGGGGCAGGGCAGTATCACAGACAACCCAATGTTCTCCCTCTGTATTTGGGAGATCTATTCAGTTTCCTTATCCCTTCATTTCTTGGTTTCTCTTACAGCAAAAGTTCTAGCTGCCCCAATGAGTTAGATATGCAGCTCTGTGGAACTTTGCATCAATGATTAGATCTGTAAAAGCCATTTCAGTGATAGACAAAATGGTGATCTGGATTAATATTAAAATCCTGTGTAATCCGGAGATTCAAAGACTTGTTTTAATGATTTCCTGAATAATTATCTATCTTGTCAGTAAGACTCTCAACATTGCTTCCCCTAACATCCTCATATTGCCTCATTCCCGAGGCAAGCTCAGGAAATGCAGGCTAGATGAGTGGGCAGTGAGGGGAAGTGGCTGAATGACAGAGCTCAGAGGGTAGCGATCACTGGCAAAAAGTCTAGTTGCAGACCTGTAGGTGGTCATGTCCCCCAAGGGTCCATACCAGTACTATTCTGCCAGTACTATTCAATTTATTCATCAGTGACCTGGATGGAGGAGCAGAGCACACTCTCAGTAAATTTGCTATTGAAACAAAACTGGGAGCACCACAGAGCTCTTCAGAGGGACCTGGACAGGCTGCAGAGATGGGCAGAGAGGAACCACCTGAAATTCAATAAAGTACAGGATCCTGCACACAGAAAAGAATAACTTCATGCAACAGCACTGGCTGGGAGATGCCCTTCTGGAAAGTAGCTCTGCAGAGAATGATCTGGGAACATGGAGCTCAGAGA
>JAUBOD010000445.1:1643206-1656191 GCA_032353885.1 Nothura maculosa | reverse complement strand
TATCCATCTTCTTAGCCTTACACATCTGTGCTGGGGAGCAGGAAACCAGGCTGCTGTGGTGTTTGTGCACTCCATGGCTACCAGACTGTAAATACCTCGGAGTCAATAACATCTGAAAATCACACAAAATATAAACCAGTTTAATGTACTGATCTTGGCTCACTGTGGAGTCATTGTATTTTAAGGCAGTTGCCCGGAGCTTTTTTGTTTTAGTGAATGTGTTTTTAATGGTATTTTCCACATGAATTTTTGACATGAGGTTTCCAAGCCCCAAAATTGTTACATGTCCAAATAAGGCCTCTTCATCTGTTACCACACTGTTCAGTTATACATATTTTAGGTAGGCAAAGTGGGTAAAATGTCAGCAAAGTATAAGCTTTCCTGCTCAAAACTTGCTTTACATCAGGAAAAAGAAGCCTGGACTGACTTTACAGGATGAGAAAATGGACAGTCTTATTTCTGCTGAGCTTGCCCTCTGTCATCAGCTACATATATAAAAGGGAAAGAGGGCTATAAAGTACCTTCTGGATCAAAATAGCTATGGATACAGAGGCAAGTGGAACTCAAGTCCTTCATGTCTGCCATTGTCCCTCCTTCACATGCACAAGCAAAACATGACTGCGAAAAAGCACATTAACATATTTTCTCCTATTGCTTCCCAGTCTCAGGAGGTTGTCACATAAGATATTCCAAACTAGGCGGCAGTCTTAAATAAAACATATACCACAACAGATCTGCCTGGGTACAGTTAGTTCTAGGAAGCAGATGTACCCTGTGATATTAATTTATTCTAAGATTATTTGGAGAAAAGAGAGGGGAAGAAATATTGGTATGTATAGCAGGTATTGGCTGATATTTAAAACCTTTGGCATTACCATATGTGCCTGGAAATAATTGTCAGTGCAATTAGTTGCTGTCATTGAGGACAGCATGTAAATGACTATCTAATCTGCATATACAATTAAATAATTAGATGCCATATGTAAGTGCAGTTATTTATAGGTGCAGAATCAGAGACAAAATTTAAGTCCTATCCCCATAATGTACCATCTTATGAATCAGATCCTCTTAAATATATGTACAGATTTTCCTCACTGAAAAACAGTGCTCCATCTTAGGTAAAAATCAAAATGAATATTTCATATTATTGATTTTCTCCTGTGGTGCAGTGAATCTGCAATGTCTGCACCCAGCAAGCTGGCAGGAACCTGGAGCTGCTGTCCATAAAATGGCTGTCAGTTTTAGGAGCTCGTTACGAGCAAAACAAGTCAGGAAAAAACACCCTGCTGAAGGCCCGTGCACTCCGGTCAATGAAGGCTGGATCTGTTCTGCTGAACAGCTGACCTAGATTCTCTGCCTGAATGAGAACGTTTCACAGAACTGAAGCTGCTCAGAAAGTCAGAATTTCATGTATCACTTATCACGAGGTGGCGGAGGGAAAGGATATAAAAAGCATGTAATTTTAACGGAAAGCCATGATTTCTGTTAGTCATAAAAGAGCTTTATCCATATTCGCAAAGAGCACAGCCCAATGTGCTCCTGTTCCCTTTCTGGAGCCTGGAAAGGATCGCAGCCCTCACTGCTGCGCGTGAAGCAGCTGGGGCGGCCGCCGGCCCTACCAGGGCCGCAAGGCCACAACCACAGAGCAGGGCGGCCGCCTCGCTGCTCCCGAGGGCCTGCAGCTTTCCGGCAGTGCATCCCGGCCCCAGCCACACCAGCTCCAGGGCTCCTGGATAGGGATGTGCCCAGAGGAACTTTGGCAGCCGGCTCTGCTAAGCCCAGCACTGCCAGGCCCCATGGGGTCAGCCATACGCACAGTGCATCCTTCCAGCTTGGAGGATAAGGAAGCCAGGACAAGCTAATGCTGTGTCCTACCTGGGAACACTCTTGATACTTCTCCCACCTCTCAGTTATCCAAGGGGTGGGAAGTGCACCCGGTGTCCCTCAGGAACATGAAGACAGTGATATGCAGCTCAGAGGGTCAGCAAGGTTGGCCAATCCTGCAGTAAGGATATAGGAGTCTTTGGCATCCTGCTTCCCCTCCTTGTCCATCGTGTCCATAGTTATTTCCTCATCTTGTCAAGGCCTCACTGGGCCCTCTGTTAGCTGGCTACAGAAATGTCTCATCTTAATCAGCAATATCAACCTGACCAGAATTCAGGTGACCCAGAGGGCGTCTGTCCCAGGTGTCACTCTATGAAGGATGACAGCAGGGCACAGAGCTCCGCTACATGATTGCACCCAGTGGCAACACACACGCTGAGCTCCCACAGAAGGGAAGCAACCGCTCTGGGCCATCTTACCAACAAGCATCGTCCTCTCAGCTGCACCGAAACCTCTAGAAGGGCAGCAGAGATGAGAATCTCAACCTAATTAGCCGCTTCTCAGTTCAGATCTGGTTCAATGAATGCAAATACCACATCAGACAACTGGGTTTTCCTCACCATCTTATTTTTTTATGTGGGTAACATGCAAACTAGGTCAGTATTCTTCCTACTGAAACACTCGCCATGGGTGTTATTTTTAGAAAAACATGTGATAGTCTGACTTTTATTTATGAAAGCACAGAAAAATCCACTGTGTATCTATCTTCCTGTCTGTCTTGTTTGAAGTGGTTTGCTTTTCTAGCTCTTTGGTTACTGAAATCTCTAGCCTCTTTTGAAAAGACAGAGTTAGGCTAAATCAGGTGACCTTTTAGTTCACATGCCTTGGCAGTCTGTGAAAGACAGCACATCAAAATGAGCAAACCAAACCAGACAAGAGCATGAAGAGGCTTTGGAAAGGCAATACAGTGATGTAGGAAACAAGAAACAGGCATATGAGAAGAAAAGTTGTTGGAGGACTGTGTGAGTTGGGGGATCAGATAGAGTTTGAGAAATGGCAGTTATATCTTCACAACTCCTGCAAGGTTATACCCAGGACCTCAGCAGATGGACAAAAGTCAGACTGAGATCCAAGTTTAGCAACAGAAACCTGGCCTGGAGTTTCAGGTTTATTTTCCAAGACCTTTTTTTATCTCCTTGGCACAAGCAAAACAGCTCAAGGTAACAAAATCCTGGACCATGTTTTCATTCAGCAGGTTCGTGGTCACAACCCTAAGCGATAGGCATCAGACAGCTGAAACAGATGAGAACTCTTCCTCGAGAGAACTCTCTCTTGTGTCCTGTCACTGGCTGGGGGCCTAGGTTTCTACCTGTCTGGTTGGTATCTTGCCCATCTGAGGAATTCGTCTGTCTAGCGTGCGAGTTAACACATGGTCCAGACACTGGGGATGCAAGTCATTTTATCTAACCTCAAAGTGGCTACCATGAAGTCCACATCTCTGCTGATGACCTAGACTCCCTTCATAGTCAGCAGAGAGGCATAGGCAGTGCCCTTCCTCTCAGACCAGTAGGGACACATAAAATGGGAATGCACAGGAATTGTGTTTGCCCATTGCCCTGGGAGAGCACTCCTATCCAGGACTTCCACCTGCCTGGGAATCGCAGCTGGATCATGGCTTCACTGCTGTGCAGGCAATAGCCGATTTTGCTGTTCAGAGGATAAAAGTGTGAAACCAGCTGTCCCTGCCCGGGAACTGTTGCCCCAAGGACCTGGAATGTTTCAGGGAGCAGCTCCTAGTTTTCACCCTGCTACAGGCAATAGCATGGGGAACCAAAGGACCTCTGTGCACTTACCAAGCCAGGAGAGATATGAGATGTGAGATCACAACAGTGAAAATTCAGCTCACTCTACAGAGGGAACACAGAGAGGAACCATGCCCTGCAAAATGCTGCTCTAAGATGTCACACTTGAAAATCACACTTGCATCCAAGCTTAAGTAATCATTGTCAAAGAAATATGCTTCAAAGCCAAGTCAAAAGATAGAAAACCTCTAAACCCATTATAGTGATGTCTTAAGAAATAGTTAACAGTATTGCTTATTATGGAATTATTGGGGTATTGGAATTACTGGGATCAAGATTTCAGCAGTAGGCATATTATTTCCCAGTTTGTTTGCTCTGGTATTGCAGAGATACAGAAAGTAGTAGGCTGGACAGAACTGTTGTGATCAAGTATGTACTGTCCTAGAGAAGATAAATGATGAAACTACCCAGAATTAATTTGTGATTGAATGTGAACATATCCTTGGGAAGAAAGCACCAATCTGTACTTGAACTGCTCCAGAATTATTCAAAGGAAGTTATGCCAGTAGCTATTAACCTTCTGCTGTTGAAAAAAAAAATGTCTTCTTTCTAGTTTGGCTTTCTATCTTCCAGGCACTAGATCTTATTTTATCTTTATCCAGCTTAATCAAAGGTACCTGTATTATCACATTTCTATTACTGGGTAGACAATAAAACCTCCCTGCTATTAAGCTAATGAGACTGACCTCCTGGACCTCATTGTCAAGCTTTTCAGTTCCTGGAGGATCCTCCTAGAAACATGTTTTCCTAATGCTAGTTCACAATTTATAATTTAATTTTGAGGTACAATAGCCTGACTTGATTCTATTTCATACACATTATGATGATTTTAGTAATTCAGTTTTCTTAAAGTCCAACGAACCATGGAAAGTCTACTGTGCCAAACTACTTACTGCTTTCCAAACTACTGATTAGTTCATCAACTAGACTTGTAATCTTATCAATTAGCACTGGTTCTATCATTCTCGCTCTAATTCTTTATTAAATAAATCTGTATGATTTATTACTCAAACCATGTTTGAGATCAAACACCAAATTATCTCAGTAATCTGTTAATACTTTAAAAATAACTCTTCTAGCTCTCCAGAATTTCCCAAGTTTTGCAAGATATTTAAAGAACCTGACTCAACCACTGAGAACCTCATATAGTCCTCTTAAAACTGCTGAAGTAGTTAGTAGTTAGAAGTATTAGTTACTCCTGATCTAACACAGTTGGCTTTAACAGGTAGTATTTAGTGTCTCCTAAATTACTGTTTCATGGAAAGAACTTCCATGTTCTATTATATTAATACAATTTCTTTCTCCCCATTAAGAAATCGTAACGTGTATTAAACACTTCTAGTTTTCTGGCAGTATCAAAACTTCTATAGATACTTCCACTTGGCAATGGACTGATAGCATTCCTCAAATTCTTTGTTCATCTAACACACTTTTACACCTTATCCTTATTCCTTTGAACATTATCCTAGTTCCTCCTGTCTAGAGTCCTTTCGTTTGCTTTACTGATTTTTTACTATAGTTCCTAACCACTAATTTACAATAATTACTATCAGCTTCTCCTTTTTTTTTCTATTTGTTATGTGTAATGATTGGACTTTGTTTTATTTTTTATAACTGCTTTCACTCCAATTTGACTGAATTTAAATTAGCACAAGTCTTTCAGTGCTTTGTAGCTTTTTGATCACATACTAAAATATTCGTAGTCAACTCTCACTTTACATTCCTATTTTACTCTTCAAGGTCTTTCTCTCCCTCATCATCTTATACTTGTTTCCATCATAATGAAAACAGCTTATTAAAAATATCAAGACTATGTTGTCCTGTCCACTTGTCCATTACTATGTAATAACCACAGTAAGCATCCACATCTAAGCAATCATCTATTTTATGTCAGCGATCAACACATACATCCACAAAAAAGCTGTCTAATACAGAACAGTTTACAACACATTTTGAATCAGACAATTCCTGTGAATAATCTTTAGAAATTCCTTGGCCATTTTAACACTAGCAGCCCCTGAGATAACAGTGCTGGCAGTGGAACCTGGGTTTTATCTACCTGCTATAGACAAAACAACACTTCGGAGCTGGTGTCTTGCTCCACAATTACTTGCAGACTGCAGGAGGCATCAGTCAGTGTAATCTCTTGAATTGTATGTTAGACCATTCATCCAAAAGCATTCAAAATTACTTTCTTCCAAATCTTAGAAACAAGGATCATGGTGTTTTTGAAAATGCCTTTCTCATGCCTCCCTGAGTTTCTCTCTCGTGGCTTTCACGTTCTCATCAGACAAATCTTCCCACCAGGCTCCAAGAGTACAATTGGTTGGAATGAGGAATTCAGCTCCTCCTGGTACTTTCCTGTTCATGCATCAGACTCTTTGGATAAGTTTATAGATAATGAAATGAAGTCAATTCATTCTGGCCTCACCCCAATGAATTTTCTTCTCAAGAAGCACTCATCATTTGCTCCCTCTTTTCACTCTTCCCTTGAGTACAAGATGAATCAAGGGCTCCAGATATTTCCCACTGGAAGATTTCATCAAACACAATAATTTGTCATCATTCCCTCACTTCTTCCCCAAATATCAACCTTAGCCCTTTCTCTGCACTGTCAAGAAGAGTAGGGCTTTGTATGAATCTACGTCTGTTCGGAGAGAAAGTGAAAGGAGCCAAGTGGCTATTTCTGTTACCAGGTTGTCATCAACGCTGGATTCAGACTTAGAGCTCTCTTCACAGAGCTCTGAAACTAAACTTACTCCAGCTGCTCTAAGCCAGGAATCATCATACTACAACCAATCATTACACACTGCTACAAAGCAGAAATCAAAGAATTATGAACACAGCCAAGAGAACACTGCTGACCCCCAAGCTGGGCACTCCACCAACATGCTACGCATCCTCAGCACAGGGAACTCAGCTCTATGTTTTGGATCTGGTGAGAGTGAATCCCATGCAGGGGAGTATAAGGGTGTTTTAGGTGCATTGGATCTACCTTGCAAACCTGTGAAACAGCCTGGCAAATAGAAGGATGGCCTGATGGGTTAGCATACACTGTCATGTTACCATATTATGCTCCTTTGCCAAGAGATTTTCACACTCCCCCCGGGCAAGCCAGTTGTTTTGAATGGCCAAAATCATAAAGATGACTTTTTTTACCCTAAACAATTCACCATTTTTCCCTATGTCATCACATGAAACTGCCACATAGGTCATTTCCACCTATCACCTGCTGTTGTTATAAAAGGCTCTTGAGGTAAATCTGACATCACATGTGGTGTGGAGCTACCTGTATATTAAAGGCCTAAGCAGAACCAAGACCAGCTTGCGAGTGTCTTCTGATTTGGGTACTTCTTAAGCCAGGGCAGTAAATTGTGTATCTCTCCTCCAGCAGTTGATTTGGATAAAATTGGACAGAACTTAATTACCTTCAAGATCTTTTCTTGTCTATAAAACCTGTAAAAAAGAAGGGGAAAAAAGCCAAAATACTGGGAGAAACTGTCTGGAGAGCGCAAATGTCATGTCTTGAGGCCATAAGCCTAGCTGCCTTACTCAGAGCAACTGTGCTATTCAGGGAATAACCTTATAGGAGACAAACATGAGCTGCATAGAATTTTTTGGTATCCACAGCCTTTTGGATACAAATCATAGAGAAATAAACGTATTTTATTAGTCCCATTGATCAATTCATTTTCTGTCTTGTTAAAACCAGTAAATTAATAGTGCCCTGAAAAAAGAACTGAAGGCAACAATTACTCTCTGCACTCTTTAGTATCAAAAACTGATTTCCAGCTTGTTCAGTTACCCTCCTGAAATTCACTTGTGGTGCCAGGTTCCTATTATCTCAAGCCTTTTGTAACAACAGCAAACAACAGCTTCTTAATTTATCAGGCTTACTATAAAAGGAAGAACTCATGTTACAAAGGAAGGGCCACGTAATTGTGCCTTACTATCTCAAAGTACACGGGACTTTCACGAGTCCCTTAGAAATTTCAGTAAACACAATACCTAGGGGAGTTATAAGTGCCATGAGGAAAGCAGCCTAATTTTAGTAATAGCAGAACTGCTAATGAGTGCAGCACAATAGGCACAGTCAGGTAAGCCAACATAAAGCACAAGTGAAATGTGAGCCACGTTATCAGCTGTCCCTTAACAAGGGAGCTGGTCCAGCTCTGCTCTGTCATCAACCAGCATCATGCAGGATAACTCTGAAATCCCTGAAGCCACCAAAGATGCCAAAGTAAAGAGGAGAGGTATGAAATGCAGCTCTTGGTCTTCTGCTGAGCGGAAAGTGTGAGTCTCCTCCTGCTTTTAGCCCAAGTAAGTCATGTTCATCTCATGGCCACATTTCCACAAGGGCAATGTGCGTGGGTCATGCCAGTGCAGATTCAGGGCTACATCAGACTGGCACACACAAGGCAGTGCTAATTTTCCTCATTCTCTAAACATCCTTTCTTTAGTTGCTGCAAGCATGAAGTTAGACATTGTGTGTTTTTCAGGGAGGATAATATTTTCTTTAAGATGGCTTGCCAGTACCATGAATTTTATATGACAGAAGCACCATCCCACAATACCCTTAAATAGAGATTTAAGGTTTTTATTCAGCAGGACCCTGATCCTGCAGCTAAATGACCTGGCACTTCCCACCAGGAGCCTTGCCACAGGCTGCTTGCAAGCTTCTGACCACCACGGTTTCATACATTCCACGTCAGAGAGCTTCCCAGGAGACAGCTCTGCTGCAGCTCCTTCCTCTTCTAATGACTCCCACAAATGTACCCCGTACTCGCCAGGATTGGGTTTTATCTAGGTTATCTCATCCCACATTGCCCTTGATGGCTGAAAGCTGACAGTATCTAAGCGAACCAGGCAACAACACTTAGGCTAAAACAGGAATATACTGCGTAGCCTGCAAAAACTTCCCAAAGTGTTAGGCAGCTGGTGTGCTGACACCACTGCCTAGATGCTGACTAATGATGTCTCACTGTTCCTTTGTGCTGCCTTCCCTGTCTCCTTCCATCTGTTCTTCCTTGTCTTCCCCCCAGACTGGATGCTGCTCAAGCCAGGACTTCTCTTCAGCACCCAACACAACAGCATCACAAATGTGGGCCTGAGCAGTTCACATAAGTAATTAGTGAATGGGAGTAACATCTGTGAGGAATGTGCATATGAATGGGTGAAGGAGGGGTGAAACACATGACTCAGAAGTGCTACTAACAATATTGTTTTTCATGTCCATAAGCCAAAAAAAAAAAAAAGAGAGAAATGGGGAAGAGTGAGGGGGAAAAGACAGGCAAAGACACGGCAAGTTGTCAGGAAAGCATCTCAAATACAAATGTACTAAATAATGGGTACACTGATCAGATGCTGAGAAAAGCTGAGCGTTTGCAACTCCTACTCACATTCTCATTTCTTCTTTCATAGTTATTAACTTTGCATGCTTCTCCGGTTTGTTTTTGCTTCATTTTTCACATACTTAGATGCAGATTGGATCTTCTCCTCATGTATCCAAGTGACTTACCAGCGTATCATGCACACACACAGCTACGCCCACAGGTCAAGGCACCTCTTCTGTTGCCAGCTGATAGTGCAAGTACCGTGGTCACCAGGACAACTGTCACAGCTTGTCAAACTGATAAGAAGTAGCTCTACGGGTTTCATGCTATGGAAAAAAAAATTAAAAAAAACAGAGGAAATAAATGCACAAACATATATAAACAAACAACACTGGCCTGCAAACTGCATTTGTTTTTCTCCCCAGGGAGTTGGAAGGAGAATATATATGATAAAGACAAAAAGGAACAGGACCTAGGGAGGCATGTTGCGTTGGGGGCATGAAGAAAATACTAAGTGAATTCTTCATACAAATCCTAAAATGGCAGATTTAGTAGAGGATAAAATGAGGAATGCTACGATAGCCGTGCCATATGTCAGTGTCAGACCTGTTGTCCTCTCCATGGCTGCACTGGCTCTATCACACACACAGCTCCATCATTCATGTTAATGGGGAAAAGATTCAGCCTAGACATAGGATTGGAACTAAAATACAGGGGTTATCCCAGCCTTCCCATGGGAAGGGAAAGGTCTGAGCTTTCAGAATTGACCAGAACTACTGTAACGCCAGTGGCTTCAGAGTCTGTCCCTGCTATGCACCAAGGCCAGGGTGCATTACAGACATTGCCTATAGCTAAAGGGCCTGTGCTGAGAGCAGCCAGCACTGCTGAGGGGCTGCATTAGCAGAGGCAGCTCCTCCTGGCCAGCCCCATGCTCATGGCAGGGCAGGAACCGGCCTCTTCCCCCGTCACAGCCAAGCCAGAGCACGACGAACTGCAACGAGAAGCCGAGGCCGTCACTCTAGATCACTTTGCCAAATGGCACTTGGTAGATATGGAGGTCAAGCTGTAAATCTAGACTTTAGAATGATGCTGAAGGTCAGAGAAATGCAGAACTGGTGTCTCTAATGTTCAGTCTTTGAGCTTCAAGGCCCACAATCCAGTTATTTCTGCCAGGGTAGGAATAGACGTAAGAGACAGCCTGAAAAGAAAGCCAGTTGTAACTGGAAGTCAAGTTCATTTTATCAGGTCATCTCTAGCCCATGGGTGTTTTTTTTTTTTTTTAAATAGATGGAATTTATCAATGTGGCAAAGACTTGTCAGGACAAGAAAGGATTGTGCACATCCAGTTCCAGACCTCTGACAAGACAGTTCCATGTGAAACAGCTAAGCAGCACTGCTCCATGTCCTTGAGGTACCCCCTTGGGCATCGGGGCCGCTGACAGAATGGGACTTGCATCAGCCTTGTTCAAAACCAGGTCAGGAAATGCAGGTCCCACTGGTCAAACTTTAACCTAAATGGAAGCAGGCAGCATTGCTCCTTCCTAGACACAGAGGAAGATCTTCAGTCTCTTTATTCTGTCCCCTAGCTGTGATCAAGCAGTGAATTCTCTTTTCAGAGAGGTGCCACAGCACTCAGGCATTATTTCTATCCCCCATTCTGCATGTTGCACAGAGGGTAACTGCAAAAGCAGCTGTACAAATATTTCTGCTTGTCTTGGGCAGATACGCACTACAGCCCAACACATTTGAGACCTCTCAGCAAAACAAAGCAACATCAAGAAACAGCAAAATGGCACCAAAACCATCTTGGTGGGCTGCTGGTGTTTGTTCTCAGTCAAAATAGGCAAGGGCAGCACAGGGAGACAGTGCGGCCTTGCTCGGGTGGCAGCATGGCCGTGTGTCTGCGCAGGCCTCTTCCTGGCTCTCACTGTAGCTGCATCCTCTCTCCATCGAGATGTGGACACTTCGGTGCATTGTCACCTTTGCCCTCCCTTATGGGCTGTTTCTGCTTTGCTAATGCTTTTCTTGGCCTCTGAGTTAGGCAAGCCAGAGTTCAGTTTGCAGCCTGATTAGCTGAAGCAAAAAGGACTGGGTTGGGGAAACGCTGCCGAGATATGGCTAAAATGAACTGAAGTCACTTACATGTAGCCGCAAATTGCTGAGCTGGAGTTTGGCCAGGGAAGTTACGGCCCATGATCAGGTGTCCAGGCACAGCCAAAGGTCAAATCAAAATAAATAAAACAGGAGTTTCTTCTTCTGGGACGTGTTATGGAGATTCTCAAAGTAGGAGTTAAGAAAAGAATCCTGTCTGTCCTCATATGCCTTAGCATGGACAGTGGAAAATGAAAACACTGCCAGAAGCTCTAAAAATTTTTAAACATAGTTAATGTAAGTGGGAAATGGAGAAGATTTAACTAAGACATGGGACAAGATTTAAGACGTGGAGCTTTTCACAGCTCTGGCACGTCTGCCTTGCAACGATGTGTGCCAAGTTTTGCAAAGTGGTCAGAGTTAATGACTGAAGCTTTAGCTGGTCCCAAGCAACAATTTTAGAATTTGTCTTCATTTTATCTCATACTTTTAGTTAGTCATCGAGAAGCAGCCATCACTCTAGTCCAAGAGAGAGACCGCTAAGGGAATGACTAACACCTCTGCTTTGTACCAGTTGCTCGAGTGAGCAGGTTTTCTGGATGAATATATTGTGCAACCCCTTGTGCAAGAGCCCTGTCCAGCTCCCATGCATGCAGAGACCGACCTCTCCAGCAGTGAGCACACTTTCCCCAAGTCTTTCATCAGGAATGCATAGGTTGGGATCACTAGGGTAAACACAACACTGTTTGCAGAGCTGAAATGCAATAACGAGCAAAAATGAGGAAAATCTGCAACAACCTGAAGTAAATGACAGAGCTGCCTCTTAAGACCTTTTCTAAGGGAAAGAGAAAATGTGAGTGAGCAGTTCAGCCTATAGTGAGAGATACAGGGTTTTGCACTGACTGCCAAGCAATCCAGCTAGCAGATCATGACTTGGCAGTTCACTGCGACTTTGCCTTCTTCCCTGCTGCTCCAGGAATTGAGTAAACTGTGAGCTATCTGCCCACACACGTCACAGCATTGGCCTCCCCATGCTCCGGAACTCGCAGCCTGTCGGACACTCTGCGTGGGCCAAGTCGTTCACCCCTTCTGCCCACCTCAGTATTCCCCATGTTCCAGGAGCTTGGGACTCTGCAGAGACTGTGGTGGGACTCAAAGCTTCTTCTCTATGAAATAGGTTCATTGTAGGCCTCTGTGGGAGCAGCAACGACACTGAGATTCAAAAGGAGTTGCCTATAAAACAAAACAAATTTTATCAAACGCGCATTACCAAACATTTTCCAGAGTACACAGACTGTCACAGAGATTTACCCCTGCAGCAGACAGATTAAACTATCAAGACTCCTTGTCACAGCACGCCCTGTCTCAATGCACCAGGGAAAAACAAAACAAAACAAAAAACACACAAAGCAGGGAAAATAGAGGCCTTCTTTACCCATAGCAGGTGCTAACACTCAATAGAATTGCTTATCTACAAACCAAAAACAAACATTTAGAAACCCGGGCATCTCCAAAAGGTTTTACATCTACATGGTATAATCAGGAAGAAGTGCACAAAGCAACTATTAGGCAGGACTTCCTAGAAGTGGAATCTCTGAGTTAAACATATATAAATCAATGTATCTCCATGGCCTTGAATGAGCTCACAAGGAATTACATAGAACCTTGTAGGCCCCCCCTACATCCACAAACTCTCCGTTACAAAATCAAAGAATAACAGGCTAGCTGAGGTTGGCAGAGATCACCTCATCTAGCCTCCTGGTCAAGCAGGATTACCTAGAGTTACCCCATACCATGTCCAGCAGCATTTTGAATATCTACAAGGATGGAGAGTCTACACCTTCTCTGAGCAACCTGTTCCAGTCACCAGCTTAG
>JAUBOD010000445.1:1620004-1635680 GCA_032353885.1 Nothura maculosa | reverse complement strand
GGGAGCCGCGGCCGCTGCGCTCGGTAGCGGCCCCGCCGCACTGACTCAGCCCGCGCCGCTCCCTTCCCCCTCTCTCGCGAGAGCGAGGTAGACGTGATGTCCTCTGGGGCACTGGGGGGGGGAGCGAGGTAAGGGGGGGTTGGATTGATGGCGTCTGCTGCCAATGGGTTGGGGGCACGGCAAGCCGCGAGCCAATAGGTTCGTGCCGAGGCGAATGGCCAGCCAATGGAAGGGCGGCGGGGGCGGGGCGCGCCGCTGGCTGATTGATCCCAGCTTTGGCGTTGTTCAGTCAGAGCGAGAACATTCTAGAGGTGAGTACGGGGCGGCCATTGCCGGGGTCCCGTCAACCGCCCCCTTCTGCCTGAGCTGCGCGCCCGGCCGCCGCCGCCGCTCCCTCTCCCCCTCCCTCTTCCCCCACCCCTTTCTCCTCCCCTCCCTCCTCGTAGGTGTCGCCGCTAACGATGCCCCTGGTTGTGTTGTGCACGCAGATTGCCCGGCGCCGCTGTCCCTGCTGATCCTGCCCGCCCCAGGACGCTCGGACCCGGAGGCTGCGGCGTCCGCCTCCGCCTCCCTCCCCGCCTGGATATAAGCGCCCCCACGGCCCTGTTCTCCTCACACACTCGGCTTCGTCGCAGCCCGGGGCGAGCAGCGTTGGGTTTATGTCTTTATTGGACGAAAACGGTGAGTACCTGCACTACGACAGAGCGAGTGGGGGAGTGAGTAGGGGGGAAATGGAGAGTTTAGAGAAGGGTTTTGAGGGGAAAGAGGAAGAAGGGGGTGGAAGGCTGGGGTGCCGCATTACCGGTAAACGGTCGATGGCAGGAGAGATTTCGTATAACGAAATAGCCGGGAGTTCAGTAACAGTGGGAAAGAGGTAAGAACAACAACATTCCATATATCATTCTGCGTTATTTTCCAATTTCTACTTTGATTTTTGCGTGCGCTTTGTGCCCCCCACTCCCCCCCGCGCTACCATGCGACGAGACAAGATGGCGGCGGCCGGGGCCGCGCCTCCCGCGCCGTGGGCGCGCGGTGGGGGGGGGGGCGCGGGGCGGGGGCAGCTGTGGCGCAGTTACCAACGCGGGGGGGGGGGGGTGGAGCGGAGGGTCCCCCTGCCGCTGGCGGAGCGCGCATGCGTGCCGGGGGGTGACCTCCCGCCCAGCGCTCTCGCAAGGCTGACTCAGTGTTTAATTGCTGCATTTGTGACTCATCACAGGCCCGAGTGGGGCGGGGAAAGAGACACGGCTACACAGCGCTATCTGCCTTCCTGCTTTTTCGCTGTGCTTGCGGATTGGGGGGGAAGGGGGCGGGAGGCTAGTCGGGATGAGGTGTTGTAGGGACCAGGAGAGGGAGCTTCAGTCTGCAGTAGACAAAAGCGATAATCTGGAAGGAGGGGAAACGGCACATTCCTTCTAAGAACTCAAGCTCGGCCACCGAGATAACCTCCTTCCTCAGTGTTTTGCGGGCACGTGGTCACATCACGTGGTGACTCCTTTTAGATATAATTGGGGAAGGAAGCCTCGGGCTTGAAACAAGATCCATGGTGCATTTTTTTTCCCTGAAGGGTAAAACTGCATCTAGACTAATCTAGAATACACATATATACCCTGCGTGAGCGGAGGGGTTGGACTAGATGACCTCTGAGGTCCCTTCCAACCTTAAGCATTCTATGATATACAAAAAGGACATGTACAGGATTATGTAAGCAATTTGTAAACCCAATTGGAAGGACTCAGGCTGTGTGGAACCCACAGACATACTGTTTTACATAAATACTAAGAATAATTACTGCAGTGTGTCAGCACTTCTGTCAATGGTAGCAACAAGATGATGTGTCAGAATGACTGTACTGTAATCAGGGTCAACTCAAACAGTTGTGGCTTCTATAATCCTGCATCTGATTATAGAGACACGTGTTAATTTTAATATGTAAATACTGTGTAAGGTAACTTTAATAATAGGATTCATCCTTCTCCTTCCTCCTTCCCCACCCCCCGAGAAAAAATAATCAACTGGAAAAGCTGCTGCACTGCTCTGTACTCTGAATTGCTAGGCTTTCTACAGTGAAGCAACTTATGTCAGAAATAATCAGGCTTAATGTTAAGTCAAAACTCAACAGAAGCTGCTATGAGAATCCATAATTGAGAGGGAGAAATACCTAATTTTCAACTCTTTTCCACTCCGATCAAAAAATGGTAAGCCATGTGAAAAAAATCTGTTGGACTACAGATTGCTGCTGCTTCATCTTACTGATAGCTCTCGATATTCTGACAGGCTTCAGTTTATTGTAAGCTCATGCTATGGGGCAGGATTTGAAGCTGTTTTCCAGATTTTTCTCCTTCTTCCCTCTACCCTGCAGCCTGAAATATCACATGTGCAAGCAACATCAGTTCTCATAATAAATCAAACATTGTTCCTTTTTCTTCCTTGGTGATTGCAGCAGTCTTTCAGACATTAGACTTACAGCAAACATTCTTAAGCTGTTTGAGTGCTCTTTGGGTAGTAGAAAAGAGGGTGGAAGATTATGTGGTTTAGATGAGGGAAGAGTATCAGCAGTACAGCTCAAAGCTACTTATGTTCCACCAGAGGGAAGTCATAGCCACAAGATGAGGGACTATAATTAGAGAAAGTTATTTATATAGTTCTGTGACAAGACTTTGTGTGTGGGTGCCTCTCAAGGTAAACTTGATTTCTTTTCTGTTTATTAACACTTGCAGAGCTGTTGCGCAGCCACTGGTACCTGTATTGGGGAAACATAGCATACAAGCAAGAACCTTACAGCCTCAGTGGCGAAAATTTTTTCATGTCAGAGACCGAGAACTCTTGCAGTCGTTTATGTCATCCCGTCTTCTCCAGACAGAAGATACCAAAAAACTGCAATCAAAGATCTCTTCATCTTATTGATAAAGCAACTAATAAGGCAAAATGTCTGTCAACGTCAACCGCAGTGTTTCAGATCAGTTCTATCGCTACAAAATGCCCCGTCTGATTGCCAAGGTAACTTGCTGTTACTGATAAATGGATATGATTTTACTTCACTTTCTAGAGAGAGGAATTGGTGTGAGGTAACGATACCAGTGCCTAGTCGGCCAGTGTAGGACAAAGAACTTGAGTCTTTTCAGTCTACGCTGAGTGTGCATTAGCGCATTTAAAAATACTTTTGCTTTAAAAGATAACTGCTTTTAAAACTACAGCACTGATGTAAGTGAAATGGGAAATATTCACTGGGTTTGGCTATTGTGGTCATTTAACCATAAAGCATTTTTTTTTCTTGTTTTTTAAGGTTGAGGGCAAAGGAAATGGAATAAAGACGGTTATAGTCAACATGGTTGACGTTGCAAAGGCGCTTAATCGGCCTCCAACGTGTAAGTAGTTTATAGAGCAATAGGGCGTCCTTTGACTTTTGCTCTTTATATTATTTGGAGTGGTAGTGTGAACTAGGCACTAAGTCATTTGATTAAAATAGCTCTTTAAGTCACATTTCTGTCTTAGAAACCTTTATGCCAGGGCAGAATTGTAAATGCAGGAGGATGGAGATAAGAATGTGTGTGGGGGGGTGGATTCTTGTTTTGGGGATCCATTGTGTAGCTGCTGAGAACACAGTACCCCCGCTTTATATTTTCTTACTGTTGGCTTTATATTAAAGGACTGTGAGAGTTGGTGGTTATTAATATACTTCTCTCTTCTGTCTTGAAGATCCTACCAAATTTTTTGGTTGTGAGCTGGGAGCACAGACCCAGTTTGATGTTAAGAATGACCGTTACATTGTCAATGGATCTCATGAGGCGAATAAGCTGCAAGACATGTTGGATGGATTCATTAAAAAATTTGTTCTCTGTCCTGAGTGTGAGAATCCTGAAACTGATCTGGTGAGTACTTCTCGTCTGTCATTTACCATAACGCTGCAGAAACGCCACACCGCTTTCATAAACCTTAAGTGCCAATGTTAAGATACCCGAGCTGAACACAAACTCAGAGAAGATAATCGCCCTCTTGCGGGAACTGTCAGGAAGGCTTTGCCACCTCCAAACTGGAGGCTCTGTTTTTGGAGCTGATGAAGGCCTTTAAACTGCTAACTTGATTCTGCTGAGTCTTTACGTAAACATTGGGTTTAGGCTTTAATGCATTCCTGCTGTGTAAGCAATATTGTAACCAGAGTGTCTTCCTTCTTGCAGCATGTCAATCCTAAGAAACAAACTATAGGTAACTCTTGCAAAGCCTGTGGCTATCGAGGCATGCTTGACACAAACCATAAACTCTGCACGTTCATTCTCAAAAACCCACCTGGTGAGTGTTTTATTTTGGGCATGGTGGGGCAAAAGGCTTCATAACGAGAACTCATGCTGAAGTAATGCTAGCTAATGATAATTAAACTGTTTTAAAAAAAATCGAGGATGCTCCTAGAGTTTGTAGTCCAGGATAAAGTACTAAGTACTTGTTCATAGCTGACAGGGTTGCACAGAGCTGTGATTGCTGCTGTTGCATCCTTTCGCATAGGAGCATCTGAAGATGTATGTGCAGGGCATAACGTGATAGGAAGACAACTGGTCTGCAAGTGACAATTGCAGGTTTTCCCCATGTCCCCATGGTGTGAAGCAGAAGAGTAGGATGTAAAAGTGTCTCAGTGTCTCTCTACCTCTGGAAGTGTTCTGTGCAAGCAACACTGTAGTAAGCATCTCGTTGCCTGCTGCAATTTAAGCTTGCTAGAATAGAAAAGTCTAACCTATTCCAGGGGCCTCTGCTTTGTGAGGGCCCCTGTTATATGGACTTGAACAGCCTTAGCTCTTGATGAGAAACCAGGCCTAGAATGGCCTACAGTATGCTCTCCTGGCGAGTATACGTCTGCCCTGAATAAATGTGGGAAAGGGTGCTGAGCATCAGTAACTGCTAATGCAAATATTGCAACTGGCTTATTCAGAAATTTGTTAGAGCTGTAATTTGTGCAAGCAGTTTATTTAATGATGTAGAGAACGCTAAAACATTTTACTTCACTTCCAGAGAGCGGTGATACTGGTACAGGAAAGAAGGAAAAGGAAAAGAAGAACAGAAAAGGCAAGGACAAAGAGAATGGTTCTGTGTCTAGCAATGAGACACCTCCACCCCCACCACCCGAGGAGATAACTCCTCCACAGGTTGTGGTAAGTAGAAGGGGAAGGTAGGGGGTTGTATTTTATGAATATGATGCTGCAAATGGCTCTAAACTCCTAGTTAGCTCCTAACTGTATCATTACTTCCTGTCTGCCATGATTTGCAGATTATAGTATAAACCTTTCCTTAAGAAAAAATATTTTATGGTTTTAGAAAGAAAAAAAAAAGTGTCCTTGTCTTTTATGCTCAGCTGTTTTTAAAAAAAGCCTGTAGTAATACTGTGCAAAATCCATTTTAGGAGGAGGAGGATGATGATGACTGGGGTGAAGATACAACAGAAGAAGCCCAGAGGCGCAGAATGGATGAGATTAGTGACCATGCAAAAAACCTCACACTTAGTGAAGATCTGGAAAGAACAGTGGAAGAGAGAGTCAATATATTATTTGACTTTGTGAAGGTAAATACTTTGCAGCTCCACCTTTGGCGTGCCCACTCTCTTCCAAGTGCTGTTGAGAGTAAGAACAATAAAAACATGGAGTGGGGGTTTTTTTGGATGCAGAGGGAGGATTGTTTCTTTCTCCTCTCCCCTTTCACCCCCCTAAGCCGTTCGTCCTTTAAAGCTTAAAAGATTCTACCTAAGCACAAGTCCTCCAAGTGGTGGGAAAGGAAACCTCAGTAGAGCACTGATCAGCCCTCAGTAGCAGGTAAAATGTAACTTGCATCTATCTTGCAGAAAAAGAAGGAAGAAGGTGTCATTGACTCTTCTGACAAAGACATTGTCGCAGAAGCAGAGAGACTGGATGTGAAGGCTATGGGCCCTCTAGTGCTGACTGAGGTCCTCTTTGACGAAAAGATTCGTGAACAGATACGGAAATACAGGCGTCACTTCCTTCGTGTAAGTGTCCTCTCCTGTTCCTAGTAGAGCCGGTGGTTCTGTAATGACTCATTGGGGTTCTAAACTCTGCAGCTCTAGACTTCAAACTGCTGCTTACTTTTTAACTAAAAACTGCTGAGACTGGTAATGAGAATTACTGTAAATTTTGCTATGTTACTAAGTTAAGAGCAGAAGTTTGTTCAAGGGAGAAGAAAGTCAATCGAGGTTTTTCTTCTTTTCCCTTCACTGTTCTAGTTCTGCCACAACAATAAGAAAGCTCAGAGGTACCTTCTCCATGGCTTTGAGTGCGTGGTAGCCATGCATCAGTCTCAGCTTATTTCCAAAATACCCCATATTTTGAAGGAGATGTATGATGCTGATCTTCTGGAAGAAGAAGTCATCCTTAGCTGGGCAGAGAAGGTAAGAGGAGAATAGTGTTTGGGCTGTACCTGCCACATGGCTCAATGTAACAGTGCATCTGCTCTCTCCATCCTAGGAAAACGCCTTGTGCTGGTATTGATCTAATGTTCAAGTGCTACAAGAATTTACTACATCGTTATGTTTTCCTGTTTCTAGGCCTCAAAGAAATATGTCTCAAAAGAGCTTGCCAAAGAAATCCGTGTCAAAGCAGAACCATTTATTAAATGGCTCAAGGAAGCTGAGGAAGAATCTTCCGGTAATGAAGAAGAAGACGAAGATGAAAATATTGAGGTAGGCAAGACTCCATAAACAATTCCAGCTCTTGTTTCTCCTTACGGAAATCTTGAGCTACTTGATTATTGTGCAGTGTAATTATTGTATTCCTTTTGCATGGGAAGCAGGAGGGATTTTTTTTGTTTGTTTCCTTACTCAGATCTGACACTTGTTAGATGTTAGCTGTTAGATAGTTTCATGTAAGGAGAGTCAATCTACCCAACATCTACATGAAGGACCTAGGTAGCCAAAGGACCGCTGTCCTCTGTCCTGATAGTGCAGCAGGCTCTGACACTGCAGTGGAACTTACTGCCTCCTGTCCCTATTCCTTCAAATCAGAAAGCCCTGTAGTTTTTAGATGAGCCTTTATGCCCAATTAGCAAAGCAGCTTAAAGAACAAGTCACCAGTTTCTCCTACTTTAGGGCTAGGTAAAATCTAGCTGCACTCCAACTTTCTTGTTATATGTGTGGTGTGGGCTAGGGGCTTTTCTTCTGTTAGTCAGGAATAGCTATTACCCATCAGGCTGTGAAGTTTCTGTTTCTGACATCATGGATAATCTCTTTTTGGTGTTAAGATAGAGTTGCTATTTCAGCATATTCAGGTTTTAGTTATGGGGCAGTTCTGGAATGCGTTGTTCAGCCTAGTGCAGAATCACAGGGAAGGAAAGGTGGTTAGACAGGCAAGTTTGCAGCAGCTCCTACAGTTTGAGCAAAACTATGCCAGTCCTTACTAGCAGTAGGTGCTGTAATGAAGGTGACGCTTTTGTCTCCGCAGGTGGTGTACTCCACAACCGCCAGTGTACCTAAAGTTGAAACTGTGAAGCCTGCAAACAATAAAGATGATGATATCGATATTGATGCCATTTAACATGCTGCAACATAGCTTCCAGTATGATGCAAACTTCTCTGCATTTTTCTGCCAGAAGTGTGACCTGTATGTGCACAAGCTGAAATGGCTTAACATCCTGCTACTTTGTACTCAAATATGTATCTTTTTACTGTGACTGGTCTTGTGTAACTAAGCCTAATACCAAGAAGTCAGCACATCAGTGAACTGATCTAGTTTGCAAATGGCATGTTATGTTTTGTTTTTCTAACTTGTGTTGGACACATACTTGGAGCACATTTATACAGTTGTGGAAATAAAGGATTTGGTTTTGGTCAATCTTCACATACGCCTAACTTGTAATTTATTTTTCAAAGTAATAAAAGGTCTTAGATGGAAAATTTTCAGTTTGAGACTAAGACATGTACTTCATCTCTTAAGCTATGTATTTTTTAATAGTATCTCGCTTAAAGTAGACACCTAAGCTAACTTCTGAGGGTCAAGTCCATTAACCTGAATCAACACAGCCTCTGAGCTGAGCAAACACATGCAACCTCAGTAAGGACAAAGGTAGTGGGTAAGTTTTTTCTTTACAGAAGTTGCCATGCAGCCTAAAGAACTAAAGCTATACTACTCTGCCCGTAAGACAAGTGTGTTCTGTAGGTCCATACATGCTATTCTGATTTAAGCAAAATACTTGGTAGGAATAAGTAGGTGGAAGTAACTTGGTGAGTAAAGGGGCTTGACTAAGAAGCCCTGGTGAAAGGTTCTCTAAATGGCACAATGCACAGCTCAGAATACCACCAGCTGCTTCCCCAGGAGCTTTTTGTCTACTAGCAGCACTGCAGCAGTGTGACAGTGTTGGGTTTTTTATTTATTTAATTAAAAAAAGGCATAGTCTCCTTGTTAAAAGATGACAAGTTTGGAGAGATCAAGGCTCTAGGAGTTGCTTTTTCTAACTCAGTCACTTCAGGCAGAAATTAGAGAAATGAGAATTTTTTGATCATGACAGTGGCAATTTAAACTTACGCTTTTACCAAAAGCCTCCAAAACATAACAGCTTAAAATAGGACCTTTTTAAGCCTGTTGTGTTCAGGCATTCTGGGATAAGGACTTGTTTAGCTCTGGCTAGTACCATTAAGGAAGATGGAGTGAATTACAGAATGTGGTATCTTTAGAGATAGTGAAGGTTTATTCTCCTAACTTAAGTGTTTGCTGTTGTTGGCCTTTTTGATTTCAACAAAGTCCTGACTTCCTTCCCCCCAAAAAAGAAGGTTTCCTTTGTTTTGTATTTTACAAATCTGCCCCTTTTATGTCTGGTGGGAGGAGAGAGCTTCTTCCTCCTGGGTCAGGTGACACCTCCCTGGTCCAGTAGTGACAAGAACCAGGTGTGGTCCCCTGATACGTGGCGTTTTGCAGGTAGTGGTGGCTGTTTTGTTTTTTTAGGTGAATTGCCTGCTATAGGCAGCTGCCAGAGAGACGACTTTTGTTCTCTTCGGCTGTGGGCGCTTGTCCTTTTTTGTGCAGTGATCTGGGGGCTATCAAGTTATTGGCCAGACAGACCTGCTTGCTCCAAAAGGTAATAAAGCCCCTGAACACATTTTTCCATCAGGTCAGTGAAGCTGTGGGTCTTACAGAGATGTGCAAGGAGGTGGCTGGGGTGCAGATGTGGGAGCACGCAGCAGGCCAAGTGCAGTGTAAGGCTGTACCCAAACACTGATGGAAAGGTTTCTGGGAACACTGAGGCCACCAGTAGAAGAACCTGGAGTTCCTAGCACTAAATTAGGCTTCTCTCCCTGTTTTCACGTATATCACTACTTGGTCTTGGACAGTAATTTGGAGATTGTACCAGCGAAGTGTAAAAATGAATGTTCATTTTGTTACCATTTCCTTAGGGAAGGAAGAAGTCTGACTTTCAAAGTTTCCTGCAGTCTTTGCTTTTGCTGCTGCTGTTGCTATCTGATAAAGGTAACAAGCCTCTCTTCAAAAGGCAACTTGATATTTAGAAGCAATCTGCCTGCCTGGAGTTTCAAAGAAACTCCTGGCACAGGGAAAGGAAATGGTAAGTGTGTGTCAGAGATAACAGTTTCTGTGTAGAAACGCAGCATGAATGCAGTCATCTGGCAGGTGGACAGGTCTAGCAGTAGGTCCATTAGCCTTGGCTTTATAAACATTGATCTCCCTCCATGAGGCTGCAATCTGGAGCTTTTATGCAGCTTAACAACCTTCATCAGTGTCTTCTCTTCAGCCAGCACAACAGGGAGCTTCTTTACTGGCAGATTTGCTTGGTAGCATCACAGCAGCACCGAGACATGAAAGGAGCAGAGTGTCTTGAACTAGGATTGTCCTGATTGGTGTTAAACCTAAGAGAAGCAGAATTGCCTATTACTACTCTTACCCGAGAGCCTAAAAAAAACCATGAAAGGTCAGGGCTCTATTCAGCTGGAGAGGTAGACGTGCATTGTATAGAAGGATGCTCTTCGGCCCCGGGAGTCTGTGGCCCGGGTTTGTAATGAGGCAACGGCTGAGCAGAAGGGGAGAGCAACTCAACCTCATAGTGGTGGGCACAGTAACATGCACAGTAACACTTCTTCATTCAGCCACTACTGCCTGGGTGGTGGAGCTCGGAGAGAGGGTTGTGATCAGTGGCACAAAGTCTAGTTGTAGACAACAGGCACAAAGTGAAGCGCCGGGAATTCTGTCTCAACATGAGGAAAAGCTGCTTTGCTATGAGGGTGACTGAGCACTGAAACAAGTAGTTCTCTGGAGCTTCTGTGCTCAGAGATACTCAAACACTGTCTGGACAGGAGGCCCTGTGCAACCTGCTGTATCCTCAGCAAGGGAGTTGGACAAGGCGATTTCCAGAAGCACTTTCCAACCTGAATCACTCTGTGGTTCTGTAATTTGCCCTTGCAGTGGCCGTCCCGGCCAACATAGCGGCAATGTGAAGCAGTTTGTTAGGCAGAGTCCCTTGCACAAGGTCACTTGCAAGTGGAGAGTCAGTGTCTGTCTTACGCTGCTCTCCTCCACACACCCCGGCTCCTTTCACTCAAGAAGGTTGGTGTTATCTGCACACAGACAGCAGGACGCTGCCAAGTATCCTTGCCTTTGTCCTGTATATGGCAAAGCTGCCGGACATTCCTGTGCCATGGTCTTATTGCTATGCACGATACTGTTAATCCCTTCCCTTTAACATCTTCTTTGAGTTGAGAAGGTCACTAAAAGATCCTGACATCCTGCAATGTGCAACAACCCAGCAGATGTGTCACTGTCTAGAGGTCTCATTGCTGATTTATGTCTCAGGGAATAGTGCACAACTGGAATGCTCCCCCAGACTATGCAAATTCCTAGTCCTGATGTTTGAGAATAAGAGATGCTAGTGAAAGGTGGTTAACGTAGTGATGTGTAACACTGCTGTACTTTGATTTGGTGGCTGCCACACAAGGGTAACAAAGATGACAGCAATTCTGCACTCCCAGTGAAGCCAAGGAACGGAAGCGGTGAGGACAGATGGAACAAGAGGAGCTGACCTGCCAATTAGTCTGCCAAACAGTGGCAACTTTCTTCTTCTCAGACTAATTACCCAGAAAGAGCCTTGGAGGGTTGTTGCTGAGAATTGACTCTTTGGCATTCAATAACACCACTGAACTGTGAAGATGTGGAACTGAAAACCCAGAAGGAAAGGCAGTAGAGAAGAGCTTGAGAGCCTCTTTAAATCCTTATCTGCAAAATCCTGTTTGCGTGCTTAACTTTCTGCTTAAGTTTTATAGAGCTGTTGGACTGTTGGGATCACTTATGTGCTTAACAAGCTCGTTGTGCTGTTTATATTTCCTGTTTTGAAGATAATCATCCTGCGTCCATGGAGGTGGAAGCTCTCTCCTCATGTGGAATTGGTGAGGAGTTGCTCTGCTGCCATTGAAACAGGCCAGTCTGGTTATACTGCAGACCTGATTCCCTTTTAATAGCTAGAAATATGAAATGGAAACAAGCAATCTGATGCTGTAAATCAGCATAGCTCCAACTTCACTCCATTATGGCTGTTCTGATTGATATCCAAGTGCCTGGATATGGTGAGAGAGCACCCAGGGGATGCTGCCTGTAATTCAGTAGGACTGCACAACTCCTTAGTATTTTTTCAGAGGAAAAATAAAAGAACTTTGAGCTTCTGTGTCAGAAACCCAGGAGTCAAAGGCTCCCTCAACCCTCACGCTGGCGGCTGATTAGCACTTCAGCTGCCCCTCTCCCTGTCAGCGAAACAGGGAACGGTTCCTTCCACTGGCGTGAGTGGGAGGGAAAGCCAGGAAATGCTAAACCGTCTTTTGCTGAGTATCAGTTCCTCTGCTCGCCAGTGCTTTGAATGTTTATTCAGTTACTAAATTGCTAAGACTGTATAATAATTCAGCAAAGTTATAATTATCAGCAGAAAGCTGTGCCCAGGGTTCCTGCGGATGCTCTTAGCCTTGGGATGGATCTCTGGGTAGGGCTGTGAGGAGCGTGGGCTGTGCTGTGGGTGACAGAGGGGGTGTCCCTCACCGCCCGGGGACACAGCAGGACCCGAGGCCAGAGAGCAGCGCCGGCTTCGCTCCCCAGCGCCACGATGGCCACGTGAGTGTCACGAGGAGACCACAGAGCAAGGCAGGATCCCCGAGGTGTCCACACAGGCACACAAAGGTCCCTGCCAAAGGCAGCAGGGAGGCCCCACGTGAGGCTCTTTCTCACAGCTCCTTTCACCACTGCCAGACCAAGGTCACCCAGCTGCACTATATCAGAGCTGGCCTTGAACACAGGTGCTCAGCTAAACACCTATACGGTGGGAGGAGAGCTGGTGCTGCTTTCAGGCAGATTTTCTGAGGCTGGATCCAGAGAATGCTGCTTTTCCCCATTTCTAATCTTATCTCGTTGGTAGATGCACTTTACACACTGGATTTTCTTTCACAAAAGCAGGAGAAATGATGCGGGAGGACAGTTCTGGTTTGTGCCTGGAGTCTCAGGCATTTCAACAATACATTGCAAATTAAGAAAACATCAGCACCAGGAAATCCTCAATGAGATGCTTATGTGGGTGGCATGTTATCCTTCCTGAATTTTCACTTTATACTTACTCTTTTTTGTGCCTATCTGGTACTAATAAAACCCAGCTAGCAGCACTGACGTCAATGGAGTTAGTCTGGATTTGTGTTTGTGTAATTAAGGTAGACATCTGGCATCTTTAAAAGAAACATGTGAGGAATCAAGTATATTACCCCAGGAGAATCCCATGCCTCTGTTGGCACAGAGCTGTTAATTTGAGAATTGCACTTATGTACAAAGTTACAAGGGTACAAATTGTGAATGGAATGGTTGATGCAGGAAAGGATTAACTAAATAGATGAAAGCTTTTTTTTTTTTTAAACTCAGTTTCAGATGCTGGGAAACGTGGATTTAAAGGCTTCCATCTCCAGCTCCACGTTTATTCCAGGCTGCCTGTATCTGTGCTCTGCACCACGGGCCGGAGGTGATGCAGGACTTGGTGGGCAAGGACACTCAGGAGTGGAACAGAAGCAGGAGCACCCTGGAAATCACAGGCAATTACTGTTGTGCACGGGAATGTAATTGGATATTAATCTTTCATCTCTTAACCTCTTTTAGGTCCTAATCCATCACCTGATGTTCAGCCCAGGAATTCACAATTTCTGGGTTTTCTCCACTAAGGAGATGGGAATAGTTTTTGTTTTTTTTTTCTTAATTTTCCACTTGTTCTGATAAAAGATTCTTATGTGAGTTCCAGCATGCAGAAGCAATTTTAAGGAAAGAGACTGACTCTCTGTTGGCTTCTGAGAAAACCTGAAGAACCAATTTAAACAAAATGAGTGACGTCAACTTGGTCTCCATGAGTTCAGAATCTGCCCGAAAGGGCATCCACTTGTGCTGCTGTGAGGAATGCACCAATTCCAGGAGCACAAGTTCCCCCTTAAATGGAGAGAAAGAGAAGAGAAACCTTTCTGCAAAGAAACCAGGCTGGATTCCACCTAGCAGAGGTGAGGAAAGAACAGCACCTTTGTGTTGCAGCCAGGTGAAGTAGCCCAAGCTTTAATCCACTTTTTCCTTCAGAGAATGCAGGCTTTCCAGGAATGTTTGAAGACTCCAGAAACAGGAGGGAATACGGTAAAAAGCCGCAACCCTTAAGCAGAAGAGCTGATTTTCTGTGCATTCCTCATGCTGATTAAAAATGAAGGGAGGAGGGAGAGTGACGAGGTCACTGGGTCAGCCCATGGTGGATCCTAATGCCAGAACAGATGAGCAACTGCTCAGACTGAAGCAAAACAGACCATGTGAAGAAGAAAAAGAAAGAGCAGCTTGTGAAGCCTACAGAGGCCTTCTGAGCTACTAAAATGGAATCTTCCCCCAGTGACCACTTCTAACTAGTGTCCTCTGTGAGCAAAGCCTGTGGGCACCAGAGTTGCCCTCGGTTCTCTGTGGCAAGTTTGGGATCGCCAGGTAAAGCGTTTGGTTGGGACAGATCCTGAGCAGCAGCAGGAATGTGCCAGCTGGAAGCCAAGCACTAGGGAAGGCCAGGCTGGGACACCCCGGGCAGGGCTGGTTACGTGTCCTCGTGCAGGTCAGTGCAAAGCCAGGATGTGAAGGTGGTTGTGGAATGCGGTGGAGGAGTGAGATGCAACCAGTAATGATTTCCTGTTTTGTAGCGCAAATATTCTAGGCCTGGGAAAGGAGGTGGTTTTAGCCGAATCTCCAGGGGGAGACTGAATGTTCCTTGTGGGAGGAAACGTGTGTGAAAGGGACCTGCCTGCCAGGAGAGGCTGCTCTGGAGGTGTTGGGTGATGTTCACTGGCGAGCTACAGTGTGATGCTACGTGAGCACAAGGTATGAACAACTGCAGGTTCTAACATAGCCTCTTAACGAGAATGTCGTCATCTTCACTGCTTTTCAGAAGGGGGTTGATTCCTCCCCCAAGAGAGAAGAGCTTAACAGAGATTCCTGGCTTTGCTCTTACACAGAACTTCCCGACCTGCTGGCTGCCAAGTGAGTTTCCAGGTGTCACCTACACGTAGCCCAAACGGCAGCCCACAAAACAGAAGGCAAAGAAACGTGGTTCAACTTATTTTTAAAAAGCCTATGGGTATTTATTTGTTTATTTTTCAGCACTGAGGAGTGGGAATGGAAGGCAGAAGGAAACGGTGGTATCATAAAGACCAGAAAACCTGTTCAGCAGGAAACGCTGCAGGTGTGGGCTGGATGGGGAAGGAGTGGCCGCATTCGTGACAATGTGCCCCACGTCACACGCTGCGAGGCTAATGGGGATGACAGTTGCATTTGTCTTCCTCCTTCCTCCTGCGTAAATACCCGCTCTGAGGATGGACTGAAGAGACCTACTCATCCCAGAGGAGCGCAGCGTTTGCCGCTAGAGGGAATGAATGTCTGACTCCTCCACCACTCCCTGTTTCATGGGCCTCGCTCTCCTTCTGCAGCAAAAGGGACCTTGTCTGTCCAGATGCATCTCTGTGTTGGTGCAGAGCTGGTCATTGCTGGGGGATTTGGGTCTCCCTTAACTCAGCTGTCTGTAGCAGTTAGAGATTCTGCATTATGGAGAGGGTCCACGCTGCATGGAAGTATCTGGGCAGCTCTGCTTGGCACAGATAAGCCAATAGCGCTGGAGGGTTTCTGGGATCTGCTTTTCCCCACACACATTCTGCCTGTTGGTGAATGCAGAGACCTGTTTCCCATTAATGCCTCCTGGTGTCTAAGGCAGAAGGAGGTACCTGGGCATCTCCTTGGGGCTGAAGGCGTGAGCGCAGTGCCTGGGTGCATGTGAGCCGGCCTTGGCACCTCCTCCCAAGCACTGTGGGCAGAGGAGCCAGCAGGCGGCGGGGGTGCAGAGCGAACAGAGAAGAGTTTTGACTCATACCTAGCGCTGGTGCCATCTGTGGCCCCGAGTGGGCTCCACCAGCCCTGCAGCACTCTGAGGCTGCGTCAAGCCAAAGGAGACGGGGTGCAGATCCCACATCCTGCTCTGAGGCGCTTTCCCGCGCTCGGCCGAGCGCCGTTGTGTCAACGGGACTGAGCGCGGAGATGCAGCCGCGGTGTCCGCCGCGCCGCTCTGCAGGGCCTGCTGCCTTGGGCGGGAAGGCGGCGGCGCGGCCGGGCCCGCGCTGCGCTCGGGGCCGCCAGGGGGCGCCCGCCGGCCCGGCCCGGCCCGG
>JAUBOD010000445.1:1600587-1619904 GCA_032353885.1 Nothura maculosa | reverse complement strand
GGGGAAGGCGCGGGAGGAGCCGGGGAAGGCCCGGGAGGAGCCGGGGGCAGCGGGAGCCCTCGCGGCCCGTGGGGGCGCTGCGCTCGTGGCCGCCGCCTGCACTGCGACCGGCCCAAGCACTCCGCCAAGGAGGCACCCGGGCACGGAGCTGTTTGACCTGCCACTGCAGGACCAAGGAGGGAAGTCGGGATTGTGGGAACAATCTGCTCCTGAATGGGCAGCGGAGAGTTGTCTCCCTCAGGAGCGCGATGGAGCTGCCTCTCCATTGCACAGGCTCTTTGCTCAGGGAAGCACCTTGCCCTGGGAGGCACGTGGTGCTTTGGGTACTCGCCTTTGCTTGCCCTGCAGTCTGGGTTACCCAGGAACACAGTCAGGGTGATGTTCACATCCTGGGTGATAGTCTTTGCTCGGATGCTCTGAGGGCAGAATGACGGCTTCCCTCAGCGCCGTGCTCAGGGCCGTGTGGGCCGTTCACCCGCTGGCATGAGCAGCAAGCGCCGGTGGGGACCCCAGAAAGCAGGGGGGGCACCGGGCTCCCCAGGGAACGCACTGGGACCAGCTGTCGCAAGGGTGCCCATCATGTCCAGGCAGCTGCCCCCAGACGTGGCCGGGGAGCGGTGTCACCGCAAGGAGCCTGTGGGCTGCAGGGAGCCTAGGAGCACACGCGGTAACACCCAGCAGCACCATCGGCCTCCGGCCCTGCCACGCGATGGGACAAACCCCAGCAGCCTGGGCTCGCTCGGGTTTTCTTTCCCTCTCTGTGTCCTGCAAGCAGTGATATTCCACTTTTCTGTGGTCACATCCTGTGCAGCCAGACCATGGAGCGAAGGGCAGGGTGACAAAGCAATGGGAGCACGTGGGTCAAACCCCACACCCGGCCCAGAGCGGGGCGCAAGACCGACCCCTGCTATGATGGGAGCCTCCCAAATCCAAGCGCTGTGCCCTCCTGCGGGATGTGGACGGGATCCAGCCTGCAAGGGGGCAGCAAGCCTGGAGCGGGACTCGGCGCCAGGGCCCTTCCCAGGCCCAGGGGCTCCTGGAGGCTGCTGAGGGGGGCGCAGGGGCGGCTGCGGAGCCCACTTTGTTTCGACGCGAGTCGCTGCGTGGGGTGAGCAGGAAAACGGTTGCCATAGAGAAACGGCAGAATCGGCAGCACTGGCAGCGCTCCTGCGAGGCTCCTCCAGCAGAGCTTTTTCAGGAGAATGAAGCCAGCGGGGGATTTTTAAGGGTTGTTTTCTTCTTTCTTTCTTTTCTTTTTTTTTCTCCCCCGTACTTTTTACCTCTTCAAATAGAAGTGTAGCCTGAGCTTTCTGGAAAGGCGGGTAGGGGACTGCCAAAATGCTGCACGAGCAAATTTATGGCCTTTTGCAGGTGTCAGAGAAGCAAAATCCAATTGTCTGAACTGGATTCAAGCAGCTCTGGTGGGTTTGGGATCTAATTGTCTGAACTGCATTCCAGCAGCTCTGGTGGGTTTGGGATCCTGCTGCTTGTACCTATGTGATCAGATACCAGGGAAATGGGTACTTGGCCTCGAGTCTCTCCAGGCTTACTTTCCTCTCCACCACATACAGGGAGCATTTTGAGACTTGGATTTTTTTACCCTAGAGGAGGAACCGCAGCAGAGCTCTCAGTCCCTATTTTCTCACGCTGCTCGGAGACGTTAAATCCACACTCAGCTGGGCTTTGTCAGGCAGGGTTCTCCTGGCCGCCGTGCTGTGCCGCGGGGTCTTTCTCCTCCCTCTCCTGCTGGAGGAGGCTGCTGATGGAGATGGCAGATTCCCCCCGGCCCTCCGTGCTTTGATCACAGCAGCGGCGGAAGCCAGACTTTGAAAATACGGTGATTTCACAGACGTGTTGATTAGAAAACGAAATTCCGAGAAGCAAGTGACAGCCCAGCCGAGCTGGCTGCATCTGCGAGACTGGAGCTCCCCACTAGGAGATGCATTTTCATATTTCTGACACATCCAGGGTGTTGCATTATTAATAAAAATGAAGTTCTTAAGAAAAAAATGACTCCCAGCACAATTGCTTTTTTTTTTCCTGGGAATCTTCTAACCCCCTCAAAGACAGTCCAGTCCTTCCCCCCTGCCACAAAAGGACACTGAAAGGGACCTTCACCCCAGAGCAGGGACAATCTCTGAGAGAGCAGAAAGACTCCTGCGATTTGCCTCCTCTAAGCAGATCGTTAATCAAGGTTTCCAGTTTCACAGGAAAATGAGTTTAATGGAGGAGGGAGAGAGGGCTAGGGACCTCCTTAGTTAGCTGCAAAGCAAAACAAGCCCAGCCTTAGATTCCCATCCCTTCTTTAATAACAGCCTCGTGCTTCTCACAGCGCTGCTGACTACCCAGAGGGAGGATCCGGGGGAGGAGGATGTGGCTGAGCCTCGTGCCCTCGCAGGGGGGCTCCTGTGAAAGAGCTGAGCTCCATATGCAGGACAAGCCAGTTCCCATCTCCAGCCTGCCCTGCTGGCTGCCACTGCAGGGCCTCGGAGCTGCCAGTCCTGGCCCATGCGCTGGGGTTAAACCCGAGGGTAGGTTCTGGTTTCTGGAAAGTGCCTCCTCCATAGAGCCTTGGTGCCTCATCCCATGGGCTCATCCCACCATCGGCTCCACCTGCCTCCTATGGGCTCATCCACTCATAGGAGGATGGGGCAGCCTCTTTTCAGTGGTGGCCAGCAATAGGACTAGAGGCAATGGCCACAAATTGAAGTATCAAAAGTTCCACAGGAACTTAAGGAAAAATTTCTTGACAGTGAGGGTGCCAGAGCCCTGCAACAGGCTGCCCAGAGAGGCTGTGGAGCCTCCTTCTCTGGAGGTCTTCAAAATCCACTTGGATGCAGCCCTGTGCCACATGCTCTAGGTGACCTTGTATGTGCAAGGCGGTTGGACTAGATGATCTCTAGAGGTCCCTTCCAACCTCAATCATTCTGTGATTCTATGATTCAAGTCAAGCCCTGACAGAGTGCGTGTGGAGCTGCAGAACCGCAGCACGGAGGGCAAGGACGAGGTGACTCTATGACCCTGTGACTCTGTGAAATGGTCTGTGTCTGTGGGTGACCGCGGCACGTAGGGCCAGCAGCGTTTCAGATCCTCTGCAGGGTCAAGGCTTCTTCAGCGGGTGACCTGGGGGACCATCGGTATTCACTGTTGTCGCCGGGTTAAGGTTTTTCAGAAGATTTGAAGGGAAACTTTTTACAGAAGGTTTGAAGGGAAGATACGAGAGGGCTTTGCAGAACCTTTCTACGTGGTGGGAATGCGGGTAGGAGAAAGGAGGAAGACAAAGAGCTTTGTGGCAAAGAGCAAGCAAAGTAGAGGCCAGCATCTAGTTGAAACTGCAAGTCTGATGCAAAAGGCTGCACAGGGGCCCTCCAGGCAGGGACAAATAACTTTTCCCTTGATGTAGTGGGAAAAGAAGAGCCAGGGAAGCAATGCAGAGAAAACCCACCCAAGCAACAAGTCAGGAGAAAGGAACTCTGTGGCAAGACTTCAAATGGGTGCAAGTGATGTGACAGGGATGCAACAGAGCCACGGGGCCCATCTCCCTGGCACCTGGTTTGGGGCAGGAGCCACCGTGCTTCATGCCTGGGACATGGTCACACTCACATGCTGCCGGTACTACTGTGATTTGAAGGATTGGGAGTAACACCACAGAAAGGGCGATGCTGACTGACGGTGACAGGCAGCAGCACGTGCTTCTGCAAATAGTCTGGTGAAACACAGTGCGTGATCTAGGTCGGGAAGCAGCAAGCTGTGCAGTAACAGCAGCTCTCGAACAACCAGCGGGAAGAGCTCCACGTTATCCTGCAGAAAGAGCCACCTTCCTCCACCCCCCTGCCTGTAGGATGCTCGCTGCAAGTAATGACTTAATCACAACGTCCTAGGATAATTAAAGGGCATGAAGCTAAGGCTCAGCTTCATCTCCTGGGATTCTCTCCCCCTCCTTGCAGGGGACACCGTTTCTAGTTCAGATGAGCTCAGATGCTGTCCCAATTAATGATGTATCCTGTTAAGAGGTGATCCTGCACCAGGAACACAGATGTCCAGCCCGATTCGAACGGGAGCACCGTGGTGCTCATCCAGCTCCTCCTTCCGCCTCTCGCAGCGCACCAAGGGGATGATGGCTCTGCTGCAGGAAGGGCGGAGGTGGCCTGGGCCTCCTCTTGTGGACAGACAGTCTGCAAAGGGTGAGGAGTTGAGCAGCCAGGAGAGGCCATCGTCCCCTCCTGGTCCCCTGCTCCTGCTGGTTGCTGGACAGCCAGTGTTTGCATCCCTCCTCCTGCCTCCTGTGCTGGTGATGCCCCAGCCTCCTGCCCACTCCTCTCTGCCACCCCGCATATACCTGCAGCCCCCTGGGCACCTAGACCCACTGGATCAGTGGTTGCAGGGGCTATCACCTCCCCTGCTGCTCTTGCCACTAACTGATTCACTGTCCAGAGGAGGCAGGGGCTTGACTGTGTTGCGGTGCCTGTATCGCTTTTAATGCCTTTATTTTTAGCTTGTTTTTGTGGCCAGGAGAGGATTCCACAGGAAATCCTGCAGCCACGGAATCGCAACAAGCTCAGGTCCCCGATTGTGTTACATACGTTAACAGGGACGTGAGCTCCACGGTTTCTAAAGAAGCAGCTATAAATACTTCCTCCAGCTGCACCAATATCCCCTCATCCCTCTTCCCTTGATGACACCTGTTGACACTCGTGTACCAAATTAAGATGAGCTGCTTCACGGGGAAGGGAAGCCCTGACTTTGGAGGCATTTGGTTTTGTTGCAGTGGCACCTGCCCAGTCCGTTTAAGGAGGCCACTTGGGCTGTCAGAATGGGGACAACCAAGAGACTTCTTCCACTGTCAGCTCAGCAGCGACTGAGGGTCAGGCAAAAACAGGAGTCTGCAAAAACAGAGATGCCCGTTCTGGAGATAGCTTAGATTCACGGTACCCAGAGGTGCAGGGGGAATATCCCTATTCTCTTGGTCTTGTGAAGTGGGAAGATGCTACACAGGATCATTGTCCTGCTGCTCTGCAGGAAGCTCAAGCCCCAAGCAAGCAGTGGTCCCCCGCCATCCTAGGATGGAGCCAAGTTTTTTTAAAACGTTTGTTTATCCTGATCTTGATTGCAGTTCATAATGAGAGATTCCCTAATCTGCCACTTTCTGTCATACACAGAAAGTGTTCAAGCCAGTTACTTATGAGCTGTCCTGCCCTGTGTCCCCATCACCTCCTCCTGGATGACCTGTTCTTCTCCATAGACATTACTCAGCAAGGGCTGGAGCAGGACTTGGACCCTGGCTGCCTACTCCTTGGAGAGGTTTAATCACCACACAGATGATAACAGCCCTGTGGTGGAAACCTGCAGCCATCCCAGCAACAGCAAGTCAAACACTTGGCATCTCCCTGGCTAGCAGGTTGCTCATCTGGTTGCTCACTCAAGCCGACAAGTGCAGGTTCAAGTCCCTGCTCTAGGCTGGTCACAGCAGAAGCTCAACTTGAGTCTCCTGCAGTCCACGTGAATCTCACAACCATCTGTGCTTCTCTGGCCCCACAGAAGTTTGTCCAGAAGGTCCATCCTGGAGCCAGGAGAGCAGCATGACAAAGTTTAGCCGAACTGGCCCCTGTAAACATCTTAGTTTTCACAAAATAGTTTGCTGGTGAAAGCTTGACTGTTGATTCCAGCTTGAGACTGGGAGCAGCACCTGCATTTTAGGGCTCCGTTCAGTTTTGGTAATGTCATTGGAAATTTACCCTCTTGACTGGAAACTACTTTGAGGTTTCCCTAGGCTCTTCAGCACCATGGTCTTCAGCTTGCCTTGGGGATGCCACACTCCCAGCCTGGCACCTGGGGTCATGCCATGTTCTTCCTCACCATTTTCAATACTGACTACTAGTCAAGCAAAGCAGGTTCTCCTTTGATTTTTATGCAGATCCTATATAAGATCTTTTAGATGTATGTCGTTAGGTTTGTGTTGGCAATGCGGTCCCTGTTGAACATCTCCTGACATCCCCATTTGCTTGTGGCAGAAATCACCAGCAAGGCTCAGAGTATCAGCATGGAAACAGGAGCCAAGGAGGGATAGAGGGCCTAGGCAGGACAGCTCAGCTGGAAGGATGGAAGGAGTTCCAGAGCCCTGGAACAGGCTGCCCAGAGAGGCTGTGGAGCCTCCTTCTTTGGAGATCTTCGGAGATCTTCAGAGGCCTTCTTCGGATCTCCTTCTTCGGAGATCTTCGAAACTTGCTTGGACACAGCCTGTGCCACATGCTCTAGAGTGACCCTGTGTGTGCAGCGGGGTTGGACTAGATGATCTCTAGAGGTTCCTTCCAACCTTAAGGATACTCTGACTCTATGATTCTATGGGCAGAGCCCAGCTCCAGAGTGGAGGAGACTAAGCTGGGAGGTAAATTCTGTCTGTTTATGAAGGCTTGGAACCCAAAGCCCTGCACAGGAGTACCAGCGCCGGGAGGAGCACAGCCCGAGGTCCTTTGGTCGCCCAGGACCTGCTGGACACGGGCACAGCCCTGATGCAGGAGTCATGACAAAGGCGGAGGAAGCACGGCTGTGTTTGCTCTCGCCGCCCTGCTCCTCCCAGGCCGTCGCTTTTGTCAGGGCTCTGGTATGAAACACGCTCCAAAAATGTGCGCCGGGCTTACATAAGCCTCCGTGAGTCACCCACCTTGCCGCAACACGCAGCTCCTGCCGCCCTTGTGCAAGCGCAGGGAGCAGGTATGCGCCGCGGCGGCGGCAGGCACGGCGCTCCTCCCGGCACAGCACAGCGCAGGGCAGGGCCCGTGGCCGCCATCCCACCTGGCCCAGGGGCAGCACCAGCCCGGCCCGTTGGGCCCGGCCTGACCCACAGGGAAGGAGCTGGGTGGCCATGGCACAAGCCAGGGCCTTCAGCTCCAAGGCCTTCACCCCAGGGCCTTCACTCCCGAGGCCTTCACCTCCAGGGCCTTCACCCCTGGGGCCTTCACCCCAGGGCCTTCACCTCCAAGGCCTTCACCCCCAGTGCCTTCACCCCCAAAGACTTCACCCTGGGGCCTTCACCCCTGGGGCCTTCACCCCTGGGGCCTTCACCCCCAGCACCTTCACCCCTGAGGCCTTCACCCCCAAGGCCTTCACCCCCAGGGTCACGTTTGCTGCCAAGGACATAAGACACATTCATCAAGCCTGAACATTTCAGGCCCTGAGTAGATAAGCTGCTGTCCATGCGGGTGACGGAGGTGATAACTAAGCGTTGGCAGGTCAGCAGGGAGCATCTGCCCCTCGCTCAGGGAATAGCCCTGCTGCCTTCACCGTTGGCCTTCAGAGCCCTCCTCAGGTTCACGTGCTTTCTTGTTGCTGCAGGGCCGGTTCACCCGTCAGGACAAGTCAGCACTGAAGGCAGTCAAGATGAGCAGATGTTTTCCTGGTGTCTTGCCAGTCCTGAATTCTATCCAGGACTCCACACCTACCCTGGCCTACCTTCTGGTACAGAAGGGCTCAGTTTGAGTCATGCGAAGGATTCACAGACAGGCTTGTAGCTAAACGGACAGACAAAATTAATGGAAATATTCTTGTTTACATCAGGCAAGGATCCGGTTCCCAATATTTAGTTGCTTTGCAACAGAGCGATAACATATTGGGGCTGACTCTTGGCTTCATGACTACACTTTTAGATTAGTGTAAAATCACAGTAACACAGACATCAGGTTCATTATTTATGAGACAGTTATAAATTATACAGTTTTGCCCCCTCAGTCCATAGTCAGAAATCACCACTTCCCACATGCGACATATGCAATGTTGTATTTTTAAAAAATAACTTCTTCCATCTTTCTGAAGAGGGAAGGCACACCAAAAAGATGCTTTAATATGACCTATTATTAAGTTACCAAGTACTTAAAACCCTGTAAATCCAAAGTAACATTCGACTTCCTCAGGAGAGTAGGTGACTGAATTTCAGAGCCAGAAATGTGACCAGTAGAATTCAGGAGCAATTAGTTTGAGGAGAAATATCTATACCCAATTATAGGTCTGGTTCCCAGCAGTGGCTCACCATGAAGCCCAATGTAGGTGGCACTAAGAGATGCTCCTAGGAGGCAGCTAGTATTTTTTCAGCTTAATAACACAGAACAAGCCAAAAGCACCACTATAATGGCCACAACGTGCCTTTACAAATTAAACCATCATGACTTAAACCTGAACAAGTGCTTGAATTTATGAGGTAGCATCGCTGGCCTCATGGCCATGGGATATCTCCACAGCCTGGGAAGCAGGGTTGCCTACTCTGAGCATTGCCTAGCATTTCTCCTTGCAAAGCCTGTTCTGGCCACTGAGTTTGCCAGGCTCTCACCACACAGACTGGCCTTGGATGTACTGGCTGGCTGCTCTGGGCCGAACCTCTCTAGGAAGTCCTGGAGAAGGTAATACAGCCCTTTTAAGTGGGGGGCTGGTGAACCGCATGCTGTCTTGTCCTCAGCCTTTTGGGAAGGCTCTGGGATGAGATGATAAAGAGACATGAGTTCCCTGGGAAAGGGCAGAGGGTCACTCCAAGGCTGGGGTGGGATGGACAAAGGAGCTGGAAGAAGATGAGGCAGAAGGAGGCACCAGGAGCCTCTCCTGGTAGGAGATGTCCCCTGCAAGTGCCTGGTATGAGCGGGATATTCTGCCTGTGCGTCCTCTTGGCTGGCAGCTGAACCACTCCGCTCCTGTGTCTCCCACCAGCTAACACAGAGGACGGCAGCTTCCCACTGCTGAGAAATGCTTTGTTAGCCCCCATAAGAACATCTGCTAGGTGGAGCTTGTGCCTGTCTCTGCCCCCACTACAGGGGTGATGCGACGGTTCGCTTGACTTCCCAGCCATGTAAGCACACGTGCAAGCGGCCTCAGGAAAGCAGAGGTTACCCTGTCAGCCACTCCAGACTTAGGAAGCGCAGAATGAAGGCTGCCTCTGCATATTCTTTATCTCGTTATTTCCTCCAGGCTCCCTGCTCAGGCTAATCCCTGCACACAGAATGGATGGCTCCCACTTGGAGAACAATTGCCGAGCAAAAATGGTGCTTGGAGAGATCCCTGAAGTCTCCCTTGCTGAGCCCTAAAGCAGTCTGACTGCTGACTGGAAGGCAAATGAGCCCACTGTGCTGCACTAGTGCATTTATATCACTCCTGGTTGAGGCACCACAGCCCTAAAGGAGCTAACTGCACCGCACTGCTGCACTCTGCACTGGCACATCCCAGGGAACTGCTCCGAGACCTGCCTTTCTCCTTGTTGGTCAGCGTGTTAGCTCCGTGCTGCACTTTCTGGATGGCACAAACCTCCATGCCCTGGCACTGGCCATGGGTTTCAGTTACTACTGAGCTCAGCTTTGCCACAATGCTCAAGGGCAGCTGCCTAGCATCCACACCCCATTCATGGAGAACTGAAATATCGTAAGCCTAAGCTCAAAAGCTTGCCTTGCTTCCTTCACTTTGGAGGCTTGACATCCAGAACAGGTAGGTTTTTAGAAAACTCTACTGTTTTCTGCAGGTAGAAAGGGAAGTTCCCCTTGCTTTTGGCAGCAGCGGCTGCGAGGGCGCACAGGGAGAGCCTGCAAACCAGCTCTGTGGGGTCACAGCGGGCCCGGAAAGCCTGGCACGGGAAGCTGCTGCTGGACACAAGGGCATGGTGCCCATGGGTGATGTGTGCCCTCCAGCATGGAGAGCTCTCTGTGCTCCCATGGAAAATGACCCGGGATTCCTCTCCCCATGCGCCGAGCTGCCTGTGGAGCCTGTCCATCCTACAAGCCAAGCGAGGCAGAAGCCGCCGGAGAGCTGGCGCAGGAGCTTGGAAATAAAGCCTGGAGCCTCAGGCAGCAGCAGAGAGAGGCCACACGCTGGCTAATTTACTTTGTAACCTGAATAGCATTTCTTCAATGTAGGCGGGTTAGTGGAGGGGGGAGTTGTGCGTGTGAGAAACATAACTAGGACTTCATCTTTTATGCATTTCCCAGAGTCTTCCAGACCCAGAGCTCTTCTCTGTCATTTGACATCGCTCCTTGTCTTGATAGATAACCTTATTAGCAAAAGAGATATACGGGTACTTCTATTGCAGTACATCATAGTCACATACATGAAATATTAAAAGCAATATAGCTGAGACCTAAACCAATGCAGTACTTCAGAAAACGTTACTAGTCTTTTCCCTAGAAACTAGGGAATGTGTAAAACCCTGCTCTGTTACACACTGCAACATCCAAATTTTAAAGCTGTGAAGTTTTGGTTTCATGCCACTTCTGAAAGGTAGCACCAGCTGTTCTCAGGTAGGAGGACAGGCAGCCTTCAAAGTGCCCTGCAGCAGGACCTGGCACAGGCTTAGCTGAGGCTTGGCCTTAGGTGTCTCCTGCTGATGCCTTGGTCCTTCAGCAACATCCCACGGGACAAGTGCCTTCATCCCAAGTGCCCCAGCAGGTCTACCTTGTACGAAGAGGTAGAGTCATCTCCTCCATTTTAAGGAGGTCATCTCCATAATAACCAACTGCAAAATTAGCTGAACTCAATTAGTCTTAGAAAACAGGAACTCAAAGTTACACCATTAAAGAGCATGCCCATTTTAGGGCCCGTGACACACTGATGCCACCCTCTGTAGAGGAACATCTTATAAAGCAGGGTGCATCTAAACAAAAGGAAAATTCTCCCAGGGTTAGTCTTTGTGTGTTTTTCCAGTCGCAAACTCTTTCCCTGTTTCTCAGATCCGGGAGCCTTTCCACTCTGTCAGATCTTCCTTTGTCCTGCCTGTTCCTTCCCTTCTCCTTCTCACTTCCAGCAAGCAGCCAGGGCCGCAGCCTGAGCCGCGTCCCACTCGGAGGCACCGTCCCGCACGGAGCACCTCCGAGAGGAGCAGCCTCGTCCCACTTGTGGAGGGGATGGATAAAACCACCCTCACAAGAGTTGTGTGAAAAACAGGAACAAACATTCGCTGAATCTTTAAAACTCTGCAAAGTCTTTTCTGTTCTGTTGGCTTCCAGAGGCAGAAATCCTTTCTTCACTGAAAAGTCTTAACAAAAGGTTTATATTAAAAATGATCGGTGGCTCTTTTACAAATGTTTTAGTTCTCTCCCCTGCTACTTTTTTTCTCATCTTGCTGCTAAAAAAATAATGGGGTAACAGAAGTTTTTGAAAGCATGAAAGTCACCCCTCAAATTTCTCAATACTACTTGTTTTTCAAATTCACATCGAAAATCTAGAATTAGTGTGTATGCTTAAAAATGTGAATTGTTGGGCATGCTTTTAAGGCCAACTCTTCAAAGCAGGTCAAGCTTCAGTAGCCACAGAAGAAAGTAAAAACAGAACCAGCAGAAAATATGAAAAAAAAAATTATAGGCAGAAAACATTAATGGCAGAAAGATTAAAGGTTTTAATAGTAGCAATGCTAAATTCAGCGTTTCCTATAAACGAGCAAGGGAATGTTACTGTTGGCAATCCTGGGCAATGACGGCAAATATTTACTGGCTCTAAGGGATCCTAAATTTGTAAAGGTAAATCCTGCCAACAAGACCTATTGCTCCTCGGGCAGAGCAGCAAAGAACCAGGGAAAGGAGGAGCAGGGCAGTGCATTGGAAATTAGCTGCCCTCTTTGGTGGCACTCACTGAGAAAAAGATCTTCCTTTATTTGCTGCAAATTCCCAGGGTTGTTCCCTGTTCTCCCGGCCCCTGGCAGCGCTGCCACTCCCAGAATACAGGTATTTTTATGAATGATGTAAATGAGACTTTGGTCAAACAAGTGCCAGTCAGGAGGAGTTGCAGGCTAAAAAAGGAAGGGCAAAAGGGAGGGGAAGCAATGAATGTTAATTAATATCGTATGTGGGTATTAAGCTATTTGCCTGTAAATCATGCAGCGATATGTGAAAAGAAAATCAATACAATGATCTAGAGAAAGTCTGTGATATTCAGGGAATGATAAAATTCTTCTGCTCTCTTGGCCACAGATTAATTCTCTCTCACCGAGAGTGCTTGTAATGTGTGCAGACCTTCCTGCCAAAAGATGCTACTTATCCCTTGGGTTCATACAGCACGGAGCACTTCCAGCAAGTGCTATAAAGCCCATGAGACTCGCACAGACCACAGAGCTAATCCCAAAATGCTGTCATTAGTGGAAAGGAAAGCTAGTTGGGCAGCGAGTGGCCTTCTCCATGCGGAATAGTGGGAGCCTGTGCCCCATTTGGGGCAGGCGGCCCAAGCTCCGGGCTCCGCACGCGGCACCAGCGCCGGGGCTGGGTTTGTACCTGGGGAACCAGCACCGGTCCCGGCAGCGGGAAGGACCTGGGTGCCTGCCCGGAGAAACACAGATGCAAAAGAACATGGAGAATGAATGCAGAACTTGAACTTATTATTCGCATTTGCTTTGAATGATGATAGCCCTAATTTTCAACTGCTGATTTTCATTTTGATAATACTGAAAAGTTCCTTCTGATACATTTCGTTCTTTCTTTCTACACTGCTTGAAAACAGCATTGTGCTTAGATAATAAAACATCTCCTTTCTCTTCAAAAGTGCTTTTACATTCTTGTGTGACATGAATTCTAATCAGGGTTGTGGCAACCAGATTAATTTTGTATTTTGCTAATTTGATTTGAAGCTGTTGACCCTCTTTCAGATATTTCCAAATCAGCTTCTCATCTTTTCCTACGAAACAAGCCCAGATATGTTATGTACAATACTTGTCATGTCCTTGATGTTCTGAAACAATCAAAAAAAAATGTGATGATGTTACTACACAATTAGTTTCAGAATCTGTAGGAACAACAGAATTGTTTCTTCATTTCCTCTTGTTACTGTCATCATCTGAGCAGGAAAGAAGGCAAAAGGTGGCTTAGAACAAGAAGAGCAAAGGTGCTAAAAAGCACTGTGATAGGGAGCATACACAAGATCCACCTGGGTCGCACGTCCCTGTTGTTGGTCTTCCAGAAGACCCCTTTTCATCATTCACACATTTAAAGACGTACTATGACCCCTTCCAATCTGAGTACTATATCATGATAAAGAAACTCAAGATAAACAGGCAAAATAAATATTTCTTCCCAGGCTTTGGCAAATGTTGTTTGCAATTGTGGAGTCAATTTGTTGTTCTAAGAGCCCTTTGGTTCAGCAGAACAACCTCTGGGGGCCGAGCTCTCTGAAGCAGCATGAGGGACATCCGTGGTCGCCAGCAGCTTTCTGGACACAGGGCAGTTCTAGGCAAAAGCAAATGGGCAAATTTTTGAGCAGGGCAGATAAAAAGACCTATGTATTTATAGGCCTCTCTCTGACACGCGTTCCAGCAGTATAATGGAATGACTCACGTGGATCTAGATTAACAAAAAATCAAGGCAGGGAAATATAATTAATGCCAATCAACGGGGGTTTATGAGAAGAGACCCTTTCAAACTGACTCGTTATCTTTTATTGAGGAGATTGCAGGATTGAGTGGTAAAGGTGACAAAGTCGATGTGAAACACTGACTTTTTTTAGGCCTTTAGCTTCTTGTGGCAGAACACAATTAAGAAACCAGAACAATACAAAGCAAACATGACATACGAAACAGTTTTCTTGCCAATGCTCCTTAAAACATGACTGCAAAACCACTGCCATTGGTCGTGATTTAAAGTGAGCCTCCCAGCTGTGGGGTGGAGATGCTGGAGCACAGATATTGGGGCAATTCAATCCTTTTCTACCTATTTGCAGCTGGGACAGACAACCAGGCAAGACCCTGTTTTCAGGCCCCCACAGCCAAATCCACCCGTTCAAGACATTACTGTCTGCAGCTATCCCTGCAGGAGGATATTGGTCTACAGGAGAGGTAGCTGATGGATACGAAGGGACTGAGATGTCTTCATCTCAGCCCCATCACGACCAGGGCCTGGACGCCCACCCTGTTGTACCCCAGCAACCTACGGCAGAGGGGCAAGGCTGGGTGCTCTGTGTGCTTTCTCAAGGTGACAACCTCTTATCAACCACTTCTTATCTGTAGAAAAACACTGTATGGTCCCATAACCCGACACAGCTGGTTCCTGATCTGCAGCATTTAATGTTTTTATCAAGGACCTTAAAGGGAGGAAAAAAAATGATGACTGATAAGGTTTGCAGATAACACCAAGATGGAGAGAAGAGGTGGAAAGTAAAAGATATATCACTAGTGTGGAGAAAAATTGTTTGTAAAATGGGGTTCAGGTGAACAAAACATGTTTTAATATGACCAAAGTTGAAATCATGCTTGTACAAGTAATAACACGTACTTTTGAGATGGGATCCTCTATGAGTGTGAAGGGTCAGAGACATTGAAAAGGGCATGTGAGCAAGGGCAGCTAAACATAACTTTCCAGAATGTCACCCTATCTGAAAGAGCTAAAGGGGTTCTTCGTGGCATCAGCAAAATATGCTATATTATGTCTGTATTTGGGTTTTGCATTACCACAGCTGGAATGCCATGTTCATTTCTGCTATCCACAGCACAAGCTGATTAATACAGTGGAGAGAAATCAGAAAAAAAAAGGTACAAACTAAGGCTCCGAGATATGGCTATGATGATAGACCCTGGGATTTAAATCTCTTCAATTGCTTCAAGGGATGGCTATGGGGTGAGCTCAGGCCTGCTTGGGAGTAAAAGCCTATATTCAGATATATAGCTATATTCAGAATAGAAACAAATGCTTCTAATGGTGAGATTTACTACAACTCTATCTACTACACCTACTTGGTTGCTAGTGAGTTCTTTTCACTAGCAATTTTTGAGCTAATTTGAGTGTTTTTTCTTTTTTTCCTGAAAGACATAATGAAAACCAAACCCACGATGATTTAGGGAACATACAGAGGTCCCTCAGCACCGGGCTCTGCCGAATCTGTGCAGGACACAGGCAGGAGCTCAGTCCTGCAGCTGAGCGACCTCAGGGAGCGTGAGAGCCCACCAGATTTGCACCTCCATGCACGTTCTTGCAGAAGCCGTCTAGACATAAATTGGACCTGGGTGGACAATTAACCATCTGTGTAGACACACTTAGAGGCCCCAGGGGACAGAGGACTCTTGATGGACAGCAGCAGGGAAGGGTATAATCAACAGCGATGCCAGCTGAGGGGCTCCGCTGACCACGAGCTCTTGCAAAAGGGCAAGGTGGCAAAGAGCTACTGGAGGCATGAGGTGCCACTTGGGGGCCAGGGGCTCCCAACACTTGCACACTGACAGGGAAGCTCCATCTTAGAACTTCCTGGCAAGTTTCTCCAGGCAAAACCAAGTACCTGGGGCTTCCCGTGGGCCCGGGGAATATGAGCTCAGCCGCGTGCCCTGCGTTAGCCCATCTACACTTTGAGATGTTCCTTTTTGAGCATGCGTGGGCAACACCAATTTTAGACAACCTGTGCCCCAAAAAGCCTGGAATTTATCTCATTGCTAGGAAACAATTACTTCCTACTAATGCTCAGGCACACCAATTATTAATTTGCACTTGAAAACATCACATGCACTAGAGTCATCTATTCTTCTCCCATAGTTGTGAATGGAGTCTTTGATTCAGTATTAACCACAAAGGAAACAGTGTAGGAGGAACAGTGACATGCCTGACTCAGATGGCAAAGCATCTGAAGGGATTTACATTTAAGATATAGTCCTGCTGGGGTCATGCAGTAGTAGGAATGGAAGAGGACTCTTATGAAACACCTACTGCAGTTTGAAACTCGGTCAGATTCAGAGCTAGCAACACTCCAAACTGGCTGCTTGTCTTTCTGTGTTTCGTTTATAACCCACAAGGGATCAGGTTTATGGAAAGCTCAGGGGACAGGAAAGATTTACTCAATGCTGAACCTGTGCCCAGCCCAGAAGACTGACTGCTCACACCTGGCTCTACTCGGAGACTCCATCCAATGCCTATTCCTCGTTTGTCTCTAATTCCTGTGGGAGCAGAGCCCAGTGGGCCCATCCTGGCAGCGCCACCCCAAGCACACGGACGTGGTCTGGGCACCGCGCGCTGCGCCCGGCCTTGCAGGCCAGGAGTTGAGCAAGGCCCCCAACCCGCAACCACCACCTATTTGCTCCTGTTTTCTCTGTATTTGCACTGAAACAACTAACTGTCTGCGGCCGAGGGAGCCAGAGCAACTGCGGTCGCACATCCATGGCCACTCCGCTGTCCCTCGGGACACCAAGGCAGCCCCACAAAAAAATTGGGGAGTTTGGATGCTGGGCCTGCACAGGCCAAGGGAGGAAGCCAATACACACCAGACAACAACCTTCTCCTAACCTGCCTTCCAAATCTTGTCGCTGCTTGTGTGGCAACGCTGCATATGGAGCCAAAGAGGAAGTTCTTTTTTTCTTTCCACTGTTGTTTTCTCTGCTGTCACAAACTCATTTCACCCTAGCCTTGAAGCAGGTTACCTTTGGGCCTGAATGCTTTTCCTAATTATAATTAAGCACAGGCTATTGATTCGGGTTGCAGATAGCAATCAGTGCCTCTCTGTCAATAGTTCACGCGCCATTTTCGCAATCACACATTTCTCCTTCCTGTTTTAAAATACTATTAAGATTTTGTATTCTTTGAAAGTTAAAATTTAAAAAAAGATCTTAATTTTAAAGGTAAGAACAGCTCTGGAGATCTTCCATTGTTTGGGATTTCTCAGAAGAAAAAAAAAGAAGTTATCAGAAAGTTATCAGAATATCCTGGCAGAAGAACACAATTTATGCAGAATAAGACAAATAATATTTGTTACAACTCTGTGGCATTTAAAAGTGTTTTTGGTTTATTTTATTTTATTTTTTGTAAAAGGCTGGAGAAACACTGAAGTCATATTGGGCTTAACATTTACCATTCTAAACTGGTATTTCTGTATGTATCAAAATGATTTGATATTTGGGCAGAGTCCCAGCTGGTGAATATTGTCACAGCTTCACTGGACGAAGGGGCAGCTGATGCATTAGTTGATCCTCTGCTTGCCTCTACCAGCTGATGTCCCCAGCTGGTAGGTGGGGGCATCACCCAGTGAGGTGAGGGGTATAGAAACACCTCCATCCGTCCTGCATCTGCAACCTTTCTTTGCAGAATGAACATTAAAAAAAAACAAAAAACACATACACAAAAAAAGCTTTGGGGTAAATTCAAAATCATTCCTTATATTTCATTTCCCACACATTGCACCACATTGCGCTCAATTCCATTATTTTTGCTGTGATCACAAATGCTGTTAAATTTATGGTCTACTATGCATGCTCAGTGTAGTGTTACAGTGAATAGCCGTGACATTTAATGTTCCAAAGAAAAAAAAAATCTAAATTCTTCACAATAACAATGTTGTTCTGTATCGTATTGTTTTCTTTTGTTTTCGGTGCGCAGCAGTAGCCAAGAAAGTGACATAAAAATGGCACCTTAACTAGCATATCGGCTTCCTGTGCGCCTTTGAGTCATATTCTCCAACTTACTAACGAAAACAAGTTTTTACAACTGTTAGCACTATAGAGGCAATACAGCTCAAACCGTCAGCCGCAGCCTGTCCCAGATAACACACAAACACCGTCAGCTAAGTCTCACTTACAAAATCACTGTCACTGGCACTAGAGATAACACAAGAAGAAGAAAGAACAATTTGATCGAGATCTCTTGAGTTTTCACAGCCTCTAGGTAGGCAAAATGACCTTCTGACTTGTGAATTCAACTTGAGGAGTGTGTGATAATATGGAGGATATTTACAGAGAACAAAGCAGGAGGAAACTCTTGCCATTAGTGTTTTTGACTGTGGCAGCATTTTATGAAGAACGTGAATACACTTTGAAATTAATTTACCTGTTTAACATAAGAAGCAGAGCGTGCAGCAGCAATGAGATAAAAAAGAAAGTAGCTGTCATTCCTTATGCTTCTGCTTTATGGAGAAAAACCACACTCATCAATGTTGCTGTTTATTGGCAATAGGGCAGCAAATTCAGCTGCCATCTTTGTGGCCTCAAGCTCTTTCTTCAAAATCTCTTTTTTTCCCAGTGAGATATATAATCCTGAAAGAAAGGCAGGCGTCTCTTCCATATATCCTCTTTCCTGCTTTGCCCCCCATCCCTTTTTATTTGGGCTGCAAGTGTTAAAATACAGGCGCTATTGAAGCCAGCAGCAGAACCTCTATTGCCTCAACAGGTCTATGACTTTCACCTAACTGTCTGTAACTGCAGAGCTGAGATCTTATCTGAGTGGACGGGTAATATAAGTATACATTAATAACATTACGCCTGCCTTATTTAAATAGTACTTAGTGTCAGTTCATAGACCTCAGTTCTGCCAGCACTCAGGACAGGTAAGCTCAACCAAAGTAAATCCCTAAGTCTATTTTTACCCTGCTTCTGAGTCTGTTGTAAGTCAGTTACATTTATATATATATGAGCGGGTTGCAAAGAACATATTCTACTGGCAACTGAAAAGAAAAAGAGGAAAAGCAGAAGCAGAGAGCCAGGAGATCCGCATGTTCTCCTGGCTTTCCTTCAGGCTTCGTGACCGACCTTGGCAAGCCTGATAGACGCAACTCCCACCCCGTTCCCAGTGCTGTGGTCCCGCCTGCTGCTGAAGGAGCGTGCCTCCAATGTGGATACACACAATCCGAGCATCTATGCACACGTACACGCAAATATATTCTCAGACACAAGTGCCTGCGTGACAGGGGAGCGTCCTCAACCCCTGTAATCGACTCAGGGTCAGAAGCTGCCACAACTTGGGAGCCAGGAAGATGCTGCTCCCCATGGAACCGTTGGCCTTTTTCCTTCTGTGGGGAGAGGGATCTGGTTGTCCCAATGCCAAGTTCCTGTCAAGCCGCTCACGCATTGGGCAGCATTCGGAGCCCGTTTCTCCTTGCCCATGTCTGTAGGAGCAAGGAAGCTGTAACCTACGCAATTTCAAGACTAAGTCAATACTGCTAAGAGACAGTTTGTCGGATAAACCCTGCTTTGGAAAGGCAGAATGTTGTCAGTTGGGTGCTGGATCAAGAGGGATTGGCAGGGAGGCCAAGTTCCCATGAATCCCACCAGAACTAGCATTTGTTCTACTGAGCTTCACATTTGGGGGGGAACCCCAAACTTCCAACCTTCTAGAAACAGATGTTTCTAAACTACTTATACATTAAATATGCACAACATACATTAAATACACACAAGTCATTGTCAGATTTAATTCAATTCAACAACTCTCGAATTACACGAAGGCCTCACGCTCTTGGGGAAGGGACAAAGCAACCGCTGGGCACACGAGGTGCCCGGTTGGCGCCTCCGCGGCCCCGGCCCGGGCGAGGCCTGCGCGGGTAGCGCGGCCGGTAGCGCGGCCCGCAGGGCGGCCCCGCGCGCGCGCCGGCGCCGCGGCCCTTAGCAACAGGCCGCCCCCGGCCATG
>JAUBOD010000445.1:1576246-1600310 GCA_032353885.1 Nothura maculosa | reverse complement strand
CGCTGCAGGGGCGAGCAGAGGCGCGTCCGCCGCTCCATGCGCAGCGCCGCCGCCCACCGCGCTCCGGCCCTGGCATGAGCCCGGCGGGCGCCGGGGGCGAGACGCCGCTGCCGGCCCGCGGCGCCTTCTAGGGCGGCTGCCGCAGGGGCAGCGCGGGGGGGCCCGGCGAGGCGACGGCGCCGCCGTCCTTCATGGTGGCGCTCTGCGAGCACCAGCGCCCAGCAGCAGCAGCAGCAGCCCGAGCTCGCGGGGGGGCCGCGGCCGCGCCGGGGCTTTTGTGCGCGGGCGCGGGCAGCGCTGCCGCCCGCCGCGACTAAAATGTCCACGCGGACTCCATTGCCCACGGTGAACGAGCGCGACACGGAGAACGTAAGTCCCGCCGCGGGGGGAAGGAGGGACCCCCCAGGCCCCGGGGACGGGCGGCGGGGGTGGGGGGGTCCGGCCGCGGCGCCCCCGCCCCGCGCGGGTTGACGTGGTGGCCGGGCCCAGCCCGGCGCCCTGACCCGCATCGGGGCCTCTCCCGGGCCCGAATTCGCTCGGTTTGGGCTGATAATGGCGCGGGGCCGCCAGTCACCTGTGCGGGGGGCGTTAGAAGGGCCTCTCCCCACAACCGTCTTCTCTGCTGCAGCCTCTTCCTTTTTATTTGGCCCTCCCCTGCATTCGCCTTCCCGGGAAGATAGGGCTTGAGCAACATAGATACCTCGGTTAAAAACAGCGTTTCATTCACAAGCTTAGGTCAGGCACTGGATTAACAGACAGGTCGCATCGAGGAGGTAAAAAAAAACCCTAAAAACCCAAGTATTGCCACATGAGCAGCTAGCCAGAGTGAAGCCCAGTAGGAGACTCCCTTTTTGCAGACAGGAGCTGCGTTTTCTTGTAAGTTGAAACTCACTCGATTCTGCTGCATCCTGCCTGCCCCTTTTCTCTGTTTATCCTCTGGGCAAAACGCAGGCAGCTCTGCAGAAGGGAGGTGTCGCCCAGGATGCCTCTGAAACGAGTTGATCGGTGAAGTTTGTGGCTTCCTGGAAGGCTACCTGGTGTGCTCTGCTAGCCAGCCTTGCTAGAAGGGGATTTTGGTTTAAATTTATTTTTTTATTTGAAGGGTGCTTCTGTCGTTTGGCTTGGCACGGAAAGGGGAAGCTTTGGTTAGAGATGGGGAAAAGCTGCTGGATCCAAGAAAAGTGATGGGAGCCCCATTGTCTAAAACAAGACCAGACAAAGCGTTAGAAATCAGGCTGCATGGAACAATCGCTGCATTGCTAGGGATTGGGGTTTATTGACATAATAGGCACTTCTAACTTCTGTGATCTTTATTTGTTTTAGCACTTGATGCAACCTGCAGGCTAAGGGCTGTACTGAGCAAAACACCAGCTAAGCGTATTTGTAAAAATCTCAATGAGCTTCCTGCCTTGTGGAAGAAAATAATTAAAATGCTCTGTGGCCCTCTCTGTGCCATGGGGAGAGGTGAAGTTGTTGCAGACTCTACAGAGTCCTTTACCGAGTTTATTCAGATAATTATTTTAGTCTGTAAGTACCAGGCTGGCTGAGGATTTCAAGCTCATGTATCAAGGCTGCCCATAAATCACTTTAGAAACTGTTCAAGTCAGGTTCCCATCATAATTCCCTCAAACTCTGCTCTAGATAACTTTATGGTGGAAAGGCTTGGTTTGTGCTTGAGGAAATGTTATTCACAGGCTGTGTGTTCTAGCACTTAAAGCTGGGTTTTACATGTCTTCCACTTAAGGCACCGTGTTCTCACTTCAGAATATTGGACTAACACTTCTTTTTAGTAATCTTCATAATTTAGCATATGAGGACTGCCTTGCTTGCAGATGAGTTGCCTTGGGTTTTGATTAAGGCAAATCTTTTAACTGTTGTAATTTGGACTCCTGACCACAGAAATACCTGTAGGTATATATTGGTGATTGCTCGGATTAATCCCTGCCTGTCAAATCCCTTGAAACAATCCCACAACACAGTGCCGGCCTCCTCAGAGAGGCTCTCTGGGCTTCTGACCATCAGCTATTAAGGCACCTAAATGCATGCTGTTAAGCATTGCTAAAATGGAAATTTAATCTAAAATTTAGTTTGCCCAAATTACCTCCACTGTTGTAAATGTTGGATTTAAATTTATGGCTACAGAATACAGCATTTTTGCAACTTCAGCTAACTGTTCTTCCCCCCTAGAAGGTGGTGTTTATTGGCAGGTAAATTGAGCCCTTGATTCTCTCTCACTTCAATGAGGTTTAATTAGTTAATATTCATAGCATTCTTTGAAGTTCAGGTGGGAAGATGCTTCAGAAGTGCCAAGCATTCAGACAGCCTTTGGGCCATAGCCATAGACCCCCTTAATGTCCTCTCCCTCTTTGGAAGATTACCACTGCTGACAAAGGCTTGGCTGGTGTTTAATCTGGTTTAAGTGTGCTGATCATAGTCTATCCTGCCTATACTTGCATTTTTGAAAATGAAGTTAGCCTCCAGACTGATGGTGAACACAAATTATCATTGTCTCTGCTTGCAGCTAACCACCTTAAGCAGTTGGCAATTCCTGTGGAATAGAGGAGGCCTAGTTGTCAGTACTTGCTTTTCTTTTTTTAAGGCAGTGCATACCACTTCTTACTGAGACACTTCAATGCACAAACTGCCAAAGTGGAAATACAGTCACAGTGACTTCCCCCTAAACCTACTCACAGCCTTCAAACCTTTAAAGTTCAAGATTAAAGAATCAGTGGCTACAGGTCACCTGGTTTGGAGAGGGAAGGAATGCCAGATGATCTGTGATCACAGGAACTTCACACTCAGGCAGTTGGGAGCTGGCTGTTTGCCTGCAGATCTGCTCCTCACTGCAAAGGTAGAGCAGTTCCTCGCTGGTGGTGCCTTTTACAGCAGTTGTTGTCAGCTGCTTAGGGGACAGGAATGAAGGAGAAGGTCAGATCTTTTCTATTTCCTACAGAATTTTATGTCCTGCATATGGGAGAAGAAGCAACAGAGGCAGAAGAGACTTCCTTCCCCCCAAAACTGAGAGAGAAGGTAGACACAGGACCTTTAGATGACAGAAGATTGAGCAAACCTGTTTTGCTAGTGATGGAGAGGAAGAGACAAACTCCTTGGAGGAAAAAAGAGTGTGGACACACAGTGGAAAAGGAAAATAGGTGGTGGAAACGAAGCTATAAAGAGGCACAGAGGAATGTGCATATGGCAGGATGGAGGACAGCCAGTGACAAAGAAACAGCAGCAGAAAGAACAGATTCTGGAGAGTAGAACAAATATTCAGGCAAGAAAAAATCCCCAAAGAATGGCAAGGTGGTAGAGAATTGTGGATAGAAACAAGGAAATACAGGTGGTATAGATTTTTCTCTTTTTTAAGAACATAAAATAGCAAGCAAAATAAACATTTTTGAATGTTTAATCTCAACCTCTTTCTTCATTGCGCAGCTGTGTTCCTGTAAAAATAAAAAAGGTAACTGTTTTGAATGTGTTAGTATTGCAGACCACTCTGAATTTAAAATGCAAGTAATTTGAGGAAAAGCAAGACTAAAATATACTCTTATCTCCATGACTGTGGCTAATGTGAAAAATTTGCTGTTGAAAAATGCCAACATGATGGCAATTGTGCTGGCTCAAGCCTATACAAAAGGATTTTGTGCAGCAAAATGGTCTCATTTCCTTTATTTAAAAAGAGTTAGTAAGTTTAGGGTTATACCCAAGAAATTATTCTCCACATACTGTGAGGGTGTGTGTGCTCGTTCATGATTTATTGCTGATTAGATCTGAAATGCATTAAAGCATTTGCAGATAGTATGCAAGCTCGCATTTTTCTATATATTATTTATCACACTTCTCCTGTTACAAGTGCTTCCCTAATCAGAATGCTTTCTTCTACAGTGTGAAATCTTTTTCTTTTTTTAAAGGGGCACGCTGGGGGAAGTGTGTCCATGGCCAAGAATTGTGTGATTTTCTTCTGGAGAAAATCTGGATTCTCTTAAATTTTTCGCCAATTATAAGCATTTTGTTTTGAATTATATTAAGTGAAGGTGGCAAAATAGCTAGCAGCAAAATATGTTTTAGAAATTCATCTGGGAAGTATATTTAGTGCATTTTTTGCTGAGCAGGAATGTTTTTTAAATGCATGTCATTGCCTAGGATACACAATAGGTATGGTACTGTATTGCTTATATGTGAACAAAACCCCATGTTGTATGCTCTAATGTTCCACTGGGTGTTAGTATTTTAACATTTCCTAGTGAAATGTCTTCAGCTCTGCTAAACAACCTCTGCTCTATCAGTTAACAGTTGGTTTCACTGCAGGCTTGAGCTGATGTCGGGCTGCTGCAGGGATCAGTCCTGACGGCCTCTTCCCACCTGTCATTTTTATTAGCACTAATTATCCTGTAGTTGTTTTACAAGTCTGGTCAGCTCTGTGATCTGGCTGAAATTAATTCTCAAGACTTTTTCCCTTTTTTTTTCCCCTCCATTCTATGTAGCTGTTAATACTGATGAGGAGGAGAGGGTGGGAGTATCCAGTTCAGGTGGCAAAGGCTAGAAATTCTTCTTATTAATTTATTTTAGGGTGGCTAATGCCAACCATAATATAGCACTGTAAGGCTCGACTAGCTCATGCCACAACCAAAAGCAGAGGTGCATAACTGCAGTTACACACCTATTTTTGTTATTTTTGTGTTCTTGTGCTTCTGGTAACGATCTCTCTTCCTCTTCTTTACGTCATTTCAGTAACTCAGGAAAACTAAGCCACAGTGACCTTAGTCAGAGGTTGTTGACAAAGCAGGTGTTTTTCTTTGTGTGTTTTCTTTTGGCCATTGAATGTGACTTCAATTGTGATCTCAAAAGTAGCCCACTGTATCATGGAAGACGACTACAGAAATTGCCAAAAGACAGACAAGCAGAAATAGAGTTTTTGGTACCTGTCAATGACTTCCATGGCTTTCTTACCATTTCTTTCCATACACTTACCTGCCGGATTCTCTCTCTCAATTCTAGCTGAAAGGCACTGTCATGTTGATGTAAGCAGATGATTCCTGTTGACTAAACATCTCAGGTGACTCAAGTGTAAGGAATTCTAATAGTGGAGGCATTTGTCTCCCTAGATCTCCATTTCCTATGGTATATAAGTAGCCTGTGTCTGCAAGTTCCTCTGCAGTCCAATAATGCTGCCGTGTGGAGGTCAGCCAGCTTGCAACTGGAGGTCGCTTCTTCTAGGCTCAGAGCCATTAATTTGGCCCTGCTTGGTTTGGAGAACATCTGCCCTTAAAAATCTTAGAATATATATGGTGAATAGGTGCTTACTGCTCAGACTGCTCTTAAAATAAACTGGAGGTGCTGAGTAGGCCTGTGGTGACACTCAAGACCATCTCCTGGATGAAACCCTTGGCTTGGCCCATAAAAGTGCAGCTTCTTGAGTGCTCTGTGTGTGTATGTATGTATATATATATATACACATATAAACAAAAATTAACTTTCAAATCAGATTTGTTCCTGCAGGGCTAAAGCCTAAACAAAGTATTCTATCTGCAAGCTCAATGTGGTCTTTGAAAACCAACAGCAGAGTTTTTTTGTTTAGCATGTAATTACTAACAATGATGATTCTGGAAACAACTTAGTTGGCAGTATTGTTGATGAAGAATATAATATGGTTGGCTCTTCAGCTATTATTCCCCAGGCTAATGTCAATAAATATCAATTTTAATCAGCAGTAAAGAAACTTTGGCTTGAAAGATATGAATAGTGTCAGATCTTGATATGTAAAGTAACAAAAGACCTTTTAAAAGGCTTTTCTAAACAGCACCAGACTTATCTTTTTGATTATGTAAGCAGAATTTCTTCCCTGTTCAGCGCTAATCACGGAATTACAAATTGCGTCTCTTTCATGCGCTGCTCTATAGGATATGAGGGCTCCGGAGGCCGGGCCTGCAGCAGCTGCCCCGGGAGCCCCTTTGCTCTGCCCTGTGTGCCCAGGCAGGGCGGCCGCCCCCGCGCCGCTTTGTGCCTCGCTCCTCCCCTGGCTCCGCGCGAGCCTGCAGGTGCTCAACGCAGCCCTGCTGTTATCCATCCTCCCCGTGTCGAGGGGAAATCTCCTGGATGGCAGTCCGTGCTGGCAGCCTCCATCAGGCTGCGCAGGGCAGTGACTTGAGTTCTTTTGTATTAGCGCAGTGTGGAGGCTGCCTCGTCCTGGTTGCTCTGTGCTGGTTTTTCTCCTCCCCTCCTTGCTGAGGGCAGGGAGGATGGGGAGGGGGCTTGGGCAGGTATAGCCTGTGTGAGCTGGAGATCAGATTTGCTCTTAAGGTTCTCTTTTAAACTGGTTGTTTGACAAATATGACCTAATTAAACCAGCCAGTCATTTTCATGGAGTGTCATACCAGTTAAATAAGCGGGTAGAATAATAGGTCAAGACTGTACAGTGAATTTTTCACCTTGTGAGAATGGAAACATCCAAATTAATCTTTTCCCTCCTTTCCTGACTATAACGTGTTTTTCCCAATGTGTTTCCGTTTATTTCTTTTGCTGGATTCCAACCTCGCTGTTCCACTTGATTACAGCAACTGTAATGGTGGGACAGCACAAAGCTTAAGTCAATAAATCTGCTTTCACGCATTGATTACTTTAATGCGATGTCAGAGAGAATTTGCCTTCCTAAGGCAGCATTTGGAATTTCATGAGATGGAAGCGATGACTGTTCATCCCTCAGATGGGTTGTGTAGGAAGCTAGTTTAAGAACTACTTTTAATTAAATGTACCCAGACCAAAGAATTGGTTATCCAAATGGAAGCACAGTCATACGAGGCCTGATAAAATCTGTCCTGCCTAGTGTCCTGCTTCACGCACTGGCCTCCAGTAGAAGGGAGATAAAAATGAGGACAAGCCAAGAAAATCCTCCCATGATCTTCCTGTTTTATAATAATTGCTGCCTCAGAGACTCCCTGAGCAGTATCTTGCATGTGGGCAACTGTGGTTAAATGTTTGCTTTGAAACCCTTGAGCGGTTACGGAAGATCCAAGTCAGTGTTTTGACTTTGCCCTGGAATTCCTTCATAAGCAGCTGCAGGATGCTCTGCTGGCCTCATCCGGGCTATTTTATGGGCATGTCTGTGCAACAAGACACGACCTCGGAGAATATCCCTAGGTCTGAGCTTTTCTTCCTCTTACACTGAGTAGTACTCAGCAGTCTGTGTGTTCTTAAATGTGCTGTGATAAATGTGAAGCAAAATGCAGCACTTTGTTAGGAAGGGCTGCAGTAAAGTTGGTCTAAAAATATTTAATTTTAAATATTCTGGTATTTTTAAAATATGTCAAATTATTGATATGTTTTTCTATAAATGAGTGCTATGAAATGATGGGGGAGGAAATGACTGTGTATTTCTATTTTGTGTCTGCAGATTAGGGTAATGAAAAGAATTGGATGTGTTTTTTTTTTTTCTCCAAATGCTCATTATACCCTAGAATGTTTAGGTTATTAGCATTAGGAGGGATAGACTTGAAAACACTTTTTTTTTTCTTATTTTAATAAAAAAAATGCTAAATGTAATGAAACTATCATTTTTTACTGCTCTGACAGCTTTGCAAGATGTCCTATAATATCACATTGTAATATTTCGCCCAAGGGTATGGTAATAGCTCAGGTAATAGATATTCCATAGAGATATTGGTGAGATGAAATTTTAATAGTTCATGTGATTGATCAGCAGGTTATTTTCACGATTGTGCAAAATAGATGCTTTTAAAAAAGTACTAATGCAGTTTATCCTCCCTATTTTAGAAAGAAAGCTTCCTCCCTAACGTGCATAAACATGGATTTTCCTGTTCTCAGCCATTCTAATTTCTTAACATTTTTCAGCTTTTTGAATGGATTTCAAACTCTCTCTTTCAGGTTTTCAGCTCTTGGTCCCTTCTTAGGTATTATAAGAACTTTTGATACCCGTCACCCTGTGTCCCCTGTGTTTCTAATGCTGTGAATATTAAGATATCTCTAATCCTACAGCTGTTGGATGGTGCTCATGTTTACCAAAGAGATATCGGTTGTCGGCACCTTCATACTTCATTTGCTTTTTACTTTTTTTCTTTTCTTTCTCTTCATGCTAATCATTATCTGGCTATGAAAGGATGTCGGCTCATCATTGGGGGAAGGCTTTGGCGAAAAGGTGGGTTTTGCCTTCTGCTCCAAATATAGTTGGTCTTGGCTTCAGTCCCTGCCTTGCCATAAGGGCTCTCGCCTCTGAAGATGTTGTGCTGCATTTCCAGGTTTTTCCACATTCAGCAACATCAGTGGGATTTTTTTAGGGGGTGGGAGCAGTGGGTTTGGGGTGAGGGGTGGGCAAATTGAGTTGTCTTATTGGGTTGAAAAGGGGTAGTTTTGTTTAGAAACTGCTTCCACCACGTACAGAAAAAACCCTTCAAAGCTAAGCATTTCAAATGGACCCTGGGGCATGCCAGGATCAGGAGGAAGGTGCTGCCTGGTCCTGACTGGAATGCGGGAGACCTTTCAGGGAGGAGGAAGCGCCCCTGGCAGCCCCAGGGCATGGGCAGCCTCCCTCCTTCCCTGCATGGAACAGTCCCGACCTGAGCATGGGGTGTCCTGGGGTCCCTCAGGCCCCTGGGCAGTGTCACAAATATTCTGCATGTTCAGAGAGTGCTCAGCCGCCACGCTGTGTGGAGAAGCACTGCAAATGCTTGTTTAAACATTGCATTTCTAAGGGGAAGAAATGTTGAAGGCTTCAGCCTTATAAATGTGGGCTTGGAAGATAAACCCTGAAGCTGAACAAAATCTTTGGGGACAGAAGGGCAGTATCTGCCAAGTGGGAGCTCGGTTTAGGGAACAGACAGATGACTTGTATCCCAGCATAGGGAGTGGGACAACACATTATCTTACTAATATGTTGGTTGCATCCAAGTAGCTGCTGAGGAAGTTCCCCTGGGAAGTGGTGAGGCTGGACCAGGTCCTGTGCAAGCCCCTGCCTGACTGAAACCTTTTCTGGACCATCTATATTTGTCCTTTTTGCCCACAGCATCCAGTTTTCCTTCCCATCTACACCATCCCCCTTCCAGCTTTTTGCAAATGATTTGTTACCCTTGATTTTGAGTTTACAGCTTTTGGTACTCTATGCTATCCAGCCCTCCTCTTCTTTCATTTCCATAAGCAAAAGAAAATCCATGCTGAATCTGGGAAATGGTTCTCTGCAGTTTTGAGAAAGTTTCTGTTCTGCTCAACCTGAGGGTTGTGTATTTGGCAGAGCAGGGAATTGCTGATTGATCTGCTTATTATGTGCAGTGACAGAAAGTCCAGTCTAGATGTGCCTGTAAATGAGCTGATTTATACGGAACTGAATGCAGCTCTGAGCAAGTCAGTTGGAGATAAGTGAACTGCTTGACTTCAAACACTGCAGCTGAAAAAGGTCGTGATCTTGCAAAAAAAAAATCTAGGTTACAGTGGAAAGGGGAACCTTCATGCCAGGAGTTTGTGCTTTTGAACACTAAGTACTAATAAATTCACAACTGTTACATTCGTGCTTAAAGAAAGGAACTAATGTATGCAAAAGTGATAGGACATAAGTCATCCCATAGTAGAAATAAGGACAGTGGAGCTCCAGCTGTGTTACCACCTGGAGTAGACCTTGTTAATACAGGAAAAGCTCCTTTTCTTTTTTTTTTTTTCTTAAACCTCTTTATGTAGAGTATGAAAATTAAAGCTCTGAGTAAGCTATACATGGATTTTTCTGGCCTGGGAGCAAGTTGTCCCTGATATCCATGTCGGAGTTAGCTCAGTAGAAGCTAACTCCATTCTTAGCTTATTGATTTAAGCACCAGGCAGCACAAAGGTAAATTGAGTTTCCAGGGACAACTTTGTGATTCAGAAACCTGCCTGCTTGGTGAATCCCCATGCAGAGGAGCCTGAGCTAATAAAACCTGCTTTGGGACGGGGTAAAGCCACCTTTTGGGCCTGTACCACGTGCTTGGGTCTGGAAGGGCTATCTCCTAAATAGTTCTGCAATGAACTGCAGTTTCCAAGGCAGATTATTGTCTCGGTGCAGTGCCATGTAAGTGGTATATACATCTTTATATATGTGTGTGTATGTATCTTATGAAGATATATATACACACACACACACACACACACACACACACACACACACACACACACTCATTTGTATCCTGGGATACTATACTTGAACTGCAAGTGAGCCTGCCTCTAACATACCCAAGAAATATCCTTGTGGCTCTGAGCAGGGCATCCCCAGTCCTGAATTCCCCGGGAACAGCAGTGTTGGAGGATGTTAATGTCCCTCACCAGCAGTGGCTGCCTTTTGTAGCTGCTCTGAATAACCTGCCCCTTGAGCAGAGCAGCTGCTGGTGGGAAGGTCCCTGCATTGTGTGCGGAGTTCTGTTGGATGGGGAGTTCAGGGAAGCACAGAGCATGGCTGTTGCTGTGCCAGGGCAGCCCAGGTAAATGAGGTGACCTGAATAATCACTGCCAGCCTGGCAGTAGTGGCAGGCAAAATAGGGAAGTGACTAATAAAAGAGTTCAGTTTCTTCAGGCTATAGTCACAGGTACAGCTCTTTCAGCTGAGCTTTTTGTGTAAGTGGATTCCTGTGCTCTTCATTAGCGCTTCTGAAGAAATATGTGGCATTGCTCCTGAAAGCTTTCACGTAGGATAAGGATTCCTAGAAAACATAGGCTGGATGGGCCAATCATTCAGAGCGCATAATCAGCTGGATAGAAGGAGACTATAGCCATATATGAGATCCTACATCTAAAGAACATGGATGGAGGTCAGTGTGTGTGTTAAGGGAGATGAAAAGCAGCAATTCTTAAAACAGAGGTGGGGTTGGTGTTGGCTGATCAGACATATATAGTCTTCTGCCAAGAAGGGTTAGTTCTGTCTGTGTGTCACTAGTGGAGTGTTCAACAGAAGGCAGGCTCTGTGTTTGGCCCTATTGCAAGTGAATTGGGGATGACACGTCCAGCTGTATAGCGTGAATGCAAGGAAAAGATGTTGGGGGAGTGGGACAGGGTCTGAAAAGAGCTGCATAAGATATTTTCTAATCTTTAAGTTTTCTTACAGCAACCTGCTCAGGGAGTTCAATATATATATATAGTCTGTTAAACTGAAGGGATAATTTAACCATACTAATTAAGTACCTACCTGGGAAATAAAAAATTGGTCATGTTGCAGCCAGGCAATAGCACAGCACTAAAGCAAAGCTGATACCAAATATTATATACACTCACCACAAGGTCTTTTTTTTTGGGTCATAATTTTTGAAACAACTTCCCAAGAGTTACCATAGACTCATTTTCTCTAGTATTTCTCAAATGAAACAAATATCTTTTTTTAAAAAAAATCATTTAAAGTGGTGTTGGCTCAGATTAACAAAACAAAGAACTTGCAATATCAGAATATATGTGGCAACAAGGCTACCTGAGGTTATTAAAGAGAGTACAAGACTTGCCATGTGTTAGGCAGGATGTGTGTGTGCGTTTATGCCTATTCCATGATGTAACCGTCATGGTCTTCATCCTTATGTGGATGTGATTTCCAGACTCAGTTACTCTCTGCCTGACTTTCCTCCATTTCCTTCAGCAAGAGGAGAAGAGCTGAAACAAGTGGACACACACAAAAAAAAGGAGTTGGAGGAATAGGTAACTGAATAGGGGACATCAGTGGCTGGAGAAAGGAACATGGAAAGTTAAGGAATGAAAGGAACAGAGGGAGTCGAGTGCAGGATGAATGGAGGTAACATTTTGCTGCTGTCTATGATACAGACCTAGTGGAATGAGATAAAGTGATGGGGTAATCAGAGGAACTTTGAAGGTCTCTTCCTAAACTGAGTTAGGATTTGAAGTGGAATTCCTTGACATTTGAGATAAACAAATATTTAATTGAGGCAAATACTTCTAGAGGAGTGTAATTGCTTCAGAGATGCATGCAATCAGCAATGGAAAGAGTCAGCAGGGATAGCTGGAAAATTTAGTGTTCTAAGAAGGGTCAGGAATTAAACAGAAATACAGTTTGTTTTCTCTCTTAAGTCTACTCTAGATGTCTTTAGGCAGACAACAAGATCTTGGAACTCTGGGATGTCAGTAAATTTAGCCTGTAATCTTCTGTGTAGCCATACGTTTGCTGCAGCTGATTACTGAGCAGTTCTAACTAATACTTTAATTAGTGAAGGTAGTGTGTTGACCTCAGGCATGAGTTGAGACCTAAGGGAGATGAGGGAGACCTGCTGTTTCAGAAACTGCTGCTCTTATCAGTACATGAAAAAGAATTTTGCTGTTATCTTAGTCATGTAGTCTAACGAGTCAATAATAATATAGCTGTAATATGTACCTGTGCATTTATACAATTAATATATATATTTAGAGAAACTAAATGAAAGGAATTCATCATGCACCTTGGAGCTCACTAACAGGTGGTCAGCCAGTTAGTATCTGGGGTTTTGATACAGTCAAGATCTTTCTTTTCTAGAGCAGCTTGGCTGTTTTCAGACTAACTTATTTAGGAACAAGAGTCCAATACAAGAGGAAAATTCTCTCTAAGATAAATTCTTATTATTTTACTGGTAATACTAAATTGCTTAAGGGTGAATATTTTATTATCTTGGAAAAATCTTTGTTCATGTCTCTTTTCAAAAGTCTTTTCCATTATGGTTAGGAAAAGCTAAAGCAACCAGGAAGTAGTAGTGCAACCAGGAAGTAGTATCAAACACCTGCTTATTTTAAAATTATAATTTTGCAGTTGGTGCAAGTTATTGAAAATGCTTAATTGTTCTTGTGGTTCTGCGTGGCCTCTACCAGATGATGGGTTATGAAACAGATACTGACTTATAATCCAAGAACCTCTTTAGAGCCTATTTAAGTTCAATGAGAATATGAAATCTGAATTGCATCCTTTGAAGGTTTCTTCAAAGGAGCTGTTAATGTTTTTGAATGTTGTATTCTTCTTATCATTGATGTGTTTTGTCTTCATTTCTCAATCTTATCTGTGTGTGTTTTTGTTGTAGCACACGTCCCATGGAGACGGACGCCAGGAAGTTTCCTCTCGAACTGGGCGCTCTGGAGCTCGTTGCAGGAATTCTATAGCTTCCTGTGCAGATGAACAGCCACATATTGGAAATTATAGACTTCTTAAAACGATTGGAAAGGGAAACTTTGCAAAAGTGAAACTGGCAAGACACATCCTTACTGGCAGAGAGGTAAAGTGATATAGATGTAAACACAAGGGAATTGCAGTAGGTCTGAATGTTCTCTTGGACTAGTATCATCAAAGTCTGGGAATATTGTGCTCTTTTTTTAACTAGACAGCACTGCCACTGCTGTAGGAAAAAAAGAAAAAACTGGATGTTCTTTTTAGCACTGATTACAAAACAATTTTTCTTTTGATGGTCTCTTAATGTTGCATTTTTCTTAAGTCTCTACCTGAACTGTGTTCAAGTTTGCTCCTAGAACTTCCTCCTAAATTCTCCATTTCCCTAAAGGGCAAAGAATGAAGCAGTTAAACAGATACACTAAGAAAGAGCCTTTCCAGAAGGCCTATGTTCCACATTTCAAGTCTGTACCAGTGGTGAAATCGGGAATGGGAATTAATACACTTTCTTGATTGTGGTGCTCCGCTTATTTTTGTGAAGAAAATACCATGCTTGGGCTAGTCAAAATATCATCCCAGGGTGGCCCAGCTCGTATCTGTGCTGCTGGGCTGCCTTGGGACATTTCAGTCTGTCGGGCCCTGGTTTTCGTGTCTGTCACTCTCTGGAGCATGGTGCAGACAAGCCTGCTCATTTATCTCTTCATAGTGTCTAACACGGCTCCATAATTAGCTTCTGCATGCCACCACAGTGTAATTAATAACATTCATCTAACGATGGTTCTGATTTGGTGAGCTGTGTTCCTCTTTGCTTGTTACAAAAGGTGTTTTTTGTTGCTATTCTCACTAATAGCAATTCTGCTTTCTGTGAGATTGGAGAAGCACGGTATAGACTCAGTGCTTGCTAAATCTGTCTGATGAAATAAACGCTTGCTGACATCAGCCAGGGCTTTTGAAGAAAGCCAAGCAGCTGGCTGCAGCATTTACATGAGTTTGTTTTCCTGAGTTCATATGGAATCAGTAGCACTAGGAGCAGCTGAGGGGTCATAATTCTGGCAGAATCGTTAGAAAAGATCTGGGGCAGAGGGGAATAGTTTTGGTGATGAATTTTATTCAATATAAAAATTACTGCTTTCTAATGAAAAAAAAAAGTGATTTCTAGACCAAGTTTCTCTTTATTTGCTTTCCACTTTAGCTCCCTACTTTTTCTTTTCTTTTTTTTTTTTTCACTGATATCTAACACAGGAAGTGCAAGCACTTGGGTAGTACTTACTTGCTGCTATTATAGGCATGGGTGGTGAAGATAAGTATCATGTGGCCTATTTGGGGCTTTTGTCATCATGCATTTGCTTTGCAAAAGTTGAAGCACAATTTTCCTTTTTCCTTTAATGCACATAACTGTGTTAACCTTAGATTCAGTACTTTTGATTGAAACTTCAGGAAATAACGCCAGAGAACAAAATTTTTGGCCAAACTCATAAGGATTTAAGTATTAACTTGCTGTAACTTTCATGGAATAAATTTCATGTAATCGAGTTAGAACATAAATACTTTCCAGGATCTAGTCATTTGTCCTGGCTATTTGGAATGAAGGCATCTCTTTGAAGGGAGCACTTAAGTAGATTCCTGTAAAACCAGCTCAAGGTCATTTAAACTTGTTTCCCTCTGTGAGAGATTTCTAACCTATTCTCTTCCTGCTAGGTGAACTGTATTGCATTGATAATAATCGCATGTTCTGGATAGGTATGGCCAGAAATGTTCACAACATGCTGGGTAACAGTTTCCACTACCACTGATTTTTTTCCTTACAGAAGTACTTATCTATCTTAAGACTCTATCTTTTTCATGGTAGTCACATTATGTTTTTTTCTCTTTTTTTTTGTTTTTTTCTTCCCCTTGTGATCTGTGGCTGTACCATGCAGTGTTAATTCTCACTTCCTTTGTGAACTGTAGTCTCCAAGGTTGTTTGTATCAGTTTTCTACTACATTTCATGATGCCTCTTACAGACTTACCATTGGCTTCCTATGCCCTGATCCTTGACATACATATTATTAAAACTGGTCCCAGGTCTGATCCTTGAGAAGCTCCATTACATATTTACTTCTAACCTGAAATATCTTTCTTAATTTTCCTTAAATTAACAATCTTTATCCACATTTCACCTTACTGACTTTAGTAGTTTCCCTGCGTCCTCACAGATGAGGCTTTACTCCGGTCAGCACAGTTGTTGCTGCGGTGTCCTCGTCTTTATTCCGAGACTGGACACAGTTAACAGCAAGAAAATGTGTTACATTTTATCCATTCTCTCCATTTCTCTGATTTTCCCCTTCAAAGCTGAAGAATTCTATGGTAGTTAGGTGAGTTAGTTACTTGCAAAAGTTAGTTACTTGCAAAGTGTTAGTTAGTCTTAGTTACTTGCAAAAGCCACCTTCACTTCCCCTTTTTAAAAAATAAGTGTGAAATCACTGTTCAGAAGTCTGGGATATATATATATATATATATATAGATTTTTTTTTTCCCGTTGATCTTACTTGTGAGTACAGTCATCCCTGAATTTCTTTTCCCCTGCATTATTTTGTTTTTATATACTCATTCCTGCTGGCTGCCTAGGTTATGTGCTCCTTTTTTTTTTCCAAAACATATACTAATAATCTATTTTAGATTTATAGTTTTGGATGTCAACTTTCATCTTTACCATATCCCTGCTATGTTTTGTCCCTGCTTATCTTGTCCTTGTTATTTGTGTGGCTATTCTTAATGTCTTTTCAATTCTTAATGTCTAGTTCTGTTTCATGTTATGGGAATTCCCTCTGTACACCTAATTCTAAAGCAGATCTTTGCTGTTTCATGCAGACTTTATGCATTAGGTGAAAGGTTCTTTTGGGTTAGTTCCTACCCCTTCGGTATCAGGAATATTTCTAAGGAAAGGCTTCAGATATAGCTCTCATGGATTCAGTTCCAGGACACTTTTATGCTTCCCTCTCTAGGATGCACCTACAAAGATGCGTGGTGAGAGTCTGCCCTCAAATTACAGAAAGGGAGAAATGTGCAATCTGTTAGGGGAGGATAAGAAAATAAGCCGAACTTGGGTATTTTGAGTCACCTAAGGAGACACCCTGTCAAGGAGCCTGTGTCCTTCTGTTCCCTGGGGAGTATTGAGGGTCAGCTTCACCATACTTAATCTGGCACTTGGAAATATTCTCCTTGAAGCTCCTCTATCTAGTACAATCATTTTGGTAGTGTGTTTACCCTTGCAGAATCAAGAATCTTTTTTGTAAATGTGCTTTTGTTAAAGTTCAAATCATGCATTCTCTGTTGTGACTTATCAGAAGTTATTTCCTGTGACAAATTTTCCATATTTATGAAAATTAATCTAAAAGATGGAATTACATTTTGCTGTTTCTCGTGTGGTTGGAATCACAGCCAAAAACAAATATATGAACCCTCCTGTTCATTAGAGGCATTTGTTAGTCAATATTCAGGAAATTGAGGTTTCCTGCTAAGACAAAATTTGCTCAGAATCCTTTCAGGATCCAAATCTGACTTGAAGAAATCTATTGTGTTTTTTTTTTCCTCCTCCTTTTTTATTTCCTTTCTTTCCTTTGAAAAACAGGTCAAATTTAAGAGGGAGAAAAGAATCTGAACAGAAGCAATTTGGCCAAGTTTCTCACAATGTCTCAACTTTTCTTTCTTTTTTTTTGGACTGCTTTAATAACTCCTGCATTCCAGCCCTGTAGGAGGAATGTTTCAAGCGTTGTTACTGTGAATGCTGAAAGCAAAGTTGATTTTAATTCTACTAATAATCTCACATAGGATATCATGGTCCATACTGCACAGTGCTGGTGTAGGTGGACTTGCATTCTTCCAACGTTGGCCACAGCACTTCATGCTTGAAACTTGTGCAGATTTTTGTACAGAGAGCAGAAGGCAATTTGATGCTTCAATAATTATGCTTAGCAAATCAGGATTTTCTTTCCCAAGCTAATATTCTCGAGGGCAGGCTCCTATGGCTTGGGGTTTGGAGACCTTATCCTGCATCCTGAATTTGTTCCCCGCTCTCATCACTTCAAGCCCTCAAAGTCAGTGTTAGCACATTGTACTTTCAGTGTTCATACAGATAGGAATTCTCCAAATTCATTCTGCCTTTAATGTTGTGTTTAGTGCACTGAACAATCATGCAAGTCTGTCTTTCAGAAAATTGAGGTATGTACCACGGCTTTTTCTCCAGGGCTGAAATTGTTTGCCAGTGTGGGAGCCTTCTCTGTTCACCTGGCGCCAGGACACAGAGGTAACAGGGGATTTGTGTCAAACCCAATGCCTTAAGGATTCATGGGCCAAAGGAATATTTAAATATTCCTAAATTTGTCAGACTTAGTAAAACTCAGGCACAGAAGTAACTTGCTCTGAGTAGGATGCATTTGACAGGCAAAATCAGCTGTGTTCTATGCATAGTTAGTCCTGAGACACCAGATCATTTTGAAATACTGTTATTTACTCTCTATTGAAAAGGGCAGAGGTCACTCTACATCAGTTTTAAAAGATTACAGAAAGTAAATAACTTCGTTACCTAGGCGAGAACAGTTCAACAGGCATAAAGGTAGAGATAAAATCTTTCTTGGTTTCGTACACAGCTGCAAATATAAAAATGCTGATTGCTTAATGTTTTGTTTTGAAGCGATTTCTCAAGATTTTGTAGTGGAATTTCGCCCGAGGAAATGCGGTGATCTTTAATTTCAATAGCGTGTATTAGAGGAAAATATTCTCCAAACAAAAAATGTTCTTAGCCTCTTGGTGCCCTCTCTCCATATGTTGCATCTTGAACGGCTCAAAATGCACCTTGGATTTCCGTTTCAGAAAGCCCCATACCCATTATAAAATTCCCCCATGTACCCGAATGTGGAAGGCTGCTTTGCTCTCCCCTCTCCATCATGATATTCCCTCCATCTGCACGTTTCTGCACTGGAGTGGAGGGCAGTACGTTTGATTTGTTTTTGAGTATCCTTTTTTCCATGTACATAGCAGCATCTTGCTGCTGTGGGAGCACCGTCCCCCTGGCTCCTGCCACGTTTCTCCTGGTGAGTTTAGCCCCTAATTTAGGAAGGACAAATACCAACTGGCACGTAATTTCAGAAGAATTCCCCTTCCTGTTGTAGTCCAACTTGTATCCAAATTGCATTGCACGGCATTGAGGTTCATCTTGGCTGCCTATTCATTGTTTGAAATCTTCAGGTTCTAACGAGTTACTGTGGTACCAAATTTCTGGTTGTTTTGTTACACTTTTATTTTGCTCTTTAGCATTTCTGTGTGGGACTGTCTGAGAACCTGAAAAGCAATAAAGGAATACTTTTTTTTCTCCAAATCATTGCAGTACAGTTCATGGGTCTTTGTTAGCATGCAAAAGAAGTGATACTTCTTTTCTAAGTTCTACTATAATCTGTTATCTACTGTCATATAGCGTAGTATGTAATGTGTGTGTGTGTGTGTGTGTATATATATATATATGTAATATCTGTTACAGTTTTAGGTCAAAAGACTAAACAGACTTCTCTTTTTGTAGCCTTAAAATACTATTTTTTCCACTTTCCTGTTTAACATGTTGCTGCAAAACTAAATTATCCTTCAAACATTAATTCCAAATGTTCAACAGATTAAAACAGAATACAACTACACAGTTTTGCAAAGAAACTTTTTGTGCTGTTTCTGTTTTCCACCTCTGCTACTAGGTCCGTCCACCTTGTTACATGGCTACAGTTGTTCATGCTGAAAATACTGATTATTAATTTTTCCCTCTAGGTTGCCATAAAAATAATTGACAAAACACAGCTGAATCCAACTAGTCTACAAAAGGTAGGTTTTTATACTTGGTCTTTCGATTGTTTTGCAAGTTGTTTGCTTCTTCCACCTCCCTCCGTTAGCCCTGAATGCCTGTGATGGAGAATGTGAAGCACTGCATACCTTGCACATATCTGACTATTTAATAACTGGGTTTGTAATGCACATTTTTGACAGCCCAGGAGTTGTTCATGATGAGTATGTGGTTTTATAGAGGAGATCCTACAGAGCTATAGAGTGAGCAAAGTACTTGTAGCTCCTCTCATGTTAAGGCAATGAAATACCCTGAGAAGTAAACTGAGCAAGATGCGGTCTGGCTTCCTTTGTCACAGCCTAGCCCTGTAGAAAGGATGTTTGTGGTTTACTGTTATGCTCCCATGTCTCCCTCATGCTGGGCATTTTGTTAAATTTACAAATACAAAGCTTGTTCTGTCCTTTTTCACTGGCCCTGAAAATCCTGCCTCTGGACTGAAGGCCAAACACTGTCTGTGCCTTTCACACAGTTTCCAGCAGAAAAGGTGCTGCAGTTTTCAGGAACATTTTTGAGCGTGGCTATTCTGGTTCTTCTCTCCAGCATCAATTGTTTTGTGTGCTGGTGCAATTGAACTGCCTTATCTATTTTAGTAAGTGGCGATAAATGCTGCTCTTTCATCAAGCAAGCCAATCTGCTTTGGAGTGCCTGCAGGAAGTGCATTTAAATGTCACTCCTACCTAGGACTTTCCTAACTCTGTCGATTCTTTTAAGTGCGGCAATCAAAGACTTTTTATTTACTTTCATATACTTTGATTAAAAAAAAAAAAGCTCCATGCAGTGTTTCTGTTTGAGAGAACACACAGAACTGAGCTGCAAATAAAATTAAATCATACAACCAGACTAAGCTGAATAATATACACATGCGGGTTTTATGCAAGTACTGAAAAGATCATGCGATTAGGTGCCTTTATCAGAATTATGGCTGAAAGGAAATTGGAAAAATACACAAGTTCTTACATTGCATAACTTGATTGAGGGATAAAAAACAACTTGGAGAAGAAAGATTGAGTTGTCAAAGCAGGAGGACCTTCAGTACTTCCGAGGGACTGCTTAGGTCGGGTAAAAGGAAGTAATGTGGTTTCAGTTTTCTCACAAGTTTTTTCAAGTTAATATGACTTTTTTTGGTAATTTCTGGGAAAACATGAGGAAATAAAATGCAAAGTAGGTAATGTTAAGTTAAAGTTGATTTATGTAGCAAATATGTGTAAACTGAAATGCCTGCTAATTGTGCTAACTGCTTGGTCTACTTTGAAGGAAAAGAGAAGCTATGGTAAAGACTAAAGCAATCAGATCCTAGGAAAAATTGTCTGAGAAAAAGTAAAGACATGGTGTTTTCAGTGAAAAATGCAAAATTTTACTTTTCTGGGTGCTGCTACATGGATATTATGCCTTAATGTTATCTTGAAATGATAGGCAAAAAGCAAACATCTTACAAGTTAGGGGAGGTCATGGTGAGTTGGCAATGTGCTTGTAGATTCAATCTCTGGTTCCTGGTTTTCAGCCTGATCGGTTTGTAGTTGGATGTCTGTCTCAGTTGTCCTCTTTTTAAATTTTACAGATGTATTTATGTATATACATAAATGTATAGATAAAGAGACTTAATGTGGTATGTGGGTTGGGTCCGTCCATCACTAGATACTGAGCGTTACTTTTTTTCCTCCTTAAATGGGAGCCTGGAGGCTTGGCACAAAACAGTGGGGTAGAAATCAGATCAAATTTGAGAAGTGAAATTCCTGATTTGCTCATTTCTGTAATATCATTTGACATATGAGCACAGAAGAAGGTCCAGCAAGATGTAATGTTAGTGTTCTCAATTCACAAAATGTAAGGTTGTTTTTAAGTGCCTGCTTGTTATGAAAGAGAGTAAAAGCAGACTTTAATACACAACACACTGCTTATCAGTTTTGCTTCATCTAGGCTTTTGGAAACCCTGTTACCGCAGGAAGCATCAGTGGGGCCACAGTCCTGGGGTGCTGGAAGCAGATTCCTCATTTGTAGGATCAGGGGAGATGAGAATGGAAGAGCTGCTGGCCTTGTCCTTCTGGGAAGAACTGTGAAATAGCTGCAGTGTGGTGGGGAGGGCTGTGCTAGAAGGGGTACGGGATGATCATATGGAGTATAGTGTCTCAGTGGTGCTGGTATCGTAGTGTCTCCGTGGTGCTCTTGCTGCCTATCATGTTCATCCTTGGACGCTGGAATGAACGTGCTGGATTTAGGCTGCTGAGCCCCGTCCTCGTCTCGCCCGCTCCGCGCTGCTGCTCCTGCTCCCAGCAAGGCCCGGCCTCGTGCCACGACCGCGATGCCGGCGGCGCTGCCGGCTGCAGCTCCTGCAGCCAACGTGTCCCACACGGCAGGGCAGCCCGTGCCAGCCCCGTGCAGCTCCTCTAACCGCTGCTCCACTGCTTGTGCTTAACGAAGAGGAAACTGTAACGGGTGCCTTAAGTGAAAAGGGAATTCTCGGAGCTTCTTTCCCATGGGAGTGCTGTTAGTCATATTTATTATTCTCCCTAAATGTCCTTGTGTACCCAGCCCCACAAATGCCAGTCTCACTGGAAGCCAGTGTTGATGCTACAATAGTGCACTTCCTCCGAGACCCAAACAAAAGATTGTTTTTTATTTCCTTTTGCATAAGCAATTCCATGATATGCAAGGCTCTTACCAAGGCTCTAACAGCACTGAATCACTTCTCATTTTCCTTTTTAAGACCTTGCCTCCTCACCCAGTTATTTTGACTGCAATGCACAGATGTTTCTGCCACTTGCTTGGCACCTTGCTTTGTGTAAAGCTTTGAAGTTCATAAGGCCTCCATTTGAATATGAAGTGTGTGTTTTCTCACCCTTCGTCAATCAGTATTTTAAAAGATGCAAGAAAAAGATAAGAACATAAAATGCGTAGACTTTTCTGTTCATAATGTACTTGGTGTGTTTAGGCTGTGATCTATTTGAGGCAAATTTATTCCTGCATTTGGTCAAGGCCTCCTGACTAAGGCTTCAGGTATCTGCAGGGCACATCCAGGGAGAGGTTGGCAGGAGAAGCCTCAGACACAGCTAAAGCTTGAGCTGGCTTAGGACAGTGTTGTGGGAGGATCTGCCTGGGATCTGGTCGAGCTCTGGCATCTGGCTAGTGTACCAGCTTGCCCTTTAGCAAATGTTTATCTCTTGCTGTGTTTTGTTATAGTCCCTTGTGATTCAGACTCTTGTAATACCTAATGCAGGAGCACTTCTGTTTTGTCTCTCTCTGTGTACAAAGAGAACTTAAAAATGGTACCATCTTCCTACCTCCTTTTACTTTAAGGGGTCTATTGACACAGAAAAACTGAGATAAAATTGATAGAGGATTATTACTCAGCATGTATCTGTGCTTCCATTGTTTATTTTCTATGTGTTTGGTTTGTCCACTAGCAGTATTAATTAAATGCAGCTCTTTCCATATATGTAACGTGACTGACAACAGCAAAACTGGAAGCCGTTTATATTGCAGGCTGGAGATGTTTGTCTTTGCAGAGAACTGTTTGTAGAGCTCCTGTTCACTGAAGATGAGCTGCACAACAGGTCCAGAATAGTTGTCACTTTTTGTGTTAGAAATTGATCCGTTAAGTACGGGTTTAAGGTGATAGTCTGCCCTTGTAGTCTTATTAAGACAATTCTTGCAATTAAGAAAGATATTTTTCAAGCTCAGAATTGAGAACCTGCGTGATATGACTTACTGCACCTTCTTCTGTGTCCTTATGCCAAAAGGCCTCAGATTCAGTGGTGCTTTTGTTTGCTTTCCCTGTGATACCTGAATCTTCACTAAACTGTAATGTAGTCTTTAGAAAGTGTGGAAATGGGGAGTACTTCATTTATTGAAAGCCAATTCATATAGTCTTGTGGGGGAATGAAATGTCAATAAACCTTTTTCTGTATGCTCTCTGAAAGTGTTGTAATCCTCCTTTAGATATAGAATATAATGTCAGATAGATATATAATACAATGTCAGGTATTTTATATTGTTGCTGTTAAAGTTCTCTTTGTTAAAATGCTAAACATAACACATTGTATAAATGCCTTCAGATTGCCCTCCCGTAGTTGGTATAAATAAAATTATAGTTTAAAACAGCAGGTTTTCTATTTTATTTTGAAGTATTTGTCTTAGGGAGAATTCAAAATCTAAATTCCACTTTTGAAAAATGCTTGTGTCTGGTCACCCACTTCAGCAAAAGGTTGATGTAGAAGCTAGTTATTGATGTCCTACATTAGGATTTATTGACGTACTTGGGTTAGTAGTGCAGAGTAGTGGCTCGGGCAAATTAGATATTGAAATTAGCCCAAAATATGGTAGCAGCTTGGCTGCATTATACCATCAAACTATGCTGTATATGATGGAGAAATTGGCTAGCTCCAGGGAAGAAGAAAACATTTTTTATAATAGAGCTTACTGAGGATATGTGAATTCTGCTGCAAATTTTAGCCTGATTCTTAGTGTCTACTTTGGTAGAACCTTAGGTCGATTCTTGGTTGGTTGGACCTTATTCCAGTTATGACTTTGTGTCTCAATACCCATCATTAAACTTCCATAAAATACTTTTGTAGGTGGGAGAGGTGACAGTGAAGAGGCTAATGGCTAAACAGCAGCCAAACTCTCTATATCTGTGCAAAATGAAGTCTTATTTGGTACATTTGGACCCAACAGGCTTAATTTGTGTATAAGCAGCTCCTCCTCCAACAAAAGGTCAGCCATAGTATGGGATAACAACTGTAAAATAATCAAGAGTACGAGGGGAACCGTCTTGTTCTCTCCTCCAAGTAGTGTGCCATTCGTGGCTGGAGTCATTGCAGAGGGAGGGATATCTCCTGGACAGGTTAGGGGTGCTCCCCAACGTTAGCCTTGTGGAGACACTGAAGACATAGGAAAGGAAGAGAGAATAGGTAGAAATGGTCTCTAAATTATGATTATTCTGCAGTATTTTTTTTTTTTTGATTAAGAGATACAGTCAGAAGTCTATTTTGTTGGCTCATGGTGAGTTTTTTTGTTTCCTGTGTTTCACTTTTTCTCACACACACACACACACACACACACACACACACACACACACACACACACACACACACACACACACACACACACA
>JAUBOD010000445.1:1540013-1575013 GCA_032353885.1 Nothura maculosa | reverse complement strand
TTGTTTGTGTGTGTGTGTGTGTGTGTGTGTGTGTGTGTGTGTGTATATATATATATATATACACATCTGTGTGTATTTATGACAGGTATTGGGCAGGAAGAAGCTCTGTAGTATCTTAATGAACTTTTGGCCCCAAAATGACTTTGGAAGAAGCAAACACTTAACTCCTTTCAGTAATGTTTATTTCTTGAACTTCACTGAAATGCCGATTTACCCTCTGCATTTAAAATTAAATAAGTAAATCAAAATGATCAGGTTTTGGGAAGAACGGATATTACCTATTACTTTCATTAATTTATTTTATGTTTTATGTTTATTTCAGCTCTTTAGAGAAGTAAGAATAATGAAGATCTTAAATCATCCAAATATAGGTACCTTGTTTCTTTCACATTATTTCCAACTCTGGAGAAGTGCTAGCTTTTTCTCTGTTAAAGTTGTTCTAGTCTAAGTGTAGTAGAAAATATTGCACCACGGCGTAACTTACTGTAAAGTAGTAATAAACATGTTGTCAGAGTTGTGTGCCCTGGAAAAGAAATTAAAAAAAGAAAAACCACAAAAACTCATTTGGACTTTTGTACAAAATAATTTAGATAGCTTGTTAATTGCTACCTAAACATGGCATGTTTTGAATGTCATGTTCACTTTTGCTCCTGAAGTTCTCATTAAAAATAAGTGTATATGTTAGAAGCAAGGAGTGGTCATGATTTTGTTCAAAAATATTCCAAACTTTTGGCTGATGTGCTGTGCTAACTGTGAGCAGGCCATTGGGTGACTTACTGCCTTGTACATCAGTACAGTGCATTAAAAAGACTGTAGCTGATGCTTGGATTGGTGCAAGTTATGCTTAATTCAATTGATTTTCCTACAAAACTGAAGCATAATACCATTTCACAATAAAAACTGTTCTTTATGAGCTGAGAAAATGTAATACAGTATTTTCCATTTTGGAACATCAGATAGAAGAGGCTTCTGTTGAGAAATACTCTAATATTGTCAAGCAGCATTCTGAAAGAATCCTTCATTGAGTTACCTTAAAATAATACTTCTGTAACTAAACAATTGATTAATAAATGACTTTTTTTTTTCTAGTGAAATTATTTGAAGTCATTGAAACTGAAAAAACTCTCTATTTAATAATGGAATATGCAAGTGGGGGTAAGTATTTCTGCGGTGGTTAAAGATGTAAACAAGTTGCCAAGTAGTAGAAAATAGCTGTTTTCTTTGAAGTTTGACTTTATTGGGAAAAAAATGATGACATGGGGAACATGGGGATGACATAGGGAAACATTTTAGGCAAAATGATTTATATTCTCTGGGACTTTTTAGGCTATATGTAAAATACAGCTTGTAAAAGTACACTCATGAGTTGTTGCAGCTGTAAAGCAGTTGCTCTATAATTCACATTTTGGGTTGAATCAGAATCTTTATTGAGCTTTAGATTGCTCCTGCCTACTGCCAATGTTAACTTTTAAAATTTATTATGTTCGGCACCCTTCCCGTCTGGGTATTTGGTAAAAGCCTGCTCAGATGCAAACTTCTCTGTGTTTTTTAACTGCTGGTTAATAAAGCACCAGTGCTTCTGTTTTTTAGCAGTTGCTGGCATTGGGCCTGTCTTAGTCACAGACTTTCTCCCATCAGTTTTGAGGATTAGTTGTTTGTCCATTTTATGAAGAAAGTTGTACATGAACGTAAAGACCTACTCTTGATTACTGAAGTAGGGGGGAAAACTGTGTATCATGCAATGTCATGCTCTTTAGCCGCAGCTAGAATCAAAGTATAGAGGCTTAAATTACTCCTTGCAGGCTAAAACCTAATAGCTGTCTTTCAAAGTGACCCTTTAGAAGCAGCTGCTGGGAATTTCAAAGCTTGGAGGCCTCAGCTTTGGGAGGGAGATGTAAATATTTCTGAGGGAAGAAAAAAATCAGCACAGAATTTGACCCTGATATATATGATGTGAAGTTTATCACATTATCATCTCTCAGGTAGTGATTTTTCTGCCTGCATGTATCGTTTTCCAATGATGTTGTCTAAGTGCTCAGCAAAGCTTTGCCTGACCACAAACTAGGGTGGTAGAATCCTCCTCCAACATGTGCTAGTATCCCCATGTGTTGTTTTTGATGCTGCTTCACTAAAGCGAAGTCCTGTTGCCATCTAGTGATTGTTTTCCACGAGATAGAAGGGCCTACAGTCTATAAAGAAATAAGGATCTTATGTAAAGTAATGGAGAAATATGCCTGGGCCTAAGAGTCCGTGACCAATAGTATTGCTCGATAGAGAATATTTAGCTATTTAATCCACTTCTAAGTCCTTTATCAATTTTGCATATAGCTGATAAGCTCTGAAAGTTACATATTAATCTGTGTTTGCAGGAATTCTCTTACAATTCTAGCTACTGATTCTTAGTAAAGAAAATCTCCATGCTCTCACAAATAAGTCCGTGTTTTATGGACCTGTTCACTAAACTTAAAGCTTGAATGTTGTGATCTGTATTGATGTGCTACAAAACAATTGATTTGATTAAAAAGTACACATCTTTATCAGTGATAAGGAGCATCTTTGGTCACCTTTACACATCTACAGCCATGCAGCATTGGACTTGTTCAGGAATGTTTCTCCATGTGTCCTACAGGTCTGATGCTGGTATGTGGGTTAGCTCAGTGTATCCTACTATATTCATTAGCGTGCACTTTATTCTGGATCCCTCTTCTAGGTTTAGGATAAAACTGATCTCTGCCTTTTTTAGGACAATTCTATACATACATAGAAAACTTATAGTACTGGTACTACAGCATTTACAGAGATCATTAGATGTTTTTATGAGGCTTAATTTGTGGTGCATAAGATACTTTTGAGAGTCTGTGAAGGAGTGCAAGTCATCTTAAAGAATGAAAAATTATGTGGCTTAGTTTCTGCTATAAATAATGGGAAGCAAATGTTTTTGGCTATATGCATTCTTTCATTAATTCTTAATGTTTTCTCATCTAGGAGAATTTGGTCTAGTAAATTGGTATTGGCATTTGTTGCCTTTTGTATTTTGTTTTGTCTTTACAATTGTAATTGTAAGCTTAGGTTTAATTAAATCATTCTAGTGAAATATTGGTTAACTACTAGAATGGAAAGTCTAGACTCTGAAATTGGCATTAATGTACCTCATTAATTGTAGGGGAGGTGTTTGACTATCTGGTTGCACATGGAAGAATGAAGGAAAAGGAAGCTAGAGCTAAATTTAGACAGGTATGTATAACGTTCTTATACACCAGCTCTTCTTCTATTTTATTGCAAAAATTAGCAAAACTGCTATCCTTTGTGGGGGGTTTATTATTATTATTTTTTTGGTGGATTAGTTGTAGCACTTGAAAGAATGTTGGGTTAAAGCAGTTAGTAGTATGTCCATAGGCGCTGGTTCCATTTGAGCAGTGTGCTCAAGAGTGCCAAACTGCAGCAACTGCCTCCCTTGGGTGGGTGCTGCACACCGAGATGCGTTTCCTCTGTGTTCATTTCATGTATCCTTAGCCCAGCTGGGCTGTGACCTCTCGGAGATTGTTCAGATGTGACAAACAGCTACAAACTAGGTCAGTTACCAAATGAAGGTGACCTGTGTAGCATCATCCAGTGCTTTACGGGGGAAGGGAGGGTAACACAGTATTTAACAGCTGTCTAAAAAGTCCTGGAAAAAATAATTTCCAGCTTGTTTATAATTTTCTTTGATGGATAAACTTGCTTTGCAAAGATGTGTGGGAATTGCATCCCTCTCTGAGAAGTTTATTCTTATCTGCAATAAAGCAATTCTGAACACAATATCCTTAGTTAGTTAAAATCCAAATTTCTGTGCTCATCAAGCTTTTCATCTGCAGGTGTGAATGTTTGGTCTGATGTATTCCATTTTGTTCTCTGCTCTTGAGAAGGAATTCATAAAGGTTTATATTCTTTCCATCTCTTTGGACAGTTTAGTCATCTGGTTAATCCTGTGCCAAGTGATAAATATCAAAATTGTGCCCTTGTTTAGCAGCATTTTAATGAACAGGGGAAAGAGAGAAATGGACCAATATAAGAAGGCAACAAAAATATTCTGTGTAGAAACCTTTTCTGTCTGTAAATAGTGAATTTATCCTCTTCAGCCTTTTGTAATATATTAAAAAAAACTTGTTTGTGTGGTAGTGTTTAACTGCAGATTTCTTATGCCTAGTTGATGTTATTAGATAATTATGTATGTAATATGCATTTTGATAGTAAGGAAAATATGTCTTCTTCTATAAGAAATATCTTATACACTTTTTAAGACTGCTTCCCTCTTTTTCATGTTCTTGTAGGTAGAGAACCTTCCCTTTTGATTGAGGTTGTCTTGTCTTGTGCTTCTATTCTGGATATTGGATTAGATGTGATCAAATCTATTGGGTTTTGGAACAGATGGTTCCATCTCAGTTATCTTTTCTAAATTCCAGGCTGTTACCCTGCATTGGTAATGACACTTGAAAATCTCAAAATAACATGATTTAGAGGGTTTCCTCCTCTTATTAATATGCCTATTGAAAATAAGTACTAGAATTCTCCACTCTTTGTACTTATTGTCTTTTATCAGGAATTGTGTGAAGTGGATCATGCAGTAATTCCATGAAATATCCCTTGTTCAACAGTTGTCAGATTCTCCAGCTATTTGACTCTGTTTTAAATTAAGTTTTGTGCACACAGGCCTATCCTATTTTACAGACACACTTAATTTTATGGGCTAATATGGATGATAAGAAAGATATGTCACTTTCCTTTTTCTTAAAAATAAATAAAAGGTAGAGACATCCAAGGTCTTTTTATACAAAAAGTTTCTTTTTACACAATTTCTTTTTTTCCTTTCAGAAGGCTGAGATAGGTAGCTGTGCTCTATTGTCCCTGAATAGCTGACAATACTTATGAGCTCCAACTGATTTTAGAGGGTCTCAGTCTCTCAGAGGATCTTGACGGGCGGCTCATGAAAGCTTCATGAGGACGAGTGAAACGGAGAACCATAGTAATGCCCCAGTGAAGGAAACTACAGCGTGTGAGCTTAAGCTTTATTAGAGAAGAGAGGATGTGTGCGGGAGAGATATCAGAAACTTTGATCAGAATTTGACAGCTTTTTGGACACTGGGACCTCGACTGTTGGGCATCGTGAAAGGAAAGTAGACCTTACAGGGCTTTACAGGTCATAAGACTCTTCGTTTTACCTTACAGTAGTCCCAGAATAACTTCACATAGATCTTGGGCATTGTTGGAGAGAGAATGCTCTGTGTGGACCCTTTATCTGATCCAGTGCAGCTGTTCTTGTCTTGGATAGAGACTTATGACATAATAGGGATTTTTGTTTTTAATTCACTAACTGGCTTAACAGATGGTGACCCTCTTTAAACTGGAGAAACAGTTGTGCCATGATACTGAGCTTAGTTCTTACAATAGGTTGTTTTATCTCTTATTTTCAGATCCTGTTTCTTTTGGTAGATGTGATTTCTGCATCAAACACTTGTGTTTTATCTGAGGAGGCATTTTGGCTTTTCTGTCTAGCAGGCAAAGAGCAGGACTTGATAAGTCTCCCTGCTTGCCATGTTGTCATGCATATTGAGGATTTTATTGGAGAGGGAGGAATTGGAAACAAGTAATCATCTTGTTCCAGTCATATTTGACAAGGAAAACATGAAGGGGTGTAAACGAGGGGGAAATAGCTCTATATATATATAGATATCTGTTCTGTGCAGTTTTCCATATTGAGATCCTTTTGTGTAGTTGTGTGTGTGAAGTTTAAATCCAGAATGTTCTGCATTCTTAATATCACCTAGTTCTTCCCATGCTATTGCCTTCCGAGCAGTTCTGGTTCAGTGTAACAATCCCGTTCCACTGAAGATCAGCCTGTCTGGATAAGAATTGATGCAAAATGAGTCTCGAAGGGATTCTTCTAAAGAATAAAATTAGAAACTAGTATGTATGCTTTTTCTCCTTTTTTTACCACAACCAGTTAGAACTGATCTCCTTCAGTCTCACTGCTTCTTCCCTAGGTAGCTGGAAAAACAATGTATAGCGTTTCTAATACTAGCAGATGTTAGAGTAGATCTTGAAAACTCAAAATTCACAGTGCATCATACTGTTGTATATACCAGTTAAACCCAAATGCTCTTGAGTGTGGAAAGAGCCTTGAAAGGTCATTTATCCTTTTGTCACTTTTATTCATCAGATAATCTTTATACAAAATGGCTTGTCTATCTCTTATTCTTAAAAATCTAAAATTATGCAGGTTTTAAAAACTGTCTTAAGAAATCTATTCTACTGCTTGCTTATTGTTGCTTCTAGAAACACGAGCATCTTTTCCCCACCTGCCATGTGTTAGCAGTCTCGTGGCTTCCAAGTCATTTGGGGCCTGCAGGGCCTGACAGTGGAATAAAAGATGGAAGGTGGAAGACAAGGGGACCCATTGAAGCACACATTGTTCTATATCTTATTCAGTTTTTATTGCTGTTCTTCAATTATAAATTGTTCTTACATGTGCTGTATCGTTTCCCTTCCAGCTAGGGTTGATACCCTGCAGTCCCTGTGCCATCCTGTTGCAATGTAGGCTGATTTAAAAGCATCTGCAAAGGGAACTAACTCATTGATGATCCAGTAGATTTTAGCTGTCAGAGCAGAAGTAGTGTAGAAATAGAGTAGTGCTATGTCCCATGCTTTGCTCAGGAATGCAGAAGGGTTTGGCACACTGGAAGCCTTGGATCCACCTGGGAAAGTGAACTTGTGACTGGTGCTGAAGTAATGGAAGCAGGGAGGAGCGGAAGGAAAATCCAAGGGATGGGACAAGTAGTGGCATGGAAGGAGACTGCAACAGCATCAGCAAACTGTAAAACAAACAAACAAAAACAATGCAGTCTGAAACAGCGAAGAGGAAGAGGAAGCCAGTACAGGAAGGAATAAGTAAAGGCAGAATAAAAATGTAGGGAGTTGAAACAGTTTTTTTAATACAATACCTAGTTTCTAAGGTGATATTTTGTACATGTGCATAATTCACCACAACATTCAAAAAACCATAGATTGCTTGAGTTTCAATGCAGAGTAATAGGCAGGTGAGTTTCTTGACCTACCAAGAGCCTTACTTGCATCTGTTCTAAATATTGATAAAGGGAAACATTGCTTTCTACCTGCAGAGGTGGATCCTCATTAGATGGGCACTCTGATCATAAGTTATTTCCTTCAACAGTAACAATGTCTCATCTTCCTATATTTGAAATCTTGTTAGATTGTGGGATGAAAATTGCAAATGCACTTATTGAAGCCTACCTAATAAATATTTCTGTGTGCAATTTCACTCATTTTAAGAAGGCATAATATCCACTGCCTCACTTGAGAGCATACGTATTACAATGAAGTGTTGCATATGCAAAGTCATGCTGTATTTGACAGACTTTGTATCTTTTACATAGGTAAAAATTTGGTATACTTGTATAATTTGTTTGAAAAACAAGCTGTTTCCAAGTAGTTGCTCCAGTAGTTGATCCTTTTCCTACACTTTTCTTTCCATCTTGTGGTGTGGAAACAAACCTTTGGATTGAGATTGGAAAACTTCACACTAGAGGGAACACTTTTATAGCTGCCTAGTGTACTGGAATAGAAGGACTTCTATAACCTTTCTGAAAGTCATTGCTTCCCTGGTCTATAATTAGTTACACAGGAAAAAACAAAATCCTCTTTCAAGTGTAGTAGAAACCAGATAGGTTGAATAACAAACACCTAAGTAGCTGTGTGTTTAGCAGCTTTACCTCAGATAGGCTGGTCACTGTAGCAGCTGGTTGTGTAGCTCTGAATGTGTGAATACTTGTAAATTCTGTGCAGAAAATGGGATCTTACTGATTAAAAGTCTGTTTCTTTGAGATGTCACTTACATAATTGGGCTTGTTTTTTATCCAGATAGTATCTGCAGTGCAGTATTGCCATCAAAAGCGTATTGTTCATAGAGACCTCAAGGTGAGTAGGAAAAACTGCTTAAGAAGTGAATATGTCTTTTTCTGTCCCTCCTGGTGGGAAACTTGTTATGCTTATGCTGCATACTGGATGTTGGATTTTCTTGCTCTTTGGGTTGTAGCAAATTTTGGGAAATGTTTAAAATGGTGAAATAAAAGGAGAAGCATTCCAAAGACCTCCCAAAGTAGATATTTAATGACTGGTGAAAGAAGGCCTCTCACCTTCTGGCCCCATCAGGCATGGATCACTGTTCACTAAGGGGGCTTTTAAATAAATTCTGTAGTTTGATAGTGGAGTGACAGGCTTTGGTCTCATGAAGAATCAATACTCTGTTTTGTTGTGGTGATGAAATTGAAGTATGAAAATTGTGAAACTTGATGTGCATTAGTGTATCACTTTAAAACCTGCCTTTTGTATTAAAGTTGCCGCATAACATGTACATGTGCTAACGTTGTAATTAAAAAAGAGAACAACCTGAAAAGAACTTAAAAGCTCTGCATATGATGAAACTTCTGCAGAGATACTGTGTAAGAATATGGATAGTGTGAGCATTCTTTATCTAAATAGATCTAAGCATGTCAGTCACACGAGTGCAGGATGCATTCTGTGCTAGCAGATGCTAAATCAATTTTCAGTTAGCGTAACACTTGCCATAATCTAAGTGATTGTGCAGAGATTTTAAAACAAAGGATATATGAATGATAAGCTAAAATACAAAGGAAGGAGGTGTCAATAGTTTAATTTTCTGCATCTGAATAATGAGTAAACTGGGGCCACAGGGTTTTTGTTTGCTTTTGTTTTTAAAAAAGTATTTTAAAAAATTTCTACAAAGTGTTCTTTCTTTCTCCTCCAGGCTGAAAATCTATTGCTAGATGCAGATATGAACATTAAAATAGCAGACTTTGGTTTTAGTAATGAATTCACAGTTGGAAATAAACTGGACACCTTTTGTGGCAGCCCACCATATGCTGCTCCAGAGCTCTTTCAAGGAAAGAAATACGATGGACCTGAAGTAGATGTTTGGAGTTTAGGTGTTATTCTCTATACCCTTGTGAGTGGGTCTCTTCCTTTTGATGGACAGAACTTAAAGGTGAGTTTGTGCAGAACACATGCTGGGGAGGGCTTGTTTAGGTAGTGGCTTAGTTGAGCTATTTGCTGCTTGCTTACACTGTTTTTGTTGTTGTTTTCATCTAGGAACTCAGAGAGAGAGTACTAAGGGGAAAATACAGGATTCCTTTCTACATGTCCACAGACTGTGAAAACCTCCTCAAACGCTTCCTGGTGCTAAACCCAACAAAAAGAGGCACTCTAGAGGTAATAGAACAAATATGCAACCTCATTTTATTTTGCAAACATTTTTGAACTGATTAATGACTTCTTATTGCCATGCAATTCCTGAATTGTTTTTTGGAGTGGGTTCTGTCAGGGAAATGAATAAAGGGTGTTATTTTTTCAAGATTTGTTTGCTAGGATAACAGGATACCAGACTCCACAGTTGCTTCCAGAATTAATGTGAACTTTTCTTATTACACTGTGTAATACACTTCATATAATCTTTTCATAACAGTTAGTGAGTAGATTCTTGCATTAAGGGGCAATTCCTCTTTGTTAGTGTCTGATACATTGTATTTAGTTCCTTAACACTATGATGCTTTCATCATGGTTCTTGTAGATGAAGGTAGGACTGCACAGAATGCTTCAGTAGTCTATTCAGGACCTAGTACCTCTATACTAGACATGTCAGAGTTGTCATGTTGCTCTTGGTCTTTGTTAAGGGCTTTTACTTTCAGCTGTGTGCTAAAATACGGCTGATTAGGAAGCAGACTGTCTCGTCATGTGCAGTCTTCCTCACTGGGACAAAAGGAAAATTAAGTTGCTGCTTGAGTCTACTTCAGAAAAGAAAAACGGGAAAAAGAGATACTAGTGTTTGTTAGATGCATAAGTTGTTCTTTCATTAGCTTCTCTTTTGCTAATGAGTATTTTCTACTAACAAGAAGCCTTTCTTTACAGCAAATTATGAAGGACAGGTGGATCAATGCAGGGCATGAGGAGGATGAACTTAAACCTTTTGTTGAACCAGAACTAGACATCTCGGACCAGAAAAGAATAGGTAAACCAGTGTTTTTCAGAATATGATACAATTTGCATTATGCATATTTCTTCCCCAGTCTATACTTGCTGTAAATATGTGTTTGAAAAGTGTAATTAGTCTGTTAATCTTGGTATTGCATTAGGCTTATGTTCTCACACCTGAGTTTTTGCTTCATTCATTATATGCTCAATTCTTGCTTTTGAGTTTAGCACTCAGATAACGTAACCATCAGAATATTTAAAAACTTACAGAGTGTTTGTTCATTTGTAGATATTATGGTAGGAATGGGATATTCTCAAGAAGAAATTCAAGAATCTCTTAGTAAAATGAAGTATGATGAAATCACAGCTACGTACTTATTGCTAGGAAGGAAATCATCAGAGGTGAGTATCACTCTTGCAAATGCAAAGAAACAAAACAATCAAAAATGTCCTTCAGCAAAATCCAAAGCAAAAAATAATGCGGTAAACATAGGAATTCAGTTTCTACACACGTCCAGTACAAATAAAAGGTTATCTTATTAGCAGCATGCCAACTGAGGAGTCCTTATGTTCAAAAGATGCTGTATCTGTTTTCACCATGGTGTAAGTTGTTACCAGTAAACAACTGTCCTATTCGGAATGAAATATTTTAAAATATCCATAAATATTTTAAAAGAGCTTAAGTGTACAATCAAGCAACCTAAAGATGTTCACTCTTTCTCAATTTTTCATATGATGCTGAGAGGATTTGCCTTCAGGAAGCTCCTTTTGTTTCCTCAGCTCGTGGAGTTGGTGTTGTGACTCCTTAGGATGTATCCTCTCTTCCCATTACTTAGAAAATTCTGGAGAGGGAGAATTGAAAGAAACAAGTTTTCTTTTTCTGATCTTCCTTTGACGAGCTGCGGGTTCCTTTCAGCTTCCCTCAGGACAATTCTTAGACAATTAGAGTCTAAGAAAAATCATTCTTGATATTGGGAGAAGTGTTTATGCTTGGGCCTCTACATATCAGAGCGATTTTTCCCTCTTCCTCCTACTGATCCTCTTAATATAATAGATGTTTAGTTTACTTTGTCTGAACTTCTTGTTTTAATACTCTTTATTTGTATTGCAGTTGGATGCAAGTGATTCAAGCTCCAGCAGCAATCTTTCACTTGCTAAAGTTAGGCCAAGTAGTGATCTTAATAATAGCACTGGACAATCTCCTCACCACAAGGTTCAGAGAAGCATATCTTCCAGCCAGAAACAGCGGCGGTACAGTGATCATGGTGAGTCATTCTCATTTTCAGTGTGGAGTGGCTCCCAGCTGTATTTTGTTCTTGTCTCTCAAGGTAAGGAGGAAGATGACAGTGTAGTTCATGCATGTTGATTAACTAATGAAAAAAAACCTTTTAAATACCTTTTAGGGGAATGAAATTAATTCAGTTGGTCTACCTCATGTCTTTCTTTGCATTTCTGACAGTTCTAGGGAAATCTTGTTATACAAATTGAACAGAATCTTGCAACCCACTTTTTAGTGAAAAGCCTAGTCCTTCTCTCTCATAATCCTGGTCTGTCTGTTCAGCATTTGTTTTCTTTTGACACTAATAGGTCAGCTTGTGTCTAAACTTGAAGTACTGTCAGTTTGCCAATATTTCCTCTTTCCTGAGGGCATTTTCATTTGATTGTCCTGCAAAAATTAGATTTGTAAAGACTAGTGACTCAGTTAAGCTTAGAAGTCCTTTTGCTTATTGAGTTGCTTTTGAGCTTTCTGAATATATTTAAAATCTTTCTTCCTACACCCTACAAAACCCTCACAAAGGAGTCTTTATTTGGTTTACTTGTAAATAACTCTACTGCGTTTATTCAGAGGTTGTTTTCCTTTGGAGGTCTCCTATGATGGTGATGATTGTGAAAGCTTTGTGATGCTTTCTCATATATATATTTTTATTTTTTACTAATTTCAAAAAAAAACTTTCTTCTGAAGAAGAAATTGAACTACAACACAAAAAGAGAGTCATAACATTAACACAAGTGCTACGATTTGGTTAGTTGGGTTGGTTTGTGTTTTTGTGGGTTTTTTTCTGTTTATTTGTGTATTAGTTGTTTCTAAGATGAGTGTTCAGATTTTTCATTGCAAGCCAAACCAGTGTTAAGTATTCAAACAGCTAAAGATTTTATTAAATTCATAGTATTTTCATTGAAATTGAACAGTATCATAGAAAAAAAAAGTAGTCTTATCCTTAGCAAACTGAATAGAAGAGTTATTTATCTTTGAATCATGATATCAACAGCAGCCTTGAGAGTTGACCTGAATTTCAAATACCGTTTTTGTCCCTTCCTCTTATTATAAAGGAGCAAACATGAAGAAATATTGTGAAAGTTTCTGCTTTTCACGATAGTTTTGCTGGCCTCCGAAATACACTTATTTTGATAGATACAAATAATAGCCTTTTACTTTTGTAATCTCTAATGTTTGTTAGTTTGACTTTCATATGTTTGAATACATTTCCATTATAGGCAAATGTAGCAACAGGACTTTCAGGAAGAAAAAAAAATTTGTATTTTTTTCATGTATTTGTTTTTCAGCTGGACCATCTATCCCCTCAGTAGTGGCATATCCCAAAAGAAGCCAGACAAGTACTACAGACAGTGACCTCAAAGAAGAAACAATTCAGACAAGAAAATCTAGCAGTAGTGCTGTTGCAGGAAGAGGAATTCCACCAGCTAGCCCAATGCTTGGAAATGCCAGCAATCCAAATAAGGCTGATATTCCTGACCGTAAGAAAGGTTCAGCTGTTCCTAGTGTAAGTAGAAATGATGTTTTTATTGAAACCAAAAAACTTATGTGGGTGGGGAGGAAGATGCTAAACCTGTGGCTTTTCAGTAGTTTTAATTTTACTTTTCCTTTTGTTCATCAAGAGTAGGTATCTTCTACTGTTACTATTTTTTTCCTGTTTTTACCACTCCACTTCTCTGCAATAAATCATGATATAGTTGATAGGTATTGGTAGGTATTTTAGCAGCAATATTAGCTGTTAGTGAACAGATATCATTTGGATATAAAAATACATTAAAAATCAAACAATGAAACTCAACTCAAAGGCCATCTCCTGAAACTCCATATTTATTATGTTTTCTCTGATACACCAACTGTTCTTCTGAGGCATTTTGTACAAAAGAATGAAATCTCCATTGATATTATCCTATCTTATAGATGTATATGTGTGAGATGGTTCTGAATGTTGTTTAACACAGCTGTAAATGTCAAATGGCTTGTTGCACGTTGTGACTATCTGAAAGGTTTAGTTCTAAAAGCCATTACAAGTCATATCTTGATCTCCACTTAAAAGTACAGCGCTCAGCTTTTCCTGATATGCCCACATTCTCCCTCCATCAAAGAGATTGATAACTAGTAAATTTGCAGGATTTTAAGCCCTGCACTGAAAGGGGAGGGAGAGGCGAAACTTAAGTCTAGCTCTCACATATATTCTGCAATCCCTTTCTCTGACATGGAATTTATTTTCCATTACAACTCTTTGAGGTCTTGTAACTTAACTTCTAAAACACTGAGATTTTGGACTGAAAGATTTCCTCTTTTTGAGAAGAAATAATTTTCTTGTCTCTTATTCCACGTGCCGTGGAGGTTTGGGGAGGTCGGAGGGGTCTTATCTGGAGAATTTCATTGAAAGGAAAGAGAATTGAAAGCTGGAGAATTTCAGTCAAAATGGAACGCCTTGAGAACACAGCTCTAGTCAGCTGTCATTTCTAAATGTGAGCAGTAGCTTGTAACTTTGTAGAGGGTCCTTTTCTGGTTGCTTGTTCCTTGCCCTTCTTTTTCATCAGCCCTGATTAGTTGTATTTTGTTCTTGTTTTGATTTTCTTACACATCAGTTTCTAGCTATCAAGTCCCTGAATGGTAGGCTAGTTGAAACAGCTTTGTCCTACAAAACTGGGTTTCACTCAGTATTATCTAAAGCCTTTTTCAAGAACTTTTCTTCTTAGGTGCAATGAGCTTTTTTTGTTGGGCTATCCTACATCAGTGCCTTAAACTTCCTGATTCAGGGTGCTCCTCTTTTTACAGAGCAGTGGTACAAGGCAAGGAGAGAGGCTTGTGATGTCGCTCCATTGATGAGTGATTAAAATAGTCTTCGTAATTACAGCTCTTCACGTCAGATTGCGCAGACTGTTTCCTGCTGCAAATTAGCCTTAACTTGTTGACTGCTCAGGTTGGGGAGGAACGTTGGCTTCTGACAGGGTTCCTGGGCTTCTCCTGCCCTGGACTTGATTGGAGAAACTTGTTTCTTGTGGCACTGGTGTGCATCTAGAAGAGAAAGGGTGATGAAGTTGCTGTATTGTCCTGGAGCTCGAAAAAGCTTGAAGTGGGGAGATTTTTATGTTCTCTTCGAGCACTTAAATGCTAAAATCAACAATACCATGAGAAAATGACTGAAGAGACAGCAAAATATTATATTTAATCAATATAATAATTGGACAGATGTAGAAACAGTAGTAATTCTGGTCTTCACTGACTAGGACCTTTAGCCAATTATATGCTACTTGTGTAATTAAAAAAAAATTACAATTACTAATATGCACATAAGGATAAGAGTTGTGCAGTTAGCCAGTCTGGTGGTGTTGTAGGGCTTGCAAGTTGTATTTCTGAAGCTGATGGAGCTTTTAAAATCTTGCAGGCTAAATAGTTCTGTAAGCTGAACCAAGTGTACATCAAAAGCCTCAGATTCATTAGGGAAATACCAGATTAATAATGCAGACCTGCTACAGAGGATGCAGCGTTAGCAATAACGAATAACTCCTTGTTTACCACGCACGGCTTGGCGTTTTTCTTAATGTTCGCAATAAGGGTACCCCAAGACCTTTAGTTACAGCTTTCACAAAACTGGAAGGAGATAGTAGATAAGCTTGGAAAACTAATTAGGACCAAAAGGCACGCTACCATTTTTAACTAAATATTTATTATTATAAAACAGAAGATGATTCTTTGATAGTAGTTCATCAGCCCTGGCCTCGGTGAAGTCTTCTAGTGCGAAAACTCATGTAAAGATGAGTAGAGGAGGGCTCTATATGACAAACTTTGTACTGCAACTGGACATTATACATGGGCTCAAGTGTCAACCTTTACACGTCCAATGTCAGCACTTCCCAAAATGAAGAAGGCAGGGGATGCCACACGGAGCTGCTGCCTTGTCATCACCTCAGGGAGTAATTGTACCCTGTGATGCTCTTGGCACTGCTCTTGGGCTTTCTGTGCTGTGCACATCTGCAGTCTAGTCCTGCAGACTAATAGTCTGTGCATGGGGGGAACAAAAATGTTTTGGCTGGAAAGCCTCCTACATCAGTCATTAAAGGCTACACTGATACTGTAAAGGCCCTAATTCCTTGAAATCTAGACAGTGTTATTGCTGAAGATGCACTGTGAAAGCTTGAAATGCTTGGATCTCCTCTTGCAACCTCTGAAATCTGAGCCAAGCAAAAATGATGTGTGCTGATCTTTCTTTGGATTCTTAAACAAGAAAGAGCCCCGAAAGAGCAAACTTCAGAATCCTTTAATTTCGTATATGAATAACAGAAATTAAAATGTCCGCTTATGAACCTGAAAATACATTGTATGTGAAGTTTGGTCCAGAATGGGGAATAGTTTCTATCTTACATTTGCAGATATGCAGCATTACAGCACACTTCAATGCTTAGTAATGTAGAATGTCACAACAAGAAGGTATGTCATGTTCTAAGAGGGCAGATCAAGAGAAAGAAACCATCCATTATTGTCCATCTTTTTACCCAAAAAAGAGTTTCTGATAATCAGAATGCTTAACTTGATGATAATCTCTTTGCTGTTGAGGAACATACAAAACAAAAACATACTGCAAATAGAAATATGTGGTAGGAATGATGTACAAGAGAAGGAGTGGTAAAGGAGGACTTCTGCTGATGCTTGGCCTGTCCTAGCTCTCTAAACAAGAACTAGTGAAGAAGACGTGGCAACTGTTTGGACAATCACATGTGTCTTATGATTTAATAGCTCTACTAATCTAAAGTACTTTTTTGTACATTTTCAATACACAGAGGTTGCATGGTTTACTTTTTCATGTTGTAAAGACAAGGTGGCTCCCGTATTAAATGCACAGTTGGGTTTCACACTACCTGAGGCTTACTGGTGTTGCTTTATAGCCAATATTTTGCCCTAAGGCAGCAAGAGCTGTATATGTATGAGAAGCAGCAGAGGGTTTTGGCTGGTTATTGAGAATACCCCACTTAACAGTTTTATTTCAGGTTCAGAATCAGAAAAAAAAAGGTTTGGCTACTCTCTTTTTATGCTTGAACTATTTTTTCCTTGGTATCTTTTTTTATCCTTCTTCCCGTGATGCTCTGCTGTGACCAGTTAATGTGAAACTTTTCTTAATGCTTTTTTTGGTTAAAAACAAATCCGCTGAATTTCCCTTGTCTATCATAGCAGTAATTCTTCAAAGAGCTCCAAAAGGTTAGTTGAGCATGAAGTCCCCTGCCTGAATTTAGTGGCCATCCTTACTCAACACGTGCTTATCCAGGTGCTGACCAATCTTTCCCTTGAGCTGGCCTCCAAGACTTTCCCAGCAGTGATGTTTAAAGTTAACAGCCTTCTTTGCTTCCTGCTTTGCCCCGTGATCCTTTTATTTTATTATTTTTAAAGAAAAATTAAATGATTATTCCACTTTCCAGTCATATGCAGTTTATTATGTTGTTTTCTTGGGGTGGGGAAAAGGCTTGCCAGCTTTTACTTCCTCTACAACCTGGGGGTGCATGTTTATCTGGACCACCGTGCTTTTTTCCTACAGTAAATTGCATCTAACATTGTATAATTCTGTTATCTGTGAATTACCCAGCTTCTCAGTCGTTCCTGGAAAATTGACCGCCAACTTGGGCATATCTCCACCCTCTTTCTCTGTAAAGACAGAGGCAAAGTAATTCTATTTCTTTTCTCCCCTCTAAAGTTAAAGTAAGGTCTGTAGTTTAAGTTCCCCTGGTTCTCTTGCCCTCAGTGTATTATGCTTGTATTTACATGTATATTCTAAAAATTGTCTTATTAAGATTTTCTGCAGTTTGTCTTTTTTAATTTGACTTATTCTTCCTCGTTCTTTAAAAATGTCTAGTCTCTTATAGTGTTTTAATACTAAGTCTGTTTCACCTCCCTACTGAATTTTACCACCTGTTTCTTAAGTATTTGCATTTCCTATCTCTTTTAAGGGTATGATTTTATCTTAAAGGAAAATTCCACAATCTACAAGTGGTGAAGTATTTCAGAAATAGGCCATAAAGAAATGTGGATGAATTATATAGATACTTAGAATTTATAATTCAGAATATCAGTAATGAAAAAGTTTAAATCAGATATTTTTATTGAGCAATTGACACAAAATATCCAGAGAACTTGTTTTAAAGTATTTTTACTGGTTGCATAATTATTTAAAGTACTGGAAGATGTTCGTACATTAACTATATAACCTATTTAATTCCTGTAAGTTACAACTGTGTAGAGCTAGCGTGAAGTAAAACAAATCCTTCACCCTTCTGTAGACTTTACCACAGTAAAGCCCTTTTTATGGGGAGTAACAGCTTATGTTTTTTAATTGTAGAATAATACTGCCCCAGGAGCAATGACACGACGCAACACATACGTTTGCAGTGAAAGAACCACCGCTGACAGGCATTCAGTGATACAGAATGGCAAGGAGAACAGGTAGATGAAATGTCTTAAGTTTTACATTGCTTGTCTTCACATTTCCAAAATTTGTAACATCTAACTTTAAACAGTATTATTCTAAAGCAGTTCCTTATGGAAGGTGAGTAAAAATCTCCAGGTCTTGAACACATGTAAGTATGTTTGTTTGTTTTATAAAGGCTATGTGAGTTAAGTATATATTGAGATTCTAAAAGAAAAATTCTGATACTTGGTTAAGTACTTAGCCATTGATCAAGGTATAAGCTGTCTAACTTGTTTGACTGAACAACATGTGCGTGCAGAAGACGTTTTTTCACGTCAGACTACAAAGTCCATCTCTCTTTGGCCAGTGTGTGTTTATATTTTAGACTAAATTGTACTTGCAACTGTGGTTATTTGGAATAACTTTGCTACAGAATCTCAGAAATTCAGAAGGCAGTTACCTTCGAAACTGATATCCCTGTAGTCTCATTGCTTTCCAGTATTTGCAGAATTTGTCTTGGAAGGGGAAAGTATTGATATATATTCCCTCCATATTCTGTTCTCCACACAATTTTGCTAGCCTCCAAAATTATTTGTAGATATTCTTTGGATGCCAGTCAAAAGCCTTTAATAAAAAAAAATTGTTGCTTATTGCTTGGAGAGAGCCTGGAAACATCGTACTTGCAGTAAAAATGCTTAAACTGACAGCAGTGTGTAGTTTCGCTTCTATTCTCCCCAATTTTTCCACATCCCTTCCCAATTTTAGCATTTGCAGTAGAAGTTGGAAAGATGATACTGTATTGCTGCTATTGTTCTGTTGTGTCCTTCAACAAACGTCTTTGCAGTGTTGTCCACTGTTATCCATAACATGAGTTTTTAAATACTAATTATCTGAATCTCAAGCTTTCCTAGTATCCTCTTAACTCGGGAGTGACTTCATGCTAAGCAGTTCTCTGGAGTTTTTTTTTCCTCAGCCTTGACTTTCTCAACAAACTGCCATCTTTCCAGTTTCCATGAATCATTTTTAAGATTAAAGTTGCTGTTCTTTAATACTTGGTAACTATACTAATTATAGCTTATTTACAGAGGTGGTTATTCCTATGTAATTTATTGTTAATTGTCAGTAATGCTGACCTGTTTTATGTGTTCCCATTTTCCTCTCCCCTCATTCCATGTACACCTTCCCCTGCAAAGAAGAGCGGTATCAAAATATCATGCTGCACCAAACTGTTTATGAGGCAAACTTTAGCCCTGTTTGCCCTTTGAAATGTCTGAGTATTTATATTTTGCATTTAGAAGAAAATCATTGTAGCTTTTATCATGTATTTTTTGCTTACTGTTTTCTTTGCCATAGAGGATTAAGACCCCGTTGCTAATAGTTGGTTTTATAGCGGGAGACTTCTCATTTTCAAAAATGAATCAACCCTAAACTGCATGTTCATTTTGGTACAGTTTCAGAGTTATTATAGAGGTTAACAGAGGCAAATCTAAATATCTTTTTTTTTGTAACTGGGCCAAAATTTATTCTTTCTACAAAGGAAGTTATAAAACCTTTTCTTGTTTTTGTTTGGTTTTATCTTCCACACTTAATTATGGGAAGACTGTATTCCTGAAGCTGTGGAAACTTTTATAAGCTGAGCATTGTGTCAGTGGACTTGGTGTTCAAAAAAAGACCCATGACAGAATGGTAGAAGCGGAGGGATTTTACAGCTATTTTTGCACATTGTGTGACTGACACGGCCATTGTGCTGGGGATGACTCTGGCTTTCCTCCAAAGCCTTAGCATTAATTAATGCACTTGGGAACTTGTGAAGCACTCTCCATAATGATAGGCAATTGCATTAAATCATTTGCAACATAAATGATGTACAGCCGCCTCAGATTTTAATAAGCCTCAGCAGTGATTGAATTTTAGCTCACTGTGTGTTCCAGGCTAGTAATCCAAAGCTCATTTCTAGCTAAAATGGTTCAGTACATGCTATGGTACCCTGTTGATAACTTTTCATTATCACATATTTGGAGGTAGATGATTAACGTACTTGGAATAAGACTAAATAAAACTTGGGACTAAGAAATTGTTAGCTAGAACTATAAAGTGCTCGAGTGGCCAGTGACTAGTTACTTTGAGATCATGTTAGAGGTATTACCTTGGGTCGAATTTGAATTTTCATTTCCTTACAATTTCTTAATACCCTCATATAATTCAAAAGCTGGGCCATATAATTCAAAAGCTGGGCCATACTGCAGACTCGGTCTGCTGAAACAGCAGTGACAGTAATTGTCTTTCTACTAGATTCACCAGTGCTGAAGAGATGACTGCATGACTCCAATGAAGCATTTTCCATTTAAAGTTTTCGGAATCTACAGCAGTTGGATTTTGTTAGCTCTTCTGGCTGGAAGTTTTGGTGTCTGAGCGCTGAAGTGTTTTCCATTAGTGCTCAGAAAACTCAGCCCAAGCCCCAGTGGGCTGGTACTTGTAGCTGGATTATCAGTCTCCCCTTTTTGAGGTCTGACTGCCCAGAATGAGATGAGGCTTGAGCTCCAGTTTCTGCAGCCCTAGAGTAACTTCGAAATGAACACACAGTGTCAGGATATTGTCGCTGCCACTTGCTGACCACCTAACCTTGAGCAATATTTCTGAATTAATACTGACTTGCTTTTACAGTAGGCATAAGAGATATGGATGCATGGCCCTAAGGGCCAGGTGTATCTGATTACTGGATAATATGATAACGTGGCAAAGTGTATTTTGATTCTTAGAAAAAAAGCTTTTCAAGCTCCTGGTTTAGCCTGTTACAGAGCTGGCAGCCTGCTAGCCATTCTGCTAGACAGGGCTGTAGAGCTTATTTCAAAGCCTGCAAGTTGGCTTGGAGAATTCATTGTCAAAAGTATAAGATACTCATCGACACTTGCATCCTGTCCTTTGAAGGTCACCAAGCATTGCTTACTGCCTTCTACATCCACTTGCTTTTCTCAGCCCTTGTAACATTTAGACTGATTAATGACAAGAGGGGGAGTTTGGTTTTTCCTCTCATTTTTTCCTCTCTCTTCTTTTCCTTTTGGTATCTCTCTGAATATTATGACACCTTTGGGCTCTGTTGTGCCTGTAAAGTCCCCAAGTAATTAAAGCTAGATCAAGATTTAAGCGCTTGTCCAGCTTACATTGATTTCTTTTAAAGTCGATAGTTTCTGGCAGGAAACAGCAGTAATGGAGCCGTCATCAGTCTTTTGGAAAGTGCATTTGGTGTTTAGAATCTTGCTTGTTTTTTTTGTGCTAAGACCAATACAAATTGCATCAGTGCTTTAAATTAGTGCTTTGGCACCGATCAGAGAGTTCAGTTCTGAGTTTCTTGTACAGGAGGGAATTGCCACGAGCTACAAATTAGCCCTTCATAACTGGCGAGTGCTGTAATGAGGATGCCTTTTTCAGGGCAGCACACCACGTATACAAGCGGGCTGTCAGAGTTCCTGTGCTCTTTGACAAAAACAGAAGGCAAACTTTGCTTTTTTGCTACACAGTAGTTCTCGTTGCTCCATCACGCTCTTCTTTCTGCCTCTGCCTGAACCCGCCCCCCGCAGCCTGACAGAAATGTTGGCTTTCGCAGCCAGCCCCGCGGCCGCCTGCGGTGTTCGGCTGTGGCACCACAAGTCCATGTCCATGTCGGCCTCTGTGCACGCGAAGATCACCTTGCCTCCAGTAGACAGTGGCGCAGATAACGTCAGGCCTATGTAAGAACCTGAAATCCCTGTGGCGCTAACTTCCCCCCGCCGCCGCTTAACTTTGTGCTGTGGCATCTCTAGGCCTAGGCCTAGGCCGTGCTAGTGCATATTGCCCACAAGGTCTGTGTTTCCTCATTGCTAGTCGTGTTTCTGTGTTTTGTGGTGTGTCAGGCTGTCTGTGACCTAATCCTGCAAGAAGGAACATTATTGTTATTGTATAATTATTATATTTATTATTATAGTATTATCATATTTATTATTATCATATTTATTATTATCATATTTATTATTACCATATTTATTATTACCATATTTATTATTACCATATTTATTATTACCATATTTATTTATTATCATCTTTATTTATCATTATCATATTTATCATTATCATATTTATTATTATCATATTTATTATTATTATATTTATTATTATTGTTTTTAGGGCTAAGTATTGGACATTCCCTGCTGTCAAACTGAGACTTTAATCTGTGTATCCCAAAGGACTTGACTAGTTGAAATGGTTGCCTGCAGAGTGCTTTGTATAGGGTATTTTCAAATTATCAAGATTTCCAAAGATCCGTGGAGTGAGGAGCAGGGAGGGGTGTTAAAGTTGCTTCTCTTTTTGTGGAAGAAAATTGCAGCCAATCCTCCTTGCTTCCCAGGGAAACTTGCATATCCGTAGTTTGTCTGGTATTTCCAGGATGCTCATGTTGTATTTTTCTGCCTGCATAGGTTTCTGTTTAGGCAGCTATTTAATCCTAACCTCTTAGGAACTTGTATCCCGTATGATGCTGTAATAATGTTGATATTTCCTAGCCTGGCCTTGATCCAGGTCTCCGCTTACGCCTTAGTGTAGCGCATAGAGTTTTGTGCTTCCTGTAGCGCCCTCGTGCCTTGTGTCAAGACGTTCTAGCGTTGTTCTCTGTTTTCTGCTCTAGCACTATTCCCGATCAGAGAACTCCTGTTGCTTCAACTCACAGCATTAGCAGCGCAACCACACCTGACCGTATTCGTTTCCCCAGAGGAACGGCTAGTCGGAGCACTTTCCACGGGCAGCTCCGGGAGCGCCGCACCGCTACCTACAACGGGCCGCCTGCCTCCCCCAGCCTGTCCCACGAGGCAACGCCGCTCTCGCAGACCCGCACCAGGGGCTCCACTAATCTCTTTAGCAAACTAACTTCCAAGCTAACGAGAAGGTAAGCCTCCCAGAACGGCCACGTGTGTACTGCAGTGCAGCCTTTGCTTTTTGTCGGGTGGTGGAAGTGCCTAGTGGTTTGTTGCTTGGGTTTTGTCCGTGTTCGCTGCTCTGTCTTAACCATTTCTGCGTCTTAGTGTGTTGAAATGTTGTGTGAAATGGGTTTTTCGTGGTTCTTTTTTTCGTTAGAGAAAGCCCTTTGTTTTTAGCAGTTGAGTCAAATGGGATTCAATTGGACACAGAGCAGCTTGGTCTGGGCTGCTACTTCTAGGATCCTAATCCTCATGCCTGGAGCCCTAATGCTGCAGATAAAACCTTAGTTTGACTCCAGTGGAGCTGTGCAGTCTCAACTGCCTGCTTGGAGGATGCAGAGGCTGGGACCCCTGCCTTGATGTTTAATGCCATGTCAAAAGCTCAGGCTGTGGTTCCGCAGACACTTCAGATTATTGATGTTTCTAAAATACTACTTTTTTCTTCCCCTCTTCCCGGCAGCACACAAGTAGAAATACCACAGGATGGAAGGGTAGGGGCAGGAAGCTACCATTCCTTTTGGTAGGAGAGCAAGCATAGAGCAAGCAAGTCTAAACCAGTGGCAGTTTCAGGACCGCCATTTCAGTCTAGGCAGCAGTTTGCTCAAGCCCTGAAAAACTTGCTTCTGTTTTGGTACTGAGCTCATGCACAGATTGTATTTTTTGGTGTGAAGTGTGGCCTAATCGAAGTCCACCTTAAGCAGGAACGTGTCCCAGTACTGATGCTTGGGTGGTTTTTGTTTTGTTCTTGTACTGATGGGACTCTTACACACAGATTCAAAATTAAAATAGTTTCTGCAGACCCTAAAATTAACAAGCATGCTTTCCCTATATATTTAAAACCTGTGCAGTCATATACCACATACACCAGATGACTCTACCTGCAACTTTTGTTTGCAGAAGTGAGGGCTTTTTTTTCCTTTTATGTCTGTGGCTTGTGATAATTTTTACGCTTTTGTACCCTTATCATAAGAAATTTTTTGAAGTAAGGTCTCTGCCTGCTTATATTTGTTTTGAGCTCATCATATGCACATCAAGCCACTTTCTTCTGTCCTTTCTATGACTGTACATGTGTGCACGTGCTCACTCCCTCAGCACCATCTTTATAATGTACCCTTTCTACAAAATAATATTAAGCCAAACTCGATTCTTTTACAACTGGCTGACTTGAGTATAAGAAAAAAATTTCCTTTAAAATGTAAAGCTTGTTTCTGTGAAAAATTGAAACATGGCAGTCTGGTAAATATTTTACCCTGCCAACTAACCGCTTCTCTGGGAAATACTGTGCCACACTAAGTTCCAAGTCTTTTTTAAGAGAGAAAAGATGAATTTTTTGAATAATTAGGGCACCTGCCTTTTGTTAAATGAAAAGTCTTAATCATATACATGCTTTTGGCACATGATTCTATACCCTTACTTAATTTTCCATCTGACATGCCAAACATGCAGGCTCATTAGGAACACTTGGACTCCTATCACTAGCTTTGAGTCTCTTTTCCTGCATAGTGTAGTTTTCCTTAAACTTTTTCCGTATACTTTTAGCAATAGTTTAAATTCTCTCTGAACTCTATTAAATAATACACCCTTTTGTAGCCAAGTAGCAGTTACAGATGACTAAGTTTATATTTGGAAGACCTCTTGGGATTGGAGCTTTGTTTTGTGCTAGGTGTCATAGATCCTCCTAGAAGGCAGGCAGATCCATCACAGGGCACGTTCTCTTTTTAAGGAACAAATCAAAAGCCTACCAATTTATGAGCCTTCTCTAAAGGGGAGCAGCATTACTTTGAGTTTTAACCATGGTTTGGTTGTTACAGCTTCAGCCACTGAATCAATTTAGGTATTTAAGGGTATTATAAGATGTTATAAAAGGAAATAACATAACTTAGAATATATACAAGATCTTATAGTAGTAGAACTCCTGATTGCTTTCTATTTGAACTGCATGCAGAAAATCTAAACATTTTAGGTGACCTTACACATGATAGATTTTAAAGGGTTTTGAAACCAGTAAGTGTTTTAATCCATAATAACTGCTGGTGGCTCATTTCCCAGAAGAAAGGTAACAGTGACATTAAAAGAGTTTGGCTCTTCAGACCTTAAATCATTTGCCTAATTTCAGAATGTATTGAAGTGTCATTTCTTTGTGCATTTTAAATAAGATCCTTTTGCATGTTTCACTCTTAATGGATTTTTCAAATTATTTTGTACGAATTTTTTTGTTAATTATTATTTTGGCTTAATTTCTTTTAGAAACATGTCATTCAGGTTTATCAAAAGGTAGGATTTTTTTATATTTAAAAAACAAAAAAGTGGCTCCTGCAATTAACAACAGATTTGGCTTTCTAGCCTTGTTTTCTAAAAACTAAACTTTCTGCTGACAACTAAATACTTCCTTTTGTGAAAGGAAAGCATAGCAATAAATCCATTAACTTTTGATGATACTTAAGAATCTGTGGCACCTGTATAACAAGATGCTAAGCATGCCTTGTGAATTCTTCTTTCTTTGATAGAGTTGGTAGTACCAAAGTAATTCTGCTCTTTTGTACTAATACACTTAGCATGCTTATGTTTGAAGAATGAGGTGTTTGATAACAATGATGAAAAATATAACATAAGGTTACAAGCAAATGAAGGTAAGTGATGCTAAGTTTACATTTTTTTCCCTCTTCTGTTTTATAAAGCTTTGTAACAAAAGATTTTCAAGTGATGTCTGCAGTTGGATACAGTAGACAGCACTTTTATGTCTAACAGCTCGTTTGGATTTGGAAGTTTGAATGAGGGTCAAATGACAGGGTATCTGTGTTTAAAAAACAAACAAAAGAGCAAGTATTTGATGAAGTGAACTGCAACTGAAGTGCACACAGAGCACTTCCATTCCCCAAATGTGTAACATTTATGGAAATGTACTAATGGGAAGAAAACTGATCAAAGTCTGATTCACATTTCAAGCCCAGAAGATCAAATTTGCTCTTGCTATTTAGGAGTGAATCAAACTGCCATTTATCTTGTTAGTCCATGATTAATTATAAAAGGTCATTACACAATTTTTATCCACGAGTAAATTTTTCCATAATATCTTGTAATATTCTTTTAAATTGTCATATCGTGGAGTTTCCTGAAGGATGGTACTTTAAGTTTTCAGCTACGGATCAAAACTGATGAGACAGGACCAAAAAGCATATACATTAGGTTTGCCTTTCAAAGCCCAAGGCTACGTGTGTAACTATAATACAAACTTTCTCAGATAATTCCAAGGCAATATATAGGTTAGGGAGACCTGAGATATGTAAACAGGTGGTTAAACGTGGGCTTATTCTGAAAACCCAGACGCCAAGGTTACTTCTCCTTATTAAATTGGAGTACCCTTTTAAACTGAAAGGTTATTGTTCAGCTTTGAGATTTAGCAAGAGGTAATTTATATATCTTTCTGAATAAGGGATTTGCATAGTCTTAGGTTACTACAGAGGATGAGACCATGCCTTTGATTTCTACTTCAAGTATGCATGGTATCCCCCCATACTTGACCCTCTACATAGGTATAAAATTAAATTGAAGATGTTTTTTTCTGACAGTTTCTTCTCACTTTGTACACTGGATTTTAAACTCTTTTGATCCTGTAAGAACAGCTCTTGCTCAATACCATGAATGTATAATATTGCAAGGTCATTTTGGGGAGCTGAGCAAAAAGAGATGATCGGTCACTCCTTTTTAAGCTACTTAATCCTAATACTGTGCCTGGTACCCAAAGGTATGAGATCTGTCTTGTGTACCTTGCGCTGTCCTTTCCAACTTGCATATTGTGGAACACTAATTTCATTTCATGTTTTGGTTAGCGAATATAACTTTTGATGTTCTGGGTTTTATCGCATCACCTTTTCCATTTCAGTAAATTAATCTTATTTTAGTGTCTTGCCAATCCTTTTTTTTTGTTTTTATTCCAGTCCTGGAATATTTTTTCAGATAGTTTTCTTTGTGTTACACTGTTTTTGTTTTTAACACGGAGTGTACAAAGATGTAAAGAACAGAAAACAGAAAATAACTTAGGACACACATATAGAAACATTTTGAAAGCTAGCCAGAAATCGTATAGCAAAAAATTAAAGGAGATACTGAATAGACTTTGCATGACGAATAAGAACTTAACTTTTCTATATGTTTGTTTTGTTCTTAAGACTGAGCAGTGTCTTGCCCATTTAATTTATGCAAGTAAAGGCATAAAGTTCAGAACATAAACCAGTAACTTGCAGCTCCTGCAGAAGCAAAGACTCTTAGAATTTAAGAGCCCTAAGGGCTCTATGTGACTTGCAGACCTACCAGAACAATGCTGGCAGTGGAGTGAGTTACTGTTCTGACAGTGCCCCTGCTGTTTGGCAGCACAAACCATAGCTAGGCCTTTCATGAAGAAAGGAATATCTAGAGAGACCAGGACGGCTCTCCAGACCTTGCTTTGATGCCTCATATTTGAGGATGCGTGTCACCAAACAGACTTTGTGTTAGATGAATGGCACGCGGACTAACGCAAAACGTTTTCAGAGAGACTTGCATGAAACCACATTTATTATTTGAAGATAGCAGGTATTTTATAAATAATGAACTTTCTCAAATTTAATAAGATTACTGATTTTACTGATTTTCTAAGAAATTCAGCAATGCCATTAAATTTCTACGTCATTAGAGAGGTTTTTATTTCAGTAATTTCTGGACAGTAACACTAAGACTATTTCTTGGGAAGAGTTGTTACACTATTTTCTAGGACTTTTGGCAAGTTAAAAGTAAGTGGAAGTTATCCATAAATGCATGCAGTTCTTAAACTCTTTACACAGTAAGCTCTTTAAACCTCAAATGCTTTAATTTGAACAAAGCAGTATCTTCAAGTTTGATTGCATGCCTTGCCCGATAAAATAATGGATCATTTGGATGGATTTTTTGGAAGGTGTGGATTTGTTCAGCTACTTCTAAGTAATGATTCTCTGCCCTTCAATTCACTCTTCTGGAATTGTCCTAAGGGACAAATTCATGTATTGTGTGCTCAGTCCTCAAGTCTTTTTCACTCTTTCCTGATGCACAGTCCAGTGGAATAGCACGTGGTCTTCCTGTGCCTCCTAAAACGATCATCAGGGCTGTCAAAGTTTTAAAATCTTCACACTGATGCTAGAAATCTGAGATAAACTATTATTTGAAGTAAGTTACTTAGGAATGGTTGCAGTCTTCAAGTAACTTCTCCTGCATTACTCAAGGAAAAAGTTGGAGTTTTCCAATATTGATGGTTTTGTTTTAAGAAGATCAGATGTTAACATTTTTTTGTAAAATCTTGGTCTGATGAAAATGACTAATCTTTAAAACACTCTTGGAAGTGCTAGAATTAGTTAAGGATTTGTCAATATTTTTTTACTATTACTATTTAATAGAGTTTGGGGCCAAACTCTTTTTGGTGGTGGCCGGTGACAAGACAAGAGGTAATGGGTACAAATTAAAACACAGGCAGTTCCACCTCCATGTGAGGGAGAACTTCTTTCCTGTGAGGGTGACAAAGGCTCCTTCCTTCCAGTATTCTTTAAATATCTATTCCATTGTGACCATGACTATACAAACATAGTGAGAATAAAAACTCTTTAGATTGATTTTTATAAGCAGGTTTCCTCACTGTAGCCCATCAAAGGGAAGATAATGAGAAAACAAAATCATGTAACAACACTATGCACTAAGGAATAACCTTGCTGTCTTACATAGTTACTAGACAGATGATGAGCAAATTGTTTTATTTCAGTATGTTTGATTTGCATTTTATTTCATTTTATGTAGTGAAGCCATATACTAGATTGTAGTAGTGCTAGCTTGCTGTCAACTAAGTCTTGGAAAACTGTCTACAAGCAGAATTAACACAGGCGTAGAACTCATGATACTGTAATTATGGGAGGGTAAAAGGAGATGATATTCTCCCCTCCCTTATTTTTCCAGATTCTGGAACTTTTCGAATATGGTAGAAATCAGCAGTATAAGGCTGTGCAAGATAGAAAGTTAAGCTTACTCTTGGATGTGGAAAATGCATCAATGTTGGATCTAGCAGGATAGAGTAGTTACTATTTAAGAAATCTTGAATTTGCCTATACACTCTGTTAAAATGTTTGTGTGTTATTTTTTAAGTATTTTGGTATCATTTAAATATTTGATATTTCAGTTTTGATATGTGTGAACACACACAAGGTGCCCAGATCTGCTCAGAAATATTTTTTTTCAAATGTCCTTATTCTCAAATAAAGCCTTTTATTACAATTATTCTAAATATTGTTAGGGGATATGTAGTAGATTTTCCTATTTTAGTTTAACATATGTTTCTTTTACAAATTCAGCTTAATGTGATAGTATAGATGAACATACAAAATAAAAAACAGGTCTTTCAAAAATCTCTGCTTTATAGACCCACTGGGCTTGGCAAGTTGCTATATTCTGAACTTGTTATCAGCTAGAAAGTTCATTACATCTTTGTTGCTTTGTGTTCTAACACAACTTTGGTAGGATTGCAATAGCTTTTAGCAACGATTCGGCTATTTTATATTGTAGTGTAAGATTTGTCTTCTCTTTCCTGCTTCCTTTTGCTTCTGCTTTCTTTTCAATGAGGCTCCCGACTGAATATGAGAGGAACGGGAGATATGAGGGCTCAAGGTGAGGGTAAAATTTTTGTTTAAAATGTTGTGTAGGTGAGTTTGATCCTTTCTTCTCTTGATTATGTGGCAGAGTGGCTTCAGGCGGCAGCTTTTGTTTCCTTTAAAGCTTTGAAACTAAACAAAGAAGCATTTCTGTCTGCAAAACAGCTCTTGAAGTCTTGACTGACTCGGTTCTAAACTTTTGTCTTTCCTGTTACCTTTTCCCTTGTGTGTCTCTTTGCATTTTCGTAGTGATAACTTGCTGTTGTTGTGTAGCCCTGCAGGCAAGCAGTCCCTAGAGACACTGCATAGCTGTGGAATAACCCTCAAAGGCTGTTATGATATAATCTTATCTCCAAATTTTTTGCATAATTAAATGGTATTATTTATATTGAACTTGAAAAATCTGCCTACCAAAAAAAGAAAAATTCTCAAATTTTACTGACTTTCCAAGTGTTTTCAAGTAGGAAAAGCTTTCTAAACTAAAACATGCATTGAATAAAAGCAGTTGCCCTCCCCTCAACCTGCTGATTCTTACAGTCTTCTTTAATTAAAAACTGGAAGTCTAGAAAAAAACAACTTTTTTTGCGTGCTGGTGTTTTTAATTTCTGGCAAACTGTATAGCCGGAGTTGAGCACATAATCCTATGACTTAAGTTATAGGATTCTTACCAAAAGTTATAGGATTTCTTACCAAAAGTCTTCTCTGATAGGATAGATTTATGCAATAGATTGTCTTTGAGATGAATTTACTTAGCTTTCTAACCTTACTATCACTTTCAATGTATTTTTTCTGTAATTGTTTCCTTAGTAGTGGTAGAAGGAAAGTGTTGTGTAATGAGAAATTGACTGTCAAATGTTTTGAAGGGGAGTTTAATATCTCTAGATCGAGTTATGAACTTTAACATGAGATTTACGTAACCTGACTGCAGCCATATAATGTAGCTTCCAAAAAATATTCAAGTGCAGTGGTTACTGTGCCTTGGGACAAGTAGATTTGAAAAGGCATCTGTGTCTGGCCAGTGTTCAGATATGTCCCTAAAAACACATCAGATTTTTTTCTTTACCTGAGGTCCAAATGTAGCTCTTCACTCTTTAGCTGTGTGTCCACTAATTGGAGTGGAAGAATTATGATTCTACCAGAATTCTGAATATTTCCTCCTAGAATGGTCTGGAGATTTCTTTCCGCCTTCATATATAACCTTAGGTTTCCCTACAGAAGGAAAAGTCTACAATTGAAGTGTTGTAGAAGACTGCGAGCTTGGGGAATGCAACCGTATCATTCTGTGCTTCTGTCTCTGAAAGCTGCAGCACTAAATGTTAACCCTTCTAGATTTTTGACTCATGATTTTGTTGAGGTGCCTCATAGCGACCATCCGCTCTGGATTTTGACCTGCAGGGCACTTAGAGTTAACTCGTAAGAGCAAAAAACGTCAGTGCTTTCCCTGCATTGCCCCAGTCTACCTGGCCCCACGGGGGGCTTTGAGCAGAACTTGGCTTCAAGTTGCGCCATAGATAACAGGCCTCTCTCATTAGTATTTTAACCTCAGCGAGGTAGTTTCTCTCACACTCCTCCTTCCAGTGCTTCCCAGTGGTTCTGCCCCTCACACTTGCCCTCTGTTTCAGCCCCAAAGCTTCTGCTGTGTCTGTGGCCTGCGCAGCACCTAGGAGCGGGGCCCTGCTCGCGGCCGGAGCCTCTAGCTGCTGCAGCGGGACGAGTAGAGCGCCCTGACCCCTACTTGGCTTCACTAACACGCCCCTCGGAGCCCCTCCCGCCCTGCTGACTACTGAATTGCTCTCTTTCAGCCGCAATGTAGCTGTGGATCAGAAGGACGAAAACAAGGAAGCCAAGCCCCGTTCGCTGCGCTTTACCTGGAGCATGAAAACCACCAGCTCCATGGATCCCAATGACATGATGAGGGAAATACGGAAGGTCCTGGATGCCAATAACTGTGACTATGAACAAAGAGAGCGTTTCTTGCTTTTCTGTGTCCATGGAGATGGGCACGCGGAAAACCTTGTACAGTGGGAGATGGAGGTGTGTAAACTGCCAAGACTGTCCCTGAACGGCGTCCGCTTCAAGCGGATATCGGGAACATCCATAGCTTTTAAAAACATTGCTTCCAAAATTGCCAATGAGTTAAAGCTGTAACAAGAGAAATAGTTAAGTTGTAAATTAGTTAGCAATTTCAAGTGTTTTTGAGAATTCCAATGGAAATGTATAGAATAACATTTAGGCAATAACTTCTGCATCCTTCTGAATAGTGATATTAAAAAAAAAAGATAAAAAGCTGCTGAGCTGGGAGGGAGAGTTGGACTTTTTTTTTTTTATAAGTGCACTACAGCATTAAAGTTGCCTACTATGTAAAATATTACCCCTTCTGCTTTATTTCCATTGCTCCTAAGTCTTTGACAACAAATTGAAACACAGAATATATTCATTTAAATATGCCTCCTGTTTGTGTGGACGTGTGAATGTACAGTATGTGTGTATAATATATAAAGAATTATATGTAAACAATTCATTTACAACATCGAGCTGTACCAGTACCTCTTTTTGGGCTAATTTTGGTGCTAAAAATTGAAGTGGCCAAGGAGGAAACACTTGAGTTAATATTTAAAATAACTGAAGAGATAACAAGTAAACGCAGGTTTACAGTTCACTGCTGTGTTAAGAGGGGGAAAAAAAAAGTGTGTGAAGGGTTTGGGTTTACGGTTGTGAACATTATTAGTCCTGTTTTCTAAGTAGATCTCATGAGATTATTAAAAAATCACTTTTACTGAGTAAGTCTTGCATTATATTTTGCCCACCTATTTATTATTTAAATCTGAATCACATTTTTAAAATGTAGTTGATTTGTGCATTAAAATTTGGGTAAATGCTTCCATTCTTTTGCTTCTGCTAAACTACCAAGATTGCATCTTGTCCTTTTGGCTTTTGAGTAGTGATTGCAGCTAAGGACACTTTTGTGTTTCCCCACGATTCCTCTCCAGATCAATGCAGTGTGACAGCATGTGCTGACTGCTGTGACCAGTGCCTGCTTCTCTCAGACCAAATTCTCCGTGTTAGACTAGGTTGAGGTAATACAAAGGACAAAAGGCCTCTCAAATACTGACTGTTCGTTGTGACTCGCTGCCTGAGGTGATGTTCTTCCAAAGTATTGCCGGGAACATGGCTCTACTTGCCCTTGGATGCTGAGTGTGTGCACTGCTGAAACCCCAGAGTGGGGATTTAATTGGCTACTGATCACTTCTGGTATAACATCCAACTTTAGTTACACTACCACCGTAGGCAGTAGCAGTTAGAACTTTCATTGCAGCTCTCTTCCAGCTTGGCTTTGGATATTTTGCTTTTGGTGGCTTTATGCCAGTCGTGTCTCTAGCTCCTGCCGAGGAGGGAGTCCATCGTGGCTCGTAGCTCACGGTGAGGAAACCTGCCCCTGCTGAACTCCCTGGTGGCCAACTAGACCTCTCCAGGACACCAAGCTACCGTCAGGTAGTCCTCATTTCCTAACCATCACTGTGCTCAGCTGGGTTTGGTCCTGCAAACTGGAATCAAGAGGTTTCTTCATGTGTTGTTTCCTATTGATGCTCACTTTATTTCAGCAAGGACTTTTGTAGATAATACCTGCATTATCTACCTGACTTTGTGTTAATCAGTGTCTTATGGCTATATTTCAGTGAAGCACTTAAGCATGCAGTGAACATGTGCTTTAAACTGGAGCCTAAATTTCCATTTAAAATTTACTGTGAGCTAATAGTTCTTCATAGTACACAGTTCTGATTTGACCCGAGGTGCAGATGCAAAATCCTTAGCATTTTGCAATTTAGTTTTTTGTGATCTATAGTCTGTGAAGACAGCAGACTTCCCCTTCTTTTCCTAAGCATTGATATTGATTATGGTAGTTAGAGTAATAATCATAATTGTTAAATGTAGTAGACATTCCTGAATTTGCATTTTATTCTCTGTATATTCTCTATCATGCGACGGCTTCAGGAGCTGCTGGGGTTTGGTTGGCTCTCAGTGCTCTGCCTGTGCCTGTGCTGCTCAGCGTTTTTATTTTTCCATGAAAACTCCATTTTGTGAAAGCAATAAGACATTTCAGGGTAGTCCTTGTACTTCTCAGGTGAATGGTCACCTATCCTTTCACTTCCTACCATCTTAAGCACTCCTCCAGATGTCTTTTTTTTCACCCAGCAGTGCACTTCGTTGTCTGAACTGAAAGTGTTCTGATAAATGATGTAAATCTGTATTCAATGGAAGTTCGAAAGGTTTCATATTAAATGTTTTCTGAAATAACTCTTTCTACTTCACCTGTTAAGTATGTAATTGTTTCTAGAAAGTGCAGCAGTATCATACTTTGAATATTTAAAGTTTGTACTTAAGTATTTTTCTTAGTGTTTTCAAAAAGGTTCTTTTTAGAGTAAATCTGTATTTGAGGTATTAAAAAAATGACTGCAATCAGAAACAGATATTTCAACAGCTTCCTTCCCAAATGCCATGCAAAACTACCAAGTGGCAAGAATATGCCCATGTTTCTTTGTCATAATGCACACTAATTGTGCAAGCCTCTTGGAATTCTCTGGAAGGAAAATACATCTTTCATATCTCTAAGCCAAAGAGCTACAGGACTTGGAGTGTAGGCTTTTTCATTTGCTCCTATTCCTTGGGGATCTGTGGGGGCTTACCAGCCTTCCTGCTACTGTGATTTTACAGAACTGCTGCTGTTTCTCTCTGCTTAAGAGACAAGTTTTAAAAATAACCAGAGGCCAATGTTGCTTTGAGAATGGAGCAGCAGGTTTTTTTTTGAGATGTGTCTAAACAGTCAGGAATTACTTTTTCTAACCGTGTGATTGGGATGTGGATTGCATGGTCTGAGTGTGAAGTGTTGAGGGTTTTTTGGAGGGATGGGGATACAGAATGGGCTCCTAACTGAAGTTTTGCATTGTTAAAACACATGTTGTGCAGCTGTGAAGATGTCTCATTTGCCAGGTCTGGCAGAGAAAAATGTTCAGTTTTTGGGGGGCTGTGTGATGACTGCTTAAATCGAAGGTTAGCTCAGGTAAGCGTTTCTCATACTACCTTACCTGGCCTTAGACTTCAAAAGAGCCTCCCTTGCTTTCATCTGCTGTGGATTAAACCTAAGACAAAATCTAAAGCCCTAAACCACCCTGTAAAGGGGGGGGAGCAGGTAGGTAAGAGAACTAGCAAGTACTGCTGTTGTGCTTCATACACTGCTGTCACTCACACTACAGCATCTTCACCAGCCTTTGTAAAATCAAAGATTTGAGTACAGTTTTTGGTCAAGTTCACCTTTTAAATTTGTGTTATGGTGCAATTTCAAGAGCATGTATTGTAGGATACTGAATTTAAAATGTGTTTTCTTTTTGTTGTAAAATTCACCATCAAGATAAACTATTGGGGGGGGAAAAAGAGGAGATGAAGTTAGTATCAACATGTTTGCGTTAAGAACAAGAAGTTGGAGGTTCCAGGCATAAGCAAAAATTGTAGCAGCCATAATTTAATTTTAAAGATGTAAATTGGCAATTTCCTATACTTCTAACTATCAGTGTAATCTCATTATATCAATCTTCATAGACAGGCCTTAGAAATTTCCTGTAAAGAGAGGTTCGGGTTACTAGAAACCACTAATGCTGCCAGTTAAACTCCCATCTAAAATTACAATAATGCCT
>JAUBOD010000445.1:1528660-1539913 GCA_032353885.1 Nothura maculosa | reverse complement strand
CTGTAAAGAGAGGTTCGGGTTACTAGAAACCACTAATGCTGCCAGTTAAACTCCCATCTAAAATTACAATAATGCCTGGCTGGGAAAATCCCACGCTGGAGTAGAGTTTTCCTCCTGAGCTGCAGTAAATTGACTTTTAACACTTTGGCTGCTGGGCTCTGCTTTGAAGCTTCCCTTATTTCAATGAGCAAACTACAATTGGAAAATGCTCAAGTTTTGGATTAAAAACTCAGCCTGGTGGTTGTAGGGAGTTTTGTTTTTTAAGGTCCAACCGTGTCCTACATTAATAGCGGTGGTTGGTATTTAGAAAGGGAAGGCATAAGAGGAGGAATGTCATCAGTATTGCTGATCGTTATGCTTCTAGCTAACAAATTCATTCAGATAAGAGAGTTACAGAGTCTTCCTGTTTATCTTTCCTTAATGTACTACCAGGTATTGCCTCCAAGCCACAGGGCTAGTTAAAATAAGGAGGAACATGGGAAGGCATCTTGGCCTGGCTCTGCGCTCCATCGGGTACTGTTTCACCTCAGCAGTATTTGGAAGCCAAGGAATTTGAATGACTCCCCTGGTTTTTGCCAGCCTTGTTCCAGTTTGAGAGCATCTGAAGCTCTCAACGGTGGGTTCTTCTTCGCAGCAGGAACTGAAAACACAAGATAGGTCAGCACAAAGAATGTGAGTGTTGTCGATATTGGGGTTCAGAAGCCCTTTTCAGGGTGGCACTTGCCAGCTGTGGGAGCTTGTGTTCACCTACCAGTGCCGTGGCCACCTGGTAGCACTTAGCAGGCAAGTGGAGAATTGGGTGGAGAAGTCTGCACGTCTGTTTTTGTGCTGGTCTCTTGAGTGTTCAGAGCTGTGTGTTCAGAGCCTCCAATGTAGGATTCGGGCAGAGCGACTGTGGTTGCTGTGGAACCCACGCGTTGGATTTCAAGGCATAGAAACATTGCACGTCTCAGCCATTGCACTAATACCTGTAGATTATCACTTAGCAATATCCCCAAGTTACAGAATTTGGAGCCTAAAAACATACACAGTCTTGCCTTTCACACCTGCTTGTAGTTCCTGATCATACAGAGCATATTAGATGAATGAGTTAAATATACAAATATCTCAGCATTTTGAAATTATTCTTTTTAAGGCTACAGGGTGCCAAATCAGCAAGTAAAGTACCATTGGTGGTACAGTCGTGCTGTCCTCTGTCATTTGCCTACTTCAAGGCTAAGTATTATTTGGTTAGTGGCATCCTGCAAATGTTTCCTTGCAGGAAAAAAGCACCAGCCTGGGAAGTGACGGCTTTGGAAAGCAGCAGATGGGCTTCTATACAGTGTGCATGTGGAGCCAACCTGACCTGTAGCTGGGAGGGGAAGCTGCAGTGTCCACAGTGGCCACAGGATGGCTCTCAAGAAACAGCCAGCTGACTCTGTCCTCATCTAATATTTTTAGGGGAAAAAAAAAGAAAAAGGAAAAGAAACCTTCAGGAATCATTTGGTCTGTGTTTTGCAGCAGTTTCACACAGGTCCTCATGAATTAGGTTCTCAAGGTGCAGCTCTGCCAGTCAATTTTAACTTACTGTGGAAAAGTAATAGGGGAAAAAATCAGCACAAAATATCTACAAAAGTTGCATACTTGATCTGATTGAAAAATACCCTAGTCTCACATTTAATTTTCAATTGTATCTCATTGTTTGGAGAGCTAGTGTTTTCAAATGAGCTTTAACATTGTTATGGGAAGCCTGTAGGGCTGCAAAACTCTTTTCACTTTTCTTATTTAAATACAGTTCAGTCTCCTTTCCCAGGGAACAGGCTTGTGAGGGAGCATGTTTTTTCTACTTAGAAGGGCAAAGGTTCTATTTAAGATTTAAATTAATTTCTGATTTTAATGATGCTATTTTGCTGTTCATCCCTCGGTAATCATTCTAATCAGGGCTCTGGATTGCAGCTTGGCTTTTCTAAAATAATCTGGTATCGCTTGCCATTTATATTTCACTGTATTAGGTAACTCTCCAGAGCTTTATCCCTGGCATTTTCCATGCCTGCAGTCTGTTTTAATCTTCAAACAGATCTGGTCATTTGTGCTTTGAGTAAGCAAGAAATGAAACTTCCTTATTTGCTGAGGCTTTTTCCAAATTGAATATCTTGGTGCAGCTTTTACTTTTATCGTAATCAAAGCTTGAATTGGGGGCATTAGTAGTGTCTAGTGCTAATATTTATTGCTGTGATGTTTGGATTCAGTGAGTGGAAACCTAGAAGCTGTTTATTTTAGCTGATCTCAAGTTTCTTTATGTTCTGCCTGTAAAATAACCGTGTTACTCTTCCCCTTCCTTTCTGGGGCTGCAGGCAGCACCAGCTGCTGAGCCCTTGGGCAGTTATTTGTTTCTCTAGCAGGGCAATTTCATCTACTTGCCGTGGGGGTCACAGCATCCAAGCATCGTGAGCAGGGCTCAACGTTCCGTGCCGTTCCCTTTAGATGGGCAAACGGGAGCAGAAAGCAGGATTTTGCTCTTAGAAAGTCCTGCTCTTCATCACACTTCAGGAAGATACTTGGAAACAGCCACTTGCACAAGTTTGTTTGGTCAAACATATATATAATTTTAGTAGTTTTATCTAACTGACCCTTTTACGAACCTACCGTGGCATCTAAAACTTTTTGCTGTCTGATTCTCATTCCCAAGAGATCAGCAAGAGCTGCACATTTCTGCTAGCTTAAGCCTAGATTCAACTGATGATCCCTTTCTGAGGTTTCCTGTGGTGTCAAAGGCAAATACCTCAGCACAAGTCTCTGCTGTGGAGCAGCTGCCATCTCTTCTAGATCCCTTTTCCAGATGCTTTCCAAGCTTCTCATTGTGGAATAAAATGCCTCCCCGGGATGCATGTGTACTCGGGTACTTTGTACGTAGCAGCTGTGCAGTGATGAGCAACATGCACAACAACACAGTGCCCCGAGGAGATGGGACGTGGGCTGAACTTACTAATGAGACAGGGCCCAGACTGGCCCTGGCTGCCCTTTGAGTGAACAAGGGCAGCCAACGCCTTCCTAAAGTGTGACCTACATAAGCAGGAGAGAAGAACTGGTACCGGTTGTGCTGGTGCAAGGGGCAGTTTGTGTTTTTCTCCTCTGTGGGGATGTGGTTCTGTGTGGGTGAGAGATCAAAAGCAGTATTTGGGAGAAGAAGGATTTGATGAGGCATGCTGTCTTGTACTGCACTTGTTGGTCCTAATAGCCCTTGGGCTGAAACCAAGCTTAAGAGGTCGGTGTAAAGGCCCACTCTTTGTCTGAGCTCTCCCTTATGGGACTTGCAAGAAGTTCTCTATCTGCTATTGCTCTGGCAAATCTGGTTGAAATGGGCCTGCAGGTTCAAAAGGAAGGGAGCACCGGGCCAAATGACCTAAAGCTGGTGCCTGCTTGCATAAGGCCCAATTTCTAGGAAGCCGTGCTAAAAACCTGCTCCCCAGTTCACAGCAGGAATTAGATGAAGGGCTCCTCAAGAGGCCACTGTCCTTCAAAGTTCACTTTCCAGGTTAGACCTGCACTTGGGGTGAATGTGGATGACACTGACCTCAGTGACCATGGTGGCTTAAAAACTTAAAAGATAAATACTAAAAGAAAAGTATCCTAGTTAATTAAATGTTGAAGGCTGTTCTCTTCCTCTTCCTCCTTGGCACCAGTTTGGTCTGCCAGGATGAGTGTTGCGTTGTGCAAGACATTCTTTTCTGTCTGATTTTACATGGAGGAAATTCTGCTGCTCTGAAGAAACCTGGAGCTGTGGAACCACCTGGAAAAGCAGCAGGAGCGAAGGGAGTGACAAAAGCATTGCCAAGGTTTACAGGGATATGCACTGTTTAATAAACCAGCTAATCTGTGCCCAGCATCTCCCACCGCATCACTATTAATGCTGCACTGCTCTGCCCTCCAGTCCTATGATGACATCTGAGAACAAAAAAAGTGTTTCATCCTTGTTATCTTTTGTCATTCAAATAATGACTTCTCCCAGTTTGCTGTGTGTGCCTTTGGACCACAAAAATAAGAATGTCTTTGATTTCGAGTCCAGGCTGGGGCAAAGGGAGGCTTGGGGACAAGTGCCCCTGCATGGCAGCCTGTCTGTGCCCGCTCCCCTCTGTGCTCGAGCAGCCTCCTCTAGGCCAACCTGGCCCTAAAGAAGCCCCAGAGCTTGAGCTGTGGCAGGTTCTTGGTTCATTTTTAGAGTGGGTTCCCCCAGAATCTTGTAATTTTTCTGCTCTTAGTTAAGTACGAAGCACTTTCAAGCCTCACTTTTGATGCAGTGGAAAAGATGGCGGCACCGGCTGCTTCTACAGCAAAGCAGCTCGGAGGGACCAACGGGTCTGTGCTCGTATAGAAACCCTTGGTGTATGCACAGAGAGGAGGGGATCAGCAGTAATCTGGGTCCGCAAACCAGGTCCTCAACCCTGGTTGGTGTGAGTCTAAAAGGGGCCTGGCCTTTTTCACCCACATTTCTGGGGCAGGTAGTAGAGGAAACTGGGTGTCAAACCAAGGAGGGGCTAGGTGCAGCCCTGCGCAGCCTCGATGCCATTGGGGACACAGCGGCCTGTCGCCATCCCACTCAACAGCTGAGCTGTGGAAGATCCCCAAGTGGGCTGCGATTCAGGAAAGAGTACTAAAATCTGCACTGTAGAGTGACAGGCTCTCTAACTAGGCCACTCCTAGAACTAGGAGACTGAACGATGATGAGCAAAGTCCGGAACAAAGACCGAAGGGATCTGATTTCACTGATCCAGGCCTCGTTTAATGCATGTGAGAAGGCTGCTGAGTGAGGGGGCTACTGTTTTTTCTATTTTATTTTCTATTTTTCCTAGACTGAACGTCCCTATATGTCTTCTTGTAAGTGTGACCCACATGTCTGAAGTTGCTTTTGTGTCTCTGCTGCTGAGGAATTAAATGGAGGCTGCCCTGAGGAGAGTACTGGGAATTCCAGTATTAGGAATTTCAAGACAATTGTAGTGCAGCAGCCTGGCTCAGTTTTGTGTGTGCCAGGTCCCTGCTCAGGATTAGCGGGTGAGGACATACCTGAGGATACCAGGGTTGCCTCCAGCATGGCAATCTGGATATAACCCGTCCAAGGCAGCTCTTGTTTCACAAAAGGAAAAACACAGTGCAGCCAAGTTGTTTCCTACATAAAATGGTCGAAACCCCAGTGTTTATCAGTGTATGAGGCTGTTGTGGTCTGTGGTAGATGCCAGCACAGGGCTGGGTTGCAGACCTGCCTAATCTGAGGCCAGACTTGCAATGTTCCTATCAACACATGGAGCCTGGCTGGCACATCTCTTGACAAGGGCATCTCTCCCAGCATCCCAAGAGGGTTTTTCAGGCTCTTTTCCCCCTGTAAATCTTCTCTTACCATCAATCCTCCTCTGCAGCAGCAGGGTCATGGAGCAGAGTGTGACCTGCAGCCATGCAAATCCAGAGCAGGGTAACATCAGGGCAACATCGTTTCATGCTACGTGTTGCCACAGGCAGCTCCCCACTTACGTGCTTATTTCCCAATATCTCCAGTTTCTCAATGCACATAATTTTTCAGACCAGTTACATGTTATTCCATGTCTCTGTCTGTCTAGTGCTTGTAACAGAGGCCCTGCAACTGATGCAATGCATGGTCAGCACAGAGTTTGCTATTACCAGGTGCCTGCAGCAAGGATCCAACCTGGCAGGTTCAGCAGAGGAGAGTCCTACCAGCCTTAGGCCGGAGGTAACTTAGGCTGCTTGCTGCTCATTATGAGCTTGTTCACACTCTAGGTGGATTGCAGGACCTCTTTAGGTTGGCTATGGGCTTGCAGGGACATATTTCTGTTAATGGAAGATGAAACATTAGCAAGGGCCTGAGGAGATGACCAGTGGGTGGATGTGGTGGTAGCACTGAGGCTAGTAGGAGAATGCGCAGGGACAGTGTTTGCATTGCAAGGATCAAGCAGGATGTGGAAATAAAATCTCATTTGGTACACGCAGCTCTAGTTAGATCTTTCCACAAAATCACAACCTGTTCTCTTGTCGTCTTACTCCAGATCACAGCAGTCATGGCCAGTAGTGTTGGGTGCTGCCTACAGATGAAGACAAGGAGGAGGGTGAAGGACAAACCTCTGTCTAACAAGAGCGAAGACTCTTCCTGTCTTGGCTGGTTTCATTTCTCTGTCCTGGCCTGGATCCAAATAGCACTGGGGCCTTGATTTATTGCCTGGTTGCTAGGCTGACTTCTCCTTTTGCTGGAGTTAGGCTGTCCCGCTGGCCACTGCTTCTGCTCCCTGTGCAAGGGGCTTCCGCAGCGGCCAGCCTAGGGAACACGCAGAAGAGGAAGGGAGAGGGCTCTGCTCTGCAAACAGGGATCGTGCTGCTTGTGCAAGCTCCTGTCACAAGGCAGGAAGGGTAGGAAGTGATATTCCTGTGTGCTGAGTTAGATATTGCTCTGAGTCCTGGACTTCTCAGCAAGTGCCAATAGGCTGAACTGCAAGACACAAAAGGTCTCTCTTGGGAGATGCAGGCAAAGAAATCTGAGAGCAAAGCAATCTTTCCTTCCCAGCAAAGTGATAACTTTCTGCACCATTATGAGAACTTGAAATTGTTTCTCTCTCGGGGAAGAGAAGTGAAAAAGAGCTCAGAGCACCAAAGGACTCTGGCAGGAGGATCCTCAGGCTGGTCTAAGAGTTGAACAGCCTCAGCAAACACCAAGAAGGAAACACATTTTTTTTGTTAATTCATGAGAGTGATTCACAACCGCTTGGTCATTTGTCCTGTGGAAAAGTCTCTGCGTCCTTTGGGGAGGTCATGAGTATTGGCAGTCAGCTCACACCCAAGGCTGGTCAGCCACATCTCGGGGGAGCTGGCAGCTCTCTCAGATTCTCAGCTGGGAGGAGTTGAAAGAGGTGCTGAAGTGGGACGTTCTCCCCATTGACATTAAGGCCAAAGGCTGTAGCTGAAGCCTGTCCAGTTGGACCAGAGATGTCCTGTGAGCATCCTAGGGAGGAAAGAAAGCCATGGAGACTCGGGATTATTGTCTGTAGCTGGGGGATATGCCTTGAAGTCTCCTTGGACAGATGAGTGACTGACCATTTCATCACCGCTGCTGAGGGGAGTCTCTATGAACTTCTCAGTGTGTGGCAGAGCAGAACACCTAAAGCTTTGGATCTCGATTCAGCTTTCAAATACTTGATCTCAAGTACGAGGAGGGTTTTTTTTCTTCCCTTGACGGAGAGGGAGAGGAACCTCCTTGAGCTCTGGAGCTGGCACAGAGTGTTGCCACTTGCTGTCCCTCCAATGCCCATGACCGGCGCTATGGGGCGCTTGGTGAGCACGAGGTTCCCATCTCACTTGCTGGGTGTCCACAAGGCATCAAGAGGCTCCCTGGTACCTGCTGGCAGTGGCTGAACTTTGTGCCGTGGTCCTTGGCCATGTCCCTGCCTCTTGGGCAGCAACCCCTCCTAGGGACACCTCATGGGGAGCGTCACGAGGGCAGTGTGAGAGGAGGAGCACTTGCTACCAGGAAAGACCGGTCTCAAACGCTGTTGGAAGCTCTGAGCTGCGGAGCCCTGGGAATGGGCAGGGCTCAAGTGGTGTGTTCCCGGGCCAGAAAGCACCGGAAGCCCAGAGGAAAAGCAGCTATGGGAATAATAACAACAGTGACAATCGGAGTAGGTGGGATTGAGCCTGAGACAAAGATGAACCGCCAACCAGAGCGGACATCTGTTTCCGTGGGAAGAGTCACCTGTTCCTGTGATGAGTTTGTTGCCTTTCCATGTCTTTGAGCTGTGAGGAGGAGAAGGAAGCAGGGACAGAGGTGGCCAGAGCATGTTAGTAGTTAGACCAAGTCTGTGCCTGGGATTAAAGGCGAAGCTCAGTGCCATAGTCCACATATAGGAAGAGAGCAAGGTCTGGAGCAACGAGGAGGAGCCTCCTGCTCCCATGGCTCTATGTTTTGCATAGAGCTTAGGCAGGACTGTGGTTATGCTGAGAAGAGCTGTCTGATGCCAGGGAACAAAGTACAAAACAGGTCCGCCCAAGCTGCAGTAGCTTGTGGTGGCTCTGCATTTGTGACCTGCAGATGGATGATCTTGAAATAGAGGTCCAAAGCAGAGCAGAGCTCCCCCAGAACCTGTCACCAAGCAGTCATCCTGGCTTAGGGCAATGATGTGGTCTGGGATGACAAAATCTTGGTCTGAGAAGTCTGAGGCTTTACTCTGGTCTGTTGTCATTATTCATCCCATCAGCTGCGAGAGCAGCAGCCCACAGAGGGACGTCTCCCTGCGCCCAGAGCCAGGTCCAGCTGGGCTTCCCGGCTCCAGGGAATGAACATCCCATGCAACGTGCTCTAGGTAACCCTGCTTGTGTAGGGGGCTGCACTAGATGATCTCCAAAGGTCCCTCCCAACCAGAATGATCCTGTGATCCAACGCCCTGTTGACTCTTCTTGTCTGGCAGGTGGTGACATTAAACACTGAGCAGTGGCGACGGGCAGAGCTGCCTGTGGCACCTTGGGCTCCATCACAGGAGCTGCCAGCGCTGCTGTTGGCACCAGAGCGAGCAGAACCGGCCCGGAGCGAGCCTGCCACGGCACCAGGGGCTGCACTGCGGGCTGGCCCGTCACCAGCACACGAGCATCCCCAGAGCCAGGGCCCAAGCCCGCTGCCAAGGATCCCGGCCGCTCCGTCACCTCTGTGAGCCCACAGATTAAACAATATCCTTTAATAGGAACAAGTGGGTGGCAGGTTCTGGACCGGGGAGCAGAGAGCATTCCCCATTCAGCGCTCGCACATGGGCAGTGCGAGAGGAGGACACGCCGAGATGCCCTGATTTGGAAGTCTCTTGCTTGGGCTCGCTACTTGAAACGCAGCCATTTCCTCTGCTCGAGCCAAGGGACCTTTTTTTTCCCTTTTATTTTTTTTTAATTCAGATGCAAAAGATTCCAGGCCTTCTAGATGCAGACGGAAAGCGGAACGACGCCAGCTCCGGCGCAGCCACCCACGGCCTGCAGGAGCCCCAGCGCGTGGGGCCAGCGCTGCGGCCGCTTGTGGGGCTCCAGCCCTGGCCCTGATGCGACACCACTGCAGCCGGGCTGCGGGACGAGCCCTGCGGAGCCCCCCAGTGCCCTCTGGTGCTGCTGGCAGCAGGAGCCGGGCACGGGGGACAAAGGGCTGCCCAAGCACCGTGCCACCAGCCTGGTAGGTGTTACAAGCGTTGCAGGCACTGCAGGCACTGCAGACATTGCAGGTGCTGCAGGTGTTGCAGGTACTGCAGGCGTTGTGCCTACCTGCAAGCTGCAGAAGGGAGCTGCAGGCTGCAGGTCTTTGCTCCGGTTTCCATGGGAATGTGGAGCAAAACTCGCTAGGAAGGTGCCTCCGGCTCCCTCTGCGCTGCCAGGCTCGTCCCTGTCCTTATTAGGGCTCCTTCCAGTGGTGCCTGACGCGATTCCAGACCCTTCCCCGATCTGCGCAGCGCTGGGCGCAGCTGGCTCTATTCCCAAACCTGGGGGTCCCAGTGCAGCTCCATGATGCCACCGAGCATCCCTGAGCGGACCCAGCCTCTGCCCTGGGTCTGTCCCGGTGCTCTGTGTCCCTGCACACTGTCTGCGTCCCTGTGTCCCTGCACGCCTTCTGCAGCCCTGCCTGTCTCCAAGAGAAATCCGTACCAAAATGTGTGTTTATTTCAGGAAGGACAGGGGGAGGAGCAGGGAGAAAGAAGGTTGAGCTCTCTTGAGACCTTCTGCTTTATTTTTACTTCTGTTTTCTGTTTAAATCTCAAAGAAGGAACAAACTAAAAGGACCATAATAAAAATGCCAAGTATTGGGGGTGAAAATATGCCATAGAAACCCTTGCCCAGGGCTGCAAGTGATTTTTTGCCTAACAGATATACTCAGCTAAGGGAAATATTCTGCACTTCAAGATGGGATTTAGGAATTTTCTGTTTTCCCTTTATGGAAGAAAATGAGTGACCAGATTATTCCCACCTCCAAGGGCAGGGAGACAGAGGGCTACCCCAATAGCCGGCTGCTGCCATGGCCCTTGCTGCACATGGTCCCTGTATCGCTCTTTTGCCAGCCCATAAAATGAGGATAACAACATGCCACAAGGGCTGCTTAAATCCACACAATTCTTTGCAAAAACATGGTATTACACAAATGCAAAGGACTGCTCACACTAAGCCCAGCATGAGTTTAAGGAGCAATCCCTGTCTTGATTAGCAAACTAAAGTTGGGGCGTCAGGAGCAGTTGGTGCCCTTAAACTGCAGTCCACGAGTCTCCCTACTCCTGAGACAGCGTCATATCCCAGTACAAATGGGAATGGGTCATCCCTGGGGTCCATTTCAATCTGTCCAAACACCGGTTCTTTCCAGTGTGAAATCAGAGGAAAAAAATAAACGCGGCACCTGCTGGACCAGCTGCTTCTGCCTGTGGGTGGTGTGTGTCAGTGGGGGTCCTGTCGTGGAAAGGAAGGAAAACACTGCCAGGCACATTTAAGACAAATGCTTTATGCTGAATGCAAGCACGATGCTTCAAAATAAATACATGTATGTATGTAGTCCTCTTGTCTTATTGTGCAGAGATTCCACTGCCTTGGTCTGGTTTCCTGTTCCTTCTGAGGCCCGAAATATCCATGGCAATGGCTCATTTTCACCTTGTGGCCACCTCCACATGGACATCGTGTCCGGTGTGTGGGGCTCTGTGGGTCCTCATGTAGGCACTGGCCTTGCTGGCCATCACCATTAGCTCTGTCCAGGCACAACGGGGGCTTTCTCCGCAAGGTGGAAAGACAAGAAAGGGCATGTTGTGAAATAGCAACCTGGAAACAATCCACCAAGTTCAAAGATTAAAAAGAAACTTATTAGGCTTCCCTCCCGCACTCGGTATTAACTAATGCTAAATGACCCTCACCACAACCAGAAGTGAGGATTAATCAAGGTTTAGTAGTGGGTGTTTGTGTTTGAAAGCGTCATGAGACTAAGTGCTAGGAAACAGCAGCACATTCTTTTTTTCTCCCTCTGTGGGACCTGTCTTACTGTCTTACCAATAGGGAAAAAAAAGGGGGTATGAAAAATGTCATACGTATGAACAAGAAATGAAATGTGAAGGATGGCAGGCGAGAGGAATGTGTAAAAGTATACCAGGAAAGTCACGCCCGAAGGAGCACTTCTTAGGTTCAATACAATACTCTGGTTGTCTTTGTTGTTCTTCACACTGATTATACAAAAGTATTTGGGCACGAAACGCTGGCCATCTGCTGCCGTGTGCCTCCTCA
>JAUBOD010000445.1:1482769-1497299 GCA_032353885.1 Nothura maculosa | reverse complement strand
TGAATGTTAAATACCTTGCCAGGTCAGAACCTGGGTGTTGGGCTCCCTTAGCACAGTTCACAATTTTCTAGGTCCAGTAGCAGTGTCGCACTTGTTTCCTGTACCAGGTAAGCAAATAGACTTGTGAACACGGTACCTGCAAGGGTTACAGCTGAATTTGTAACAGCTTTCCAGTGTGCCCTGGGGAAAAATAATTTTCACTGCACTGTACGATGCCCTTCCCAGGCTCAAATTATCTAATCTAGTGAGCACAACACTCAGCTGACTTCCCAGCTTAGAAGGAGGCACTGCATTGCGCAGCCCGATTTGAATGATTTAAGTGGTGCATGTTTAGAATACCAAGCAGAGCAGCTTGAGCAGTTCCAAGTTTTGAGTCCTTGTTTCAATCCAGCTTTTCAAATCCTAGAAAAGAGATGACGGTCCCAAACTGGCTGTGCTCTGTGTATGCCACAAGGCTGCATCTGCCTAGCTAGCATAAAGTAATAATTAAAAAAAAAATCCATGTTATTTATAAAGTTGCATCATGTGCTTTATGTTCTAGTCAAAAGGTGAAGTTGCTGATCCTTGCTCTAGTTTTAGCTGCAAACAGCCGGTCGGCTCTGAGATCTGGGGTTAGTCTAAGACTCATCTTTTGAGTTCTGTACTATCTGATCGAACCAAGGGCCATTTTTTGTTTTGTAAATAAACAAAAACTGTTTTTCTTTTTTGTATAGAGTCTAATTGATAGCAGTAATAATAGGTATAAACATACCCACATTTCTGTTTTATTCCAAAGCTTGTGGATAGCTTGTGTTTTGTGCTGGTATCAATTCTAAAACATGATAGGAGGGTATCTGTAACTCCTGCACTTTCCCTACCTCCAGCAGTTTATCTTGTAGTGCTTTGTTGTTTGTTTTGTTTTGTTTTCAAGTAGCTGGAGCTCTTCTGTAGTGAGAACACCCTGTGCACATAACTGCTGCTTTCACCACCATTCCCAGCGTTAGGGCCGTGATAAAGCATCGCTGGGGAAAATGAGTCCTTCCCTCCACTGCCTCGCTCTCACATCAGAGCAGGTCACATTTGAACTTTTGACATTGTAGGGGTTGTTATTATCAGACATACTGCAAACATTGCAACTCTGCTGCTAGAGAGTGGCCATTGATTTCTTGAAGTCTTGAGATACTTAAATTGAAGTGAGGGCTAAGTGAGTTCAATACAAGAACATCACGTAGCATCCTCTTTAAAACCGCGATATTCATTACAGAGTCTTCAACTGAAACAGTGAAGAGAGGATTCTTAACCTTAACAAATCCTTATCAAACCAGTGTTTTCTCTCCTCCTCAGGCTCAAGACCCTGGATAGCTGCAGCTCTCAGTTTAAGTAGGCCACGTCAGCGATCCTCTTTACAGGGAGCGTTTGCCACTCGTGTTGTGCCTTGTGCCTCTGCTGTGAACACACAGCTCCCATTCCAAGCACGGCCATGTGTGAAGAGCAAAGAGGGTAAAGTGGCCCAGTGACTTTGTGGCTGCAAAGTTTGTGTTTAGTGGTGATGTGGTCTCAGCTGCCTCCTCCTGTGCTGATTTCACCAGTCACCTTTAGCAGAAATGCTGCTCCTAACATCTCCTGGGTACTGCTGCACTGCAGAACTTGCTTTCATTTCCAGAGCCAGGCTGTTTTCCTATTGCAGCAGCTGCTGATTAATGTTCTTCTGCCTTGATGGCTGCTGTTCTCAATACCTGACCTTGATGTTTCTGCAAAGTTCTTATTAACCCTTCAGACTGAAAGGGAGAAAAGTGAAGCTGTCACTGACATTCTGTGAAGTAAGAAAAAAAATCCACAACATCCTACAGTTCTTAAATGCCCTGAAACTTTTGACTCACAGCCATCACACAGCTGAGTACTGTAGTGCTTTTATTATAATTCTGCACCCACCTACTCTCCTCTCATAAATATTGTTAGTTTCTTTCAAAGCCATGGAATATGAGGCAGAAACTCATTTATACAATATTTTTTGTACAGATTTTAAATTTTCATGTAGGGAGATGGAACAATACCATCTGTATACTGGGTTGGATTGGTCTCTTACAGTATAAATCAATCCTTGGTATATTTAAATCAATAGTCTGAACAAGAAAATTATTAAAGGCAGACCTCTTTTGCTTTCCTTTATTTTTTTAAAGATATTACTGTTATATTTGAACTGGGCACTCCATCTTGAATGCCACAAAGCCCTACATTTTCAGTCAGACATGTTGTGATTTGTAATACCTGAACAAAATAACGTGGTGGTGTCATGTCTCACCTAAGCTCTGTAAGGAAAGATGCCTCTGAATATCTCCTTGGAGAACCTCTGTGTTTCCTGCTGTCACAAAAGCCCTTCAGCAGCGCTGTGATTTCAATCGTACTGGTGAGTTTTAGTTTCCAAAGAGGATAAATGGATGAAGCCAAAGGTGCTTCTAGAATCTCAGCACCTGCCTTTACAAGTGCAGTGGTTGCTTTGACTCCAAGGAGAGTGAGCTCCAGGAAAGGGTAAATATTGACAAACTAACAAGGTTGAAGCATCAAGGGACCATCTGGGCTAGTGTGAAGCTGTTTCCCTGGGTTTGGCAGTGGGTGCTGTATCCCAAGGCTGTTTCATCTGGTTCCCAAGGGTTGGCTTTTCGCCAGCCCAGCGCAGCCGGTGTATTTTGTTGCAGGGTGTTCAGGTAGCAAAGGTCTCTCAGAGGTTGTTAGGGCTGTTCTGGCCTCAAATAAAAGTGGGTCTCACACGTGAGGTCAAGCAGTAGGACTTCTGCACTGCAGCCCAGATGTGAAGCCCTGGCCAGAGCTGGTGGCCTCTGCACGGCTTGCAGGAGGTACCTTCAACATTAAAGAAAGTTCCTGGGCTTTTTGTTTTTTTCCTCAACTTGGAGCAAACTGATTTTATTAATATCTGTTATGTGCCTTTTCCCACCAGTGGCAATGAATTCTTCCTGAAGGATGTACCTGCAAGCACAGAAGGCAAGGCAGCCTCTGCAGGAAAACACACTAAACCCCTGTTAATGAGCTGGCAAGTGACTTGGTGAATATGTTTTTTTCTGAATCAAGAGAGATCCTTTAATTCCCTCCAACAACCAAATCCTCTCATTTCACTTGTCAGGGAAGCTGCATCAAGTCGCCCACAAGCACACTCGCTTAAAGGACATTCTGTCCCCTTTTTCAGAGGCAATATTTTTAGTGTCCTGCTAGCTCCGAGTAAATGCCATGGTGATGCCTCACCCCTGCACAACATCAGTGCCTGCTTGTTTGTTTTCCTTGGGATCTCTTAACTTTCCAGTTACGACCATGCTCTGAAACCCTAAAACACAGAGCTGTGTTGCTTTTACTAGGAATAAGGATGCTGTTGTGTACTCCACAGCACAGAGCTGGGCCCCTTTCCATCAAACTTAGCGCTTCATATGTTCATTTTGTGTCCTCTGAATAACATTGTGATAGCGAAGCAACCTGTCAGAGCACTTGTGGCACATCCAGTGCTGTGCACATACAAAGCTTTTCATTCATTTTCTCCCTTCCCTTTAAGCCCTCCTCTCTCATCATTCCAGTTTAAATTGTTCTTTACATTTTGTACGATCTTGACCCTGCTGCTGGTTACAGTGACTACCACAACTACGTGGACTCATTCCCAGCCTATGAATTGAGGATATTTAACCTCTCTATTCAATATTTCGACCAAACTCAACCCCTGTAAAATTGAAGATGGGAAAAAAAATTAAGTCTTTCATAGAGACTCATTTTTCTCTCCTCAACTGTAGCACTTGTCAGATGCATTATACATGAATAAACACATTTTTAGACAGCTCTTCAGGATCAAAAAGCTCACACAGCTTCCCAATGTGAACAGGATTAATCTCAGATAATTGCTATATCAATTTATGATGACACACATCTCATTAAACAAATTTAGGAGCGGTAGCTTTCCTAAGAGGAGGTCTCTCAAGTATGCAAGCAGCATTTGTACTGAAAAGCTTCAGCTTGGTGGGTTTTACTGGGGTCAGGTCCAGCCGCAGTCTCTGTGACCTGTTGTGTGCCCAGAGCAGGGCAGGAGGGAGCACCCGGCTCCTCTCTGAGCACTCTGGTGCCCGTGGGTGAAGCTGAGACCTGCAGATGCTGAACTCCAGGTTTGTGTCTGGTTGGTGATGGTGGCGGGATGGGTGTTGCTGAGCTCATAGTCCAGCCCCTCTGCGTGCGGAGCACAAGAGCATGTCCCTCTGAGTGCTGGATTTCTGTTTTCCAAAAGCTTTTTTCCTTGCTACTCCAAACACACCAGGGCCATTGAAGCTTCCCATATTTTTCTTTGAGACAACCTCTTGCAGTCTGAAACTGCAGTTTCATTTTTGCTTTGTTTTCCCCACCTGCTTTATCCACTCTCAGAGTTTGTAGCCTTCCAACCTTCTGCTTCATCAAACAAGTCCAGCCCACAAGTCAGATCCAGCCCTTCCCATGTAGGAAAAAGCCCAGGAGAGCCCTTTCCCACTTGGTAGATCCATGAAGAGAGGTGCTCACTGGTTTTGCTTCCAGTCTTATTTGTAGATGTGATGGGAGAAAGGGCAGAGAAGTAAATAACAACCAGCTCAACGGGTATTGCACTTGGAAATGACAGAACTACTAAAACCCCCTCACATTATATGGAATAGCAGCTGTTAAATTGTTTTCCCTCCTAGCACCTGAGCAATTCCCAGCAGGCAGGCAGGTTAATCTCGTTCTGCCCTTCCCCAGGATATTGGCCATTAAAACAAGACCTTTCTCCCCTCCCAGGTGGCTCCAAGGGCAGTTTTGGGTAGCACAGCATCTTCCAGCAGCCCCCTTTGCAGACGGGTGGTGTGGTAAATGAGCCCCAAGTCTGGCACGGACACATGGAGCCTGTCCTGGACCAAGGGGACCGTGAGCAGCCCTGGTGCTTCCAGACTGCAAATGTAAACATGCCCGGGAGTTTGAAAGCTCAGGGATGTCTTGAAGTTCCTGCAGACAGAATAAATCAGGAGAACCAACTTGCTGCAAATGTAAATACATTTGTGGTTTTTTATTTCTACACAAAGCTCAGTAAAACCCTGAATGAAGTAGTAGGAAATCTCCGATCTTGCTGCAAATTCCTGCTTTGTAGACAAAGAGTTATTGTGAGTTGACATTTAGCTGTTAGACGTTTTTCAGTTTCTTACACAATAGGAATAGAACATCTTTATTGCATGTGCATCATAGTAGCTGTCTAATTATGTAACAGCATAATTAGACAGCACAGAAGCAGCACAGAGCTTCCTGAGCCTGCATCCACTGTATGAGACGTGTGTCTGATCCATGTCCATTTTGGTACCCTGGCCGTGCTGATGAAAATAATAATGTAATTTCACACAGGCCAGCAGAATGAGTTTGCTGTTAAATTGGCATCTGCAGAGTCAGTTAATAGTGACACATCCCACCATTATTTGCAGGTGATTATTAGATTTGTCTTTTAATTGTGACTCTGAGGAATTGCTTGTCTGGGTGCTTTTTTTCTGCAGATACACGATAAGAACTCTTGGCTACAGAGACGTTATTCCAGGACTGAAATTAAATCCTACTTAGTGCGTGGTGGATTAGTGGTCATGGAAAGCAGCCTTCCCCGATGAGTGCCCTGCGCATCCCTGTGCACGGAGCCGCAGCGCTGCAGTGCCGCACTCGGACCCGGCGCTTCCTTGTTATAGAGATGACTTCAGAAACGAGAAGGGGGAAACCAAAAGGAGGAAGGGGTTAGTTTGAGCTAAAGCAGACTCGTATAGTCCCAGCGTAGCCTCTATTTTTAGCAGGATGCTCTGCTCTCAGTTGCACGGGTTCTTTGAGACAACTGGTATTGGAAGGCTCGACTGGATAAGCCTGGGAGAGGGCTGGGAAGGAATGCAAATCAGGTCAGCAAACATTTTCCTCCCCTTGTAATAATTAAAGCAGTAGCTGAAGCTGCTCTCCCTCCTCCTGCAGTGTGGAAGCTTTTCAGGAGGGGCAGCTGCCGTTCGGGACAGCGTGTCCTGGGTGAGAGCACATGCCCTGGCTTTATGGCAGTGTCCTTATAATTCTTTGATCTGATTTGGCTGTGGCTTTTCAGAGTAAATCTGAATCATTCTATTCTCAGCTGCTAAGGTGACATTGCAGCAAGTAGAAAGTTGCAAGGGGGATTGTTAATACTCTGTGTTTAAGAGCAAAAATCCGAGCAGTGCGCGCATGGGGAGACAAGTGAAAATCCTGTACTGTAGTGCAAGGGTTTTGAAGCAGAGCTGCCCAGTGTGATGTGCAGCACATGTTAATGCAGAGGAGATCTGCTAGCGAGCTCGACTAAAAGGGTAAAGCCTCAGCAGCTCTCCATCTATGGCCTGGGGAGGCTGCTTCATTCTGTGCACACATACCATGGTGCCCACATACACACAGGCGCTTTTGTCAGCGCGTGTGCGCACAGCCGGGCACTGCAGCGTGTGCAGAGTGACTTCTGCCCTTGTGTAGGTGCCACACGAGCCCGGAGCCCCAGCCCGGAGCAGCAGAGCGCTCCAGGGAGTCATCGGTCCCAAGCGATCCGCTCTGTAGCCTCCTCACCAAAACACATTGGGGGCACCTTTGCATTCGGAAGATAATGAGTTTGCCCTTGCAGCTTCTGAAGGGTCTGAAGCATCTTGTAAAATAACCTGCATTTTGGTTTGTGCTGGTACTTGACACCTGCACAGGTGCCTCTTGGAGACTTGCTTTGGAGACCTTCTTCTTGGAGAGATTCTGTCTGTCCCATGTGCAGGAATAAAGATAAAAAGAAATTTCTGTGTTTCTTTCCCCTTTGTTTGCTACTCCCTGACTTATTTTGCAGGTGGCCGCATCTGCTCCTTCTCCCCTTGCATCGAACAAGTGCAAAGAACCTGCCTGGCGATGGAAGAACATGGTTTTACGGAGATTAACACCTTGGAAATTCTGCTGCGAGTGTACAACGTCAGGACAATTAGCTTGCAAATCCCTGACCTTGGAAAAGCATCTGAGGATAATTCGAGCTTTGGCTTTGACAGCAGCAACCCGTCAAGTCAGGGTAGCCCGGGCACTAATCCGCAGCCAGGAACTGTGCAGTTCAAAAGTGCCGTCCCACTCAGGGAGATGGTCGGTCACACTGGGTACCTCACCTTTGCCACCAAGAGCCTCTTTTAGCATGGGAAGTTGGGAATGTTTCGTGTGTTCGTGTGTGTTTTCTGCTGTCGTGGCCCTTTCCTGTAGGACATCCAAATTTTTGTCAGGGAATTCCATATATAGTCAGATCTGGTTGGAATATGCTTTGTTTAAATAGCACACGAGCGTTGAGCAGAGCAGCATGGAGGGAATGTTGATGGGCTGGAATGGGGCTCCGCTTGCCGCCAGAAAGAAGATAAATTAACAGCAAATGGCCATTTGCTGGAATGTGCAGAATAAAGATCCCTCCCGATAAGGAAGCAAAACAAACAGCACACTAATTGCAAATGAGGTTTTTTTTCTCTTTTTTTAATTACTTCCCCAGTTTTGTGTTTCTGTTTTTCCCAGTACCTTACAACACCTTTTATTATTATTATTATTTTTCACTTCTGCAGAGTCTGTGTTGCTCTTAGCAATGGGAAAGTGCCTCCCTGCTTCACTGTGGATAGGAACCTTGCGAGGTCATTCGGTTGCCAGCGTGACTGATCTCAGAATTAGTGTTTCCTTGGATAATGTTTGGCTGCCCAGGGGATTATTGGCAACGTTCAGGAACACAACCTCTTACTGCCTCCCAGGCTGACATGTGCAAATCTGCAAGATTACACAGGGGTCAAACAAAAGTGCTAATTATTGGATTTGGTTTACAGTAGTACATTGTGATTGGCAATCTGTAGCAGAAATTTGGGCCTGAATTCATACTGCAATCTTGGAATAGATCATGTGCTTTCGTTGTGGGTGAATCCCCTGTGAAATTGGCTGAGTGTCTGATCAGTGTTCTCTGAATGCCTCCCTGTAAGCAGCATATTTGAGTTTCAGGTTGGGGTTTTTTAGGTAAGTTGTGGTGAATGATCTTCCTGCAGCTGAATGGAAGCAAAACCACTGCTGTTGGCCGGACTTCTCTCCAACATGCAGCAATAATGCAGTGTTAGTGAAATCATCAGCCAACCTTAGTAATCAGGTTTTTAAAACATGTACTGTTCGGTCTTCCATGTAAAGCTGGTGAGTGTGATGGATGTCTGAATGCCAGTTCAAATTTGTATTTACAAATTAAAGATTATGCAAATTTATCAAGTTGCATCTTAATGAATATTTTTGCTCTAGCCACTAGTTCTGGAAGAATTCAGCTGTCTTGTACTTGGTGCTAAACCTGAATCTGATGCTTTGGGTGAGCATCCAGCGGGCTCCGGTGTCTCGCTTGCGCCTGAGCCTGCTCCTCCTCGCTGGACACAAATAACCTAGGCTGAGCTTTGCACATGCTCTAGCACAGTGCTAATCCAGAACGGTTTAACGAAAGCCCCACCGAGCCCGACAGCAAAGATAAACTGTTGAGCAGCTTAAAGGCAGAAAGCAATTCTGTTGCACCGAGGCGGTTATATAAACGGGTCCACAATTGCAGCCCTTCTCCAGAAATGAGGTGCACGTTCTGTCTGCTGCCGTCGTGGCCGGCAGGAGGGCAGGTGTCAAACTCTTCATGCTGTTTATATCGTCTGGGAACTGTGTTTTAACAGCTTATTTGCACTTAGGTGTATGCACGTGCTTGTGTATGCTTAAACACCACTGCTGAAGTAATGCTAAGGCACCAGTATAAACCAGAGAAAGGATGGGGAGAAACAAAGTTAATGCTGCCAGGCTCGGGGAACCTCAGGGTAATTTGGTTCTTTGCAAGTGGGAAGGTTTGTGATCCATGCGGTCCAGAGGTCTTGGGATTCCCGAGCTTCACCATTCCAGCCTTAGATTGATTTTTTTTCCCCCAACAGACTGTGTTTTAAAATAATGTAACATTTAAAGAGAGCTAAAGAGGAAGAAAGCCACATTTCTGTCCTACAAATAGACTTGGAATGGAAATAACTGGTGCGTCTGCATGGCGTCAGAAATGAGGCTCACGCTTCCGTGCCTACAAAGCCCAATTCAGAGCCCCTTGGAATGAACCATGGCCTGGGCAGCTCCCTGGCTGCGGAGGGGCCGGCGTTGCGCAGCGAGGGACGGGCTTCATCCCTCTCCTTGCAATATTAAAAAGACCTTGTGTGTCTGACGCCAGCAGCAGCTGTGGTGGGCGGCAGGGCCCTGCCCTCCGCTCACCTGGCTCTGCCTGTGGCCCTGCTCCCCATCCCCTGCACCTGGTTCTGCTCCCCATCCCCTGCTGCCCATCCCCTGCACCCCATCCCCTGCACCCCATCCCCTGCACCCAGCCCTGCTTCCCATTCCCAGCCCTGCTCCCATCATTTGCTGCTGCCAGCCTCCCTTCCGAGCCGTGCGGGAAGCTCTGCTGCCCACATGCCAGGAGAGCCAGACTGTGTTATTTCCTCTCTCCCTACGTGGCAGCTTCTGAACTGGAATGAGTTTGCATCAGTATCAGTGCAGGGAACAAATAAACCTTGAATTAAATTGTTAAATAAAAAATAATCCTCCCCATTGGTTTCCAGCGCTTTACGTGCGTATCCCGCCCGGGAGCTCCGTGTCCTGCTCTTGGCTGCTCGGGCCCTGCTGCCCTGGCAGGGACAGCAGCTCTGAGCTCTGGGCTTGGCTGATGCGCCGAGGGGAGCGAGCGCAGACACAGCTGGGAACGTGGCCTGGGGGCTTCGCCCTTCCCTCGTGTTCCTACCTGGTGACTGGTGCAGAGCGACTGTCCCCGTGGGCCCTTCCAGGCCTTGCCACCCACTGCATTTCCATGGAGAGCAGGAGAGCCATGTGCCTGAGCTCCAGGACTCCCGGCGCTCCGAGATGGCTCTGACTGCACAGCCAGGTTTCCAGCAGCCACGGGCGTTTTCCTCCCCCATAAAGCAAAGTGGGGAGAGGGGCTGTGTTTTGCCACCACACTGGGCGTTGCGGAGCTTTTCCATCTTTTTCCAGATAACATTGATACTGCTTGGGCATGAAGCCCTGGTGCATGACCTGTGGTCATCCAGACGAAACCATTACCCGAGTGACTTCCTTTGCATTAGGCCTCACGCAGGGCAGGAAACCCACAGAGCCGTTTCTGCCTCTCTCTCTCGTGCTCTTGTGGGTGGCTGCCGTGTTCCCCTTCCCTGATTAGCAGCCGCTACCCCGGAGCAGGGTGTTGGGGACGAGGCCCAAGCAGTCCCAAAGCCCGTGGAAGGCAGGTTTGTGCTGCCCAAATGCTGAACCTCTCGCCTTTCCAGAAATGGAAATAACTGCGCTGTTTCCATGGCTCGGGAAGCCTTCGTGTGGGTTCTTCTTTAAAATCAGCTCGGGTGAAGCTGCCCTTCCCAGGCTCCTTGTGCTCAAGTAGTAATGAAAACCCTTGCCCAGGCTCTGGGCTGACTTCAGCACTGAAAACTCTCTTGCCACCTTCCTGCCGGCCTCTCCCTTCTGCAGGACCACGCATGGCCAAGGAGCTGCTGCAAGAGGAGGACACGGGGCCCAAAGCTCTGCTCAAGCTGGAGGCAGCAGGAAGGTGCAGGAGGGGAAGGCAGGAAGAGCCTGGGGCAGGAGGAGAGACCCAGGAGCCTCCGCTTCCCCTGCATCCTCCCGCACTGCTGCTCTGCGGGTCTCGTGACTGGAGCCAAAAATCACACGCTGAAAGCCACACACTACCCAGTAGTGAGTACTTATATATTGATCCCCCCATGCCCCTAGAACCTGTTCATAAAGTGCTCATTCCAAACAAAAGCCCTGGAGCCACTTGTTAACAGGATCGGCTGGATTTGCGAATCAAGTCTGCGTGGAGGAAGCAAAGGCAGAAGCAGTAAAAAGGCAGAGAATGATTCCCAGAAGGCTCCTCCGCTCTTGATTTTTCTTCAATAAAGAGAATTCTCCAGCAGGTTCCAGCTGCTCCTCTTAAAAAACATAGATCAGAAGTGCTTGTTACTCTGTGTAGTCTCGTTACACAGTCCATTAGCCTGTACTTCTGTATTCTTGCCTTTCACTGAGTCAGTTAATCAGGCTGCCCAAACAGGCAACAGCATCTCTGGGATCCGTTCGGATGGTGTGAAAAGGAGCGAAGGAGAGCAAGAAAGACGTGTTTCATTCAGCCCGAGCCAGCGCCTTGACAGTCTCCAGCCTGTAGGACTGGACCTGGGCTTGGAGGCTAGATGTGTGCACGTGCCTCCCTAGGAGAAGAAATGTGGTTTTCCTGCATGATCAGTCTCCGCATAGAACATTACTTCTGCTTCCTTGTTTGTCCTGGAGCTTGATTGTGATCCTGTGAACGCTTCCGTGAGGAGCAGGAGGGCGTTTGCAGAATGGGATCAGCATCCATTGACTTCCCTAAGCGACCGTCCGCAAGTTGATGGTTGGTTCTGGGGGGACTGCCCAAGTCACGGACCGGGTGGCAAACAGGAGCACAAGTCCTGGATCCAGCCCCTGCTCCAAGGTTTTTGCTTCCTTCCTAAGCACTCGGGCTTTTCCCAGGCTGAGCAGTGATCCTCAAGTGAAACTTTCTCCCACTTCCATGCAGCATCTTCCAGTGTCTGCGCACAAGCGGAGTGAGGTAACGTTGACCGTGTCCCAAATCATTACAGCATCAGAGCATGCAGCCTTATCGATGCTTAATGATTTTCTGAAGCTCTAATTCATTTCACTCTGTAGCCATTTTCACTAATTAGCTGAATTAATATTATACAGATTAAAAAATGCAAATCCACCTCTTTGAAATAGAAAAGTGGCTTTACTTTTTTTAATCCATATTCTATCCCAAGCCTACAAATACACATGCTTTATAAAAATCAGCTGCTTATGGTTGATCTTATAGCAGAGGGGATGATTTAAAGAGGCTTATATGCTTCATTGTTTTTACCAGGGCTGGAAAAAACAATTCCCTGTGAATTAGAAGGGTCCCTGCCAGCTGAGGTTGCAGGTTTCAGATAGTTTCGGTAGGCAGAGCATCCCTCATGGTGGCTAGTGGAGCTTTTAGGGAGTCCCTTTACTCAGTGATCCTGCTCCATCTTTCTGGGAAAGCTGCAGAGCTCCTGGGCTCTTCCCCAGGGTCACAGGCTGCTTGACACGAGCCAGGCTCAAGTACTGGGTTGTTCTTCCAGCTCTAGCCAGGAGTCTTCTCACCCACAACAGGTGCTCGTCACTGCACATTAGTCCACTTGCCATGGGAGGTTTGGGCTAGGACGTTGTTTCCTAAACATTCGGAAGCCTTTGAAGAGCTGGGCTTGCTCAGCTGTGCCCATCAACATCCAAACGAGGCGCCACTCGTTCTCAGCCCGTGTTTATCCTCCACATGCTCTTGTTGCTCTTTGGCAAGTGCAGCAGCTCCACGAGAGCTGAGCTCACCTACCACACAGTCCATGCATGAAGCCTCTTGCTGCCCCTTCCCATTTGCTATCAACCAAAAGACCAGGATTTTCACTCCTCATAGCTCCTTTTCCTCCCCAAATAGGAGATGGGAGACTAATCTTTTTTTTTTTAATTTATTTATAGCCATTAGGATTTTAAGCCAGCCCTCTGCCTCCGGAACTGTCAGTGTCTCAATAGTTGATGACATTGCTCTTCCCTGAAAGGCCCCTCAAAATTGCAAATCTGTTTTGCTGCTCTTGACTGCAGCTGTCAGTGGCATTGCAGCTTTATTTCTACTTACTAATAAAGCCCAATCTTCCATTTAGTTTATATATATAAAACACAAATTGCAAGAAACGTACACCACAATTTTGATGAGATTTTCAACAACCCAGAATAAAATCGGTGTTTATGTGCTTTGGGTTTATTAAAAATAATTGCTATTTATGCACTTTTTTTGTGAGGTGGGGGACGTTTTTACCAATGTAATCAGCATAATATGTTTGTGCTGTAAAATATCTGCAAGACTCCAAAACTTCTCTGCCTTTCATGCAGATTAAGCATGAACAAATTAGTAGATTTCTGAATCTCTAAGTCAACAGCATTTTTTTGGAAAAAAGCTGGGAATGTCCATCAGTTTTCCTACAAGAAGAAACAGACAAAACCCAAACACACAGGAAAAATGGCTATAGATCTGGACGTGGGGAGAAATGTTGGGTAAATAAAAACAAAGAAATTGAGCTCTAAATTTACATTTTCTTCTAAATACTTGAAGAATAAAGGCCCAATTCTAACTTTATCTGCAGGAATCAAACATCATTCTGTTAGAACCATTGGGGTAAAAAGAAAAATGTAATATAAGTTACGAAGATTAATACTGAATTTCCCCACAAGTTAGTTCAAGTACATCCCAGGGCTATGACGTCAGTAAAAAGGAAAAACTGTGACTATCATACTGGGAATGGAACCAAAAGTCACTCTGCCAATATTGGAAGACTTCTTCATTCTTGAAGGCTTCTAAAAGCTTCCTCAAGGGACAACAACAATGCACTTATAAATGTTCTAGCAGATGATGGAGAACAATAACAGCTGGTCTGAAGATCACTGCAAACAATGGAAAGTCCCAAGCTGATTTATTCAGTCTTGAACCAAGTCCAGGATTTGCAGAGTTTCTGAGAAGAGGTGAAACCAGACAGATGCTTGCAATTGTGGTGTTAGTGCAGGAGGAAGCTTGGACATAGCTCAGGTGCCTTCCAGCAACAGCAGAGCGCTCAGAGACTGCACTAGAAAAGTCGCTTTGGTCGTGGTGCTCCAGAGGCTGCTGCTTTCCCAGGTGGGATGTGAGGGTGACGGAGCAGCATGGACCGCCCAGAGTCTGCAGACTCTGCTCTGCAGGAATCTTCTCGCTTGGACCAGGGCACTGCCTATGACATCGCAGCTTGATTTAAGAGGTGTCTTCATGTCCCCTTTTGCTTAGTCATAAGCAATCAGGGTACCACTCTGACCCCACTGCTACTGGTTTTATGTGAGGTCTCTCGGTTGAGTTCACCGGTGCTGAGCTTGCCAGGCTGCAAACAAGGGCCTTTAGGGCCAACTCCTGCTCCGCTTTCCAATCAGATCTGATTAACGTCCACCCTCGGAGCGCCCTTGGGGAGAGACCTGGACGCCAGATTGGTCTAATTATTTCCCCTTGTAATCTTTGCACAAGGCCTTTCTTGTTGTGCAAGAGCAGGAAGCTGTCACGTCCCTGCTCACAGGCCTTGTTTTCATACCCAGCGCAATTAGCGTTAATGAGGAGATTTCACCCATGGCATCAGACGTGCCTTTGGCTCATCATCCTCAAAACACGGATTTCAAAGGAAAGGCAACTTTAGAAAGGTCTGAAGAACATCCGGGGGCTGGAGGCTCCTCTTGGCTACACCAAGGGCTTTTGCCGCTGTGTCTGCAGGCAGGAGCCGCTGCTCCGAGTGGAAAGGGTTTGCACCGTGGTGCAACCACAGGGAAAACAAACAGGAACTAACCAAATCTTAATAATCATAGAATCATAGAATGTGTAAGGTTGGAAGGGACCTTAGAGGTCATCTAGTCCAACCCCCCTGCACAC
>JAUBOD010000445.1:1440674-1454535 GCA_032353885.1 Nothura maculosa | reverse complement strand
GAAGTTGGGCCAAAGGGGATTGATTCATCACCCTGTGTCTCCTACGGCAAACCAGAGCAGACAGCACAGGCTGGTGATGCTGCCTGAAGAGGAAGGCTCTCCCAAACCTGTCTCAGGCATGATTCTGTCATCAAATACTCTCGTATGCCAGTTCCTGCTTCCTCCTCATGCAGCCAGGCTTCCTGACAGCAGGCAGGAGGTTTGGGAAGGTATCATTACTTATGCAGAAATTTTTCTGGAAACATGCTCAAATAGGAGAGAAAGCCAAGACATGTTCTTGTATGACACCAGGTACTACCCAGGGTGCAGGCCAGAGATGAGAGCCATATGCAAAGGGTTTGGAGCCTGGAGAAAGAACCACACAAAATGCTACAGGACTCAAAGAAGGGAGTATGTATATATCATATCACATCATCCATCACTTCTCTTTCAGCATTCATATATTTACTATTGAGCTTAGCTGGGAGTGGAAAGTAGACTTCAGTACTCCCTGTATTCCCTGTCAGTAATCATGACAAAAAAAAAAAAAATGGAAAAAAAATATAGGAGTTAGACTTTGCAGCTAGCAGCTGGAAGAAAGGAAACGTGTAGAGATAGACTTTGGAATAGAAAAAAACAAAAACAGGTAAGGAAGAGAGGTGAGACACCAACCTATAAGCAAAGACAGTGCCCATCCGACCCTGGAGATATGGCACCTTATAAGTACTTAAGTGACTTAGACAAGATGATTAACTTTGCAGCTTACATGTGCCGTGACTTTGAAAGACAAGGGGCATCAAGATGCTGGGTGTGAAGATCTGATTTTAGTGAGGGGGATTAGCACAGCACCAGGATTATCTGGGAAAACCCGTCCCAGACGCAGTTAGGTTGGGTCTAGCGAGCAGTTGAAGCTGGTATGTCTTGCCAAAACACTCAGTCACATAAATACAGTCTGCAATGCTACACACCCATGTGACTCAGGCTCATAGCATTTTAAGCTATTCCACAATAAAAAAGAAATACAAATGTGAAGCTTTTGCAACCAAGAGTCCTCTACAGCCATTGCAGCGATTGCAGCAGTATCCATCATAACATTTCATACTACGGGTTATTCTGCCAGGCCAGCAGCTGAGTTCACTGTGCCTTTACTTTAGTACTCTGTTTTCCAGGTGGGATGCCTGGATACTCAGTGTTTCTAGGCAAATTTGCCCCCCCAAGCCCTTCAGCTCTGAGCTGAGCTCTGCTTCTAGCTGGAGAGCTCAGGGGCCAGGTGGAGGAGACCTGGCACACACATGCAAGCAGCCAGAAATATTCCCAGCAGATGATGAGCTCAGTGCTGTATCAGGCAGGTTGTCGGGCAAAGAAAGTTGGGAGAGGTTTGGAACGGCAGTTGCACCCATTCTGCAGCTCACTATGAAAAACCACAGCCGTAGGAGGAGGTTTTCCAGGGAAGTGGCACGGAGCTCCTGCTATTCCTCTTTCCTCCCTCTCTGAACAATCTGCAGTGGTTGTGCTGCAAGGGACTGTCTTGCAGCACCTGCCCTGAAGGGAATGGCAGAGAGAGGGGTCCTGTGGGATGAGAGCAGAGAAAGGGGATGCTCTCCAAAGCAACATTGGTCACCTCCACAAGGAAGATCTGCTTTGAGCCTCAGAAAGGGCTTAAAGGCTCTCTGAGAAGGTTGGTCACAGACCTTCCCATAGGCTCCCAGCCCTGTCCTCCGCACACCTGAAGAGAGGAATTTTTCAGCACAGGGTTGTGCAGCACTCTTCCCTCCCCAACATCAACATGATGATCCTAGAAAAGACTATGAGAAATCCGTCCTTTCACTCCCCAAAATACTCCCTGCATATGTGTACCATGAAAAAAAGTAATGAAAGTTTGCTGTAGCATGAGGAATTTACATGGTGTTTACAAACATTTGCAGCCATAGCGTGGCAAAACAAATGCTGCCAGTGCTCAAGAAAAAAAATAGAGTTTCTTTTCTCTATGCACAAATATTTGTACTGTCCTGCCATTGAAAACTGCTGACTTTAAGCAGGCAAGCAGCCCTGTAGCTGGCGGCCCAGGACAACCCAGAACCTCTGACTTTGCTGCGTGCAGAGCTACAAGCTCTTTCCAAGCACAGAGATGGTGCCCGGGGTCAAACTGGGGCCAGGTTGGTCCCCACAGTGCCACTGTGCCCCCTGTGAATGCACTCCACAGTGGCTGTTATCTTTCCAGAGGAGAGCAATGTTTATTCCCGATAAAACCCAAAAGTTTGGAGGGGACCTTTGCTAAGAATTAAAAATAGAGATTCCACTTCATCCCCTGGCCTCGATGGAAGGTGCTTGTAGTGAGTGTATGAGGGAAACACAGTGGAAAGCTGGTGAGTTCTGACAACATGAGCCCCCAAAATGATCCATTCTTCTCCCTTCTCCTGCCTCTATGGCACTAATAGGGATTTGCACTGGTTTGTGCTCCTTTCCCACCAGTAACAGCACCTCGACATGTTCCTATGTGCTGGCTCACTGACAGCCCCTGGCATCCGGTGTGGGGCATTTGGATGCAGCCTCTTTGAGATGCTGACGGTGACATTGGAGCCTGCCCTGCACCTCCCCACTCCTGCACACCGGGCTGGGAGCCGAAAAGAGGCCTTGCCTCTGCGGTGGCTCCATTTCTATTCCTGTGCCGCGCTTCCGGCCTCCCAGCCACAAGACGCAAATGCTTAGCAAGGGAAAATACACATCCCCCACTGCAAGCAGATCCGAGCATCACTTCCACGGTGTCGCATGGCCCCAGACAATACAGAAATTAGGGACCTGGCAGCGCTCGGAGGCTGCTATCCAGCTGCGCCTGAAAGGAGCCTGGGAGAGACGCCGCGCCAAAACCCCCCCGCTCCCGTCCCAGGGATAAAGGAGAGGGAACAACCGGCCCTGATTAAAAGCATTTTTCTAAAGCACTCTCCGCATGCAAAGATTTGGTTCAAGGAGCATTAAAATCACGGCTGTCAGCTTGGAAACAAGGGGCCGAGGGAAACATGGGCCTGGGGCACGGGTTGCCATGGCGATGCCGTGGGCCCCGCTGCCTAATGGGCTTTCTTCCCAGGAAAGGCAGCACAAAACCTGCCCGGAAAAGCATCTCCAGGGAAAATCCTGCCTGCTGCTTGTGGCCTGCGCCCAGAAGGGCGAGCAAGGTCCTTGAAGATCGCATTTTCTCCCAAATTCAGTGTCTCTGTGCTTCTTGCTTCCCAAAAGGAGCGAAGAACGAAGCAGGGCTGTCACTCAGCTATTCCCTGTAACATTCACCATACTAAAAAAATAATGTTGTTAACTAAAATATTCATGACTGCTGGCTGATCAACTCCGCTCCGATCAGGGGAACCTTTGGGGAAAAACAGTGATTCAGGGCTTACCTGGAAAAACCCACAGTATTATGGATTAGTGAAACGTATTTTATCTCAGCAAAAAATCTAGGGATTGAAACATGAGACGGAGAGAGAGAGGATGTCTCTCGGCTTTGGCAGAGCTTCATTCGGTGACATCTGGCAAGGCACATAAATCCCTCTGTGCTTCAGTTCCTCTGCACCACCTGTAAGCTGGTAATATTATTAGAAGTAATTATTTGTTTTTCATGGATACCACAAGATTTAATTATTCTAGAGTTTTAGGCTGCATTTTGTTGATATCATATATAATTTATTATGAAGAACTGACAGGCAAATGTGTGCATCTGCGTCTTACTGCAGAGTAAAAAGCTGGCATATGATAGGGAAGATTTTCCTTTAGTCCTGGGGCTAGACGTTTTATTCTCTGGACCAGAGAGATTGTAGGTATCTCTCTGTTAAACCCAAGAAATCCCAAATTATCACAGTGGGTAGCCCAGAGCAAGCCCAGAAGTCTTAAAGGGTCATGAGTTCAGGTTTAACCTGCTGTACTTATTGCCGTAGCTGGATCCTGCAATTCTGAGAGCGCAATGCTGCTCTCTCTTGATGCAGCAATAACTAGAGCATCTGCTGAATATAACCTGCACTTATTAAAAAAAGACAGCTGCGTTGCCAGGAGAAAAAAAAAGGAGTAAAACAGTTACATTATATTAAGGATAAGAAATGCTGCAGAAATGACTTCAGACAAGGCAGTAGAAGAAAACGGTAGGTGGGAGCTTAAAGTCCCTCTGCCCGTCCAGCTCTCTGCCATCTGGGACAACCCTGTCCTGGGTTACGTAAGGAGATTACTGCCCTTATCGTATTAAGAGGAGAGTCAGAGCTCCTAATTTTTGGTTTCAAAGCCAGATTTCTGCAACTGAAATTGGAGAAGTGTGAAGACCTCTGCATCAGTGACATTTGTGGGCTCATGTCATTACAATGAAGTTTTAAAGGTTAATTTCAAATAAAGAAAAATAAAATAGCATGCATGTCTTCTGCTTCTCTCCACTAAATTGTACCAGTCTCATTTAGACATTCCAGGAAATCTATAGCAATCCTTCCTTTGTCACTGTGGAGCGAATCCTTAGTAATGTACAATTTAATGCAAGGAACGTAGAATGTAACAACACATAAATTTTTAATGATTGGGAAGACAGACATAGGAAGAACAAAGCAAGCTCAGCAAGGTCACGCAGGAAGCCACAAGCAAATCTATGATGATTCCTTAAACTTTAGCACTGACCTTCTTTCTTAGTTAGACTGTATAACTCAGGTGGCTAATAAAATACTTAGAATTCAGAAGTCTATTCTAAAATATATGAGCATGGAGGTAGAGCCACAGTTGCTTTACTGTATCCAAGTGTGTAGAGGGAAAACTAATACTGGTTCAACAATATGGTTATTGATAGTAAATGCCTCAGGACAGTACCCTTAGTTTATCTATATATATTTTTGGTTTGAGGTTTTTTTTTTGGTGGGGAGGGTGTATTTCTGACAGTTACAACACAGAGAGCATCAATTACTTGATTTTCTGGAACCAGGAACCAAACGTCTTTTTATTAAAGATTTGTTCTTTGGAGCCACAGTTGGAGAAGAGAGTCCATCTCCCAGCAGCTCTCTGAGCAGAGAGTTATGGGGAATCCAATTGAAAGATGCAACTCACATGTGATTAGACCTTATTTGCATAAAATTCAGTCTTCTCACTGCTATTTCTGACAAACTTACACTTCTTTCCTTCTCTGCCTCAGAATTACACAAATGCATTTCTCATTTCTCACCTTTGCTTCCCTCTAGTCCTGAATGTCTGAGGATGAAGGGATTATCTGCCTTACTGGTGCCTGAGTACTACACTGGGACACTGCTTCCCTGATCCTCTCAAAAATCTTGTGTTTTGAACCAAAATACAATGGCAATCTCTGAATGGCCAGGGCTTCCCTGCATTCAGAAAGCCTATTCTTACAGCAGATCCGAGTACTTAATCCACTCAGTTTTACTCCCCGAAGATTCAATCTAAGTTTACGCAGCACGGGCTTGTCTGAAGGCATTCATGGACTGCCACAAAGCCTCCTTTGGACAGCGGCGAGAGGAGAATATTACAATGGATGAGCTCATGCGTTCCCTGCAACAAGCCCGGCTTTGTGCGGCCACCGGAGCCTTGTGAATGGCAGCGAATTCACTGAACTTCAGGGGCTGGTGACGTAGGAGTTGAGAGCCGGGTTGTGCAGCACATAACATTATTTTCAGTGGTCGGTTGGTTTAAAAAAAGGATAAAAAATAGATTTTGCAAATATGCTGGGCAAGGAGGACGGACTGGGCCCTTTTGTGCAAAAATATCTGTCTTGTTCTCTGTGCATGAGCCATATTTGCTGGGGCACAGAGCCTGCTCTTGCTCTCATTGAAGTCAGTTCTGAAACTCTGCCTTCAAGAAGCCAAATTGCTATTTTATAGTCTGCAGAGCTGTTCTGCAGCACTAACCAGTTCTTCATTTTCATCCTTCAGTCATCAGAGCTTCAGGCTTTTTTTCCATAGAAACAGTTATGCACAACCAGCACACTAATAAACTACCGCTTCACTAATAAACTGTTGCTTGTATATAAAAGCAGAAGATAACTTATTGCACAGGAAAGGCATTTTAAATATTATGCTTGGTCTAGACATATAATCCTAAAAATAGGTCCATATTGAAGTACTTCCCAAGTGAAACCTCAGGCAGAACAATGCAGGGAATTGCAAATACAGTACATAGTACTTCAATTAATAAATACTGCAAAATTGTTGAAGAGGTTAAGAAGGAATTTATGTGTAGACTGTAGAGATCATTTATTTAGGTTCCTAATTTGAGATTGGCTTGATGGCAGGAGATTAAAACAGAGACAGAAACAAATTCAGAACAGAAGCCAAAATACGCTTATTTACTACAGAGAACAATTTGTGGAATGAGTCTGCTTAGGCAAAAAATGTGCTATTTAGATATTTAGATAAAGAAACATTATGAAGGTGTGGATCTACCATACATCTCTTAATAGGCCTCCTATGTTTTGAAACAATGAAATAAATATAACTGGTTTAGGATGATTCACTCCTCAGAAATATATGAAGGGTGTCAACCTGAAAGGATTGCAATGCATGAAGTTCCTGCATTGCTGAATTTAGGAATTTCCTGAAGCCCATGAGCAGCTGGAGCGACACCTCAGCCAAAAAGCATGCTCAGAGTGCCATCTCCTGGCTGCATGGCTTTCCTCTCCCCACTCTCAGAAAGCATCAGGGCCCTCCATGATCTCACTAGGGATTTCTTACACCCTTGCTTTATTTGCAAATGCACATTTACTTACAGAGACATCCTTGGTGCTATAGTCCTACAAAATATTGCCAGGTTGGTAAAGCAGGTAGGACTATGCTGGATCTTCAGCAGGTGAGTCTAGAGACAGAGAGGGTCACTTGAAGGGGTTGGGGGCCAGATAGTGCCCTTGGAACATGGACTGTCCACACAGGACACATGTGGGAGATCATCCACCGCTCTGGGTCATTGCAGACTGAGCTGGTCTCCCTTCTTAGGGAAGTGGAGGCCTCCAGATTTCAAAAGACATCTATTTTTTAGGTGCTTTAGGTAACTTTGAGCATGACGAATGGACAAGATGATCTCCAGATCTTCTTTCCAACTTTAACAATTCTGTAATTATGTGCCTGAAATAAAGGCAGCCTTGAATTCACTTTGGGCTAGTGCCATGCACTCAGCGGCAGGTTTTAGCAGAGATGAAGGTTTGCTTTTCCCCACCAAGGACTGTAGCCATGAACTTGCTGTTTGGGAAGGGAAATTCAGGGACATCTTGGTCTCTTTCAAGACAGAGGCATAATTCAGCTGATTTCTACAAGGACAGAATTTTACCCTGTTTCTTCCAAAGTTTTGTGGCTCTGCGTCACCATCTGTATTAGTTAACAGGCAGTTATACATACTGCAGGTTGGCTTCCTAACTAGAACTAGCTATCTTAATTTCAGCTAGTTTCTGCTGCAGGGTGTATAAAACAAGAATACTGCTAGTGCATCAAGTAAGAAGGACTGGGACTCTGGTTTGTCATCTTGCATAGCTCTGGCTCCCAAGAGACACTGCAGGCAATGCTTACGTACATGAAGTCATGGCTTTATCATTTCCAGAAAAAAAAACTAAGAAAGAAACTCATGATGTATTTATTTATTTTTAAGGAAAAAAAAATACATATTTGTTCCTTAAAAGAGTGTTTTTCATTGCTCTACTAGGGCATGAAGCTGGGAAGAATTCAGAATAAATATTCCTGGTGATATCCTTTGTAGGAAACCAACATCCAATACGATCTCAGTGATTTAAGGATCTTTGAGGATAAAACAGAGATGCCTTTAGAAGCTTGCAGTCTCTAAAGGAAAATGGAAGACCAAGCATTCTTACAGGCAAAGCATGTCAGAAGAGGATAAATATCCAAGCTGTCACACAAAAAAAACTTCAAAAACAAGCAAAACTTTGGAGCAGAAGCCCAGAAAGGTGCAGACAAGATTTTCCATTCTTTCATGGATGAAACAGCATTATCCCACCCTTCCTCTCCTACCAGGAGACAAGAAGTTTAACATATCTCTCTCCCCAGCAGAAGGCAGCACAAACATGGAGTTAATGCAGTTGTGTCCAGCCAATTCAAGCAACATCCATGCTCCAGCAGCTCCTCTGCAGGCAGGAGCTGAGGCTAGCACCTGTGTCATCCCACCTTGTCACAAACTCCAGAGACCATTGCCTCTAAGCAAACACAACTTTCCAAACAGAGTTGTCAAACAATTTGGAGGGATTGTATTGTAGGCCCTTTCTATTGAAAATCTTCAGTAATTTTATGGACTTCTTTCCCATCATGCTAACTTTCCTGGAAAACTATCCATCTACCCATTCATCACAGCTCTGCTCCTTTTCATCCCCTAAAAACATTAACATGTGTTTTCATTAACAGCAGCTGATGCTTCATCCAGCTGGGCCAAGCACTAGCTCTTGTTGAGCTTGAATTGACTTTCCCAGAAACTTCTTTTCTTCATTCTCTTAGGAAAATACTCCTAAGGTTCTCTTCAGGTCAATGTTCCATTTATTGTCAATGTTGTTTCTAGTTTGTCAGTATACCCCATGGACACATATCCTGTGAATGCAGTTGTATTTGCATAATGGATCCCTGCTACATATTTCGATTGCTCGTCATTGGAAAATTCCTGACCTAGAGCCTTTTTCCGCTCAATTTTCACTTTAAATTTGCCTGCATCACAGCTATTCAGAATAAACTACTCCACGCCTCACTGTCCTCTGTGGTCTTTTTCCACAGCTAAAATTCCCGAGGCTGTCCATGAATTCCACTTGGGAACGACCCGAAAGAACACTAGATGTTCTTATGGCAGCTGGTTACCCGCACAGATTTCAATGTGATGGAGCAAGAGGCCGTGAGCAACCCAATAGCCCAGCGCAGGAGATGCTCTCATAGTCTGCACCAAGGTCCCTGAGCAGCAGAGCAGATGGGGACTAAAAGCATCCGCTGTCTGCCCTCCTGACCTTGTGGAAATTACTCTCGCTCTGCAATGCATTATTCATACACCAAGAAAACCTGTGGGACCCTCGCAGTGCCCTGGTGTGACAAACCACTGGCAGCTGTAGCGGGGGGAATTGTATTTCTCTCATTATATGAGTGTAAATCTACTGGGAGTCGAGCTCGTGACATCCTGCGTCACGTAGAGGTTACTGGCACTGAAAAAGCTATGCTGTGTGTCACGCTCTGAGATTAATTAAAAGACTGCTCCATAGCTCAGTTTCCTTAGCTAGAAAAAAAAAATTAGGATGTTGTGGTGCTCATAGGTTTCCTCCAACATGCCTTAATATCATACGTCACCATAGCCCCTCAACAAGGTCACTAAAATATTTGGCAAGGCTCTCAAGTGCTCAAATACCCTATGAGAAGAGCATGACCGGCACAGCTACCAGCTGATGCCTTGTTCTTCTTTAAAAATCCTGAGGTTTTAATAAGGCCCTGGAGGAAAAGGGGAAGGAAGGGATGGGCCCATTCCAGTGCGCCATGGAGACACGTTGTCCTGGACTCGCTGAGTGTTTCTGTTTTCTAACGTCCTCTCACCATCAAAGCAGCCCTGGGAACGCAACTGCCAGCTGAAACGCCTTGTCCTCATGCAAGCCAAGGCAAGCCACAGTGATGCAAGGCCTGGATCTATAGCTGACATCATTTCTTTCCATTAGCGCATGCAAAGGGCCATAGGGCATCTCTGGAAATCACGGCGCTCACTTCAGTGGAGCTGAAAGAGAAACGGGCAGCGATCTGCTCAGGAGCCATTCACAAAATCATGCAGCTCTTGCCTTAAAGGTCACCCCTGGCTCCAGGGGCAGTAGGATATACTCTAATGTATCCACACAGTAGTAAGATACTAAAATATTTTCACTAATCTTTCCACTGCACAACATGCCTGATGACTCTAGGCAATGAGGGGCCTGCAAGGAAATCCCGCTTGGGACAATGTGGACAAATGCATAGTGAAGGTGCAAGAAAAAGCCACCAATGGCTTCCTGATTAACCAACAGGATTCGCCAATGGCTTCCTGATTTACCAGAGTTTGAGTCAGCCTGAAGTTTTCACAGAAAAGGTCCTAGAAGCCATGCTGTGATTCCCTATGGAATGGGAAGATTTCCCACCTTTCTTTGAAGGTTTCCCAACTTTCTAGCAAGTTTTTTTGTCTAAGGTGCTGGCTATTTCCCAGTTCCTTTTGGCTGGGAAATGCTGTGGAAATTTGGTACGGCTGGGTCACCCACACAGACCATATAGCCCAAGGCCCTGGTGTCCTGGAGCTGCAGGGTAGGCCTCGCCACACCATATCTGAAGGGCAACGCTGGACACGTCCCTTCCATTTGCTCATCCTGCCTCTTCCTCATTAAGAAGTGGAGGCAATAGCAGTGTTATCTTTGATAAATTCCCCTGAGATGTGTGAAGGCCAAAGTGAAAGCTCGCTGCTGCTCACTGCTCCTGCGGCCACCCTCATTTCCTCGACAGGTGAAGAAGGGCCACTGGATTTGTCCTTCTGGCTTGCTAGGAGCTATGCTTGCAAAGGAGAGTTAACTATATGTGAAGAAGAGGACCAGCATGCCTATCAATTTCCTTCAGTTTATTCCTCAAAATAAAGATATCCAGCATGTAAATGCTTTCAGATTCAGTCACTGGGAAAAACACAGGCAGACTCTGTCTTTCCCACCCACACCATAGCTTGGGTCCTACAGTACCATGAAAGAGCAAAGATGGAAGCTCTTCCCTGAGGTTTGCAATATCTCCTCTGTGCATCTCAGTGCATCTCAGTGATAGAAATGATTCTCTGTGTTACCATTCACCCAGTGTCCCTTACTCAGCACTCAAAGTTCCAAACTCACATGTGGTTTCAACCAGAGCCAAAGATCCCTTCCCTTCTGCTTGTGTAATGAGTAGTCCCATTGCTCAGAGAAGGAAAAGCCAGAGCAGGAGGACTGTGAGATCGCAGAGGGCATTCATGTACACAGCAGGAGGCAGGGTTGTCCACCAGGCCACCAGCTGGATGTTCATCCAATCTGCTCCAAGCGTCCAGCACCAGCACTATCTAATTCCGTCATTATGGATTTTGTTCTTTTGTCTCCCAAGTCACAGCCATGCTGGATGCTGCAGGAGGCAGCTTGGAACCCATTGCTTGTAAGGCACTGGAAGTGGCATTGACTTGCTACAGGACCTTTTCCAATCCAATGGGAACTGTCATCAGAGATGATTCATGATTGTTCCTCATCCCACCGAGACTTGGATGTGGAGTCTAGAAGCTGATGAGTGTTGGAAGAGAGAAGAAAAAAATCATAGTCTCCCCACTTTGTTTCAGTTCAAAGCAAAATATGAGAGAGACAAAATTTGTAGAGGGACCTTTGTTTTGTTTGAGACTGCCCAGCACAAGGATAAAACACACTTTTTGCTCCAGGGGTATGGCTAGAAAAGAAGCAATGCTCAACCATTCTGCTGAACACACTCTTATGAAACAAGGAGTCATTTGTTTTACAAGGAAAAGCTCCAGAATTTGAATTCACCTTATCAAGATGCCAGCTTGCACTGGACTCTGGAAAGAAAGTCAGAATTAAAATCCAGCCTTCATGCATTAAATGCCACACTGAGGAGGAGAGATGGTGTACAAAATTCAACAGTGAAGTACTGGTAAGGGGAAAAGGAGCATCGAGTGGTGCTGTATGTGCCCATGTGTGACTGAGATGCATCCTCTGCTAAGCCACAAACAGCCCTATTTTTATCACACTTCTCTGTGACCCAAATACAGCAAACACAACACCCCGGAGCGGTCTCTGCACAATCAGGGCTGCAGTGTTTGTTTTCCACAACAACCTCCCAGCTCAAGCGTCTCCAGCACCTCCTGAGAAAACAGGGCCAGTCAGAACGAGGGACCCTTGGAGAAATGGGGATAGAGCAGTTGATTGAGGACGGTCAACACCACAGGATCCCTGCTGAGGGGATGGCTTTGATCAGGGCCACTGCATTCCAAGGATACGCCAGGCCCAGGCAGGCTGGGGATGCTCTATCCAACTGGCTTTGGCACCAGAATGCCCAGAGATGGACGGGAACAACTTGCCATAACCCAGTCCTACATAATCTTAGGCAGGAACCTGCAAAACTGCTGCTGTCTGTGGGGTCAGTGAAGAGGGTAGAGGAAGCGAAAGCAGCTCTTTGGAAGAGGGAATTTGAGGTGCTGACGGAGGGAGTTGGACAAAGGGGTACAACAGCCAGAGCACAAGGAGCTCGGGCCATAGGCTGCGCACGTGTCCAGTGGCTTTGGGGCTGTTTGCTGGTGATAACGAGGCAGCGGCGCTGGAATAATGCCCAGGGTGTGACTGCCACCGAGTCCTCCTGGACGGAAGAGTAAAATCATTCCTCCTTAATGCTATAAACAATAATTTTGGGTAGTGCTGCCTTTCTCCAAATGAACAAAACTTCTGCTGAACTAACTGCAGCAGAAGGAGGAAACTGGGCTCTGCGAGGGCACATCAACCAAAGCTCACTATCACATATTTCAGTGAGGCTTCCTGTCCTCAGTGCACAGCCCTAGACAGACCCACGTCTGTGTCAGCTGGAGTCACAGAGTTCTCATTCCTGTGGCCAGAAACTACTGATAGATCAAAAAAGTTTGTCTAAGATTTAGTTTCACTTTGTTGAAAGGAACTTCATTAACCTGAACCTATTCATGTTTACTGTGCCTCTTATTGCTTCTCCTACCATGTACTTTTGTTGGGTTTTTTAGAAAACTATTTCAGGTGCCAGCATTTATGTTGATGGATTGCATCTGAGAAATCTACTCAAACCAAAATATGCAGACACATGCCTCTATTTCCATTTTATTTTCTCCTCCTTGCACAATCACAATCTTTTCTGCACTGGGAACTGAACGGGAGTAGCTGCAAGGTCCCGTGTAAAGTGTTTATCAGTCACCTCACAGCCTCTCCTCTGCAGACATTTAGCACCATGGGGACGACTTATCAGCTGCCTATAAACACCCACGGGTGGTTTTCCGGTGAGGTGAGCAGGCTTGCTGAATGTCTGCATGCAGAACGGTGCTTCAAGGGGCTTTGCAAGACGGTGCCTCTAAGAGCTTTGAAGAACCAGCTAAAGGAACCTGAGAGGGAAGCCAGGGCTGAGCCCTGTCACTGAATCCTGAGCCTTCTCCAGATTCACAGGCAATAACCCTCTGACTCCCACGCCTAAAAGCAGCACTGCTAACATGCCATTAATGTGCATCTGATGCATTTGTTTTATTACTTTTGTTTCTCAAAGAGGTGAAGCCAATAAAGGAGTTAAAACCCCGCTGTTGCAGTAAGTAGGGTCAGCTACAAGAGCACTCATGGAAGTGGAGGAGCTGTGTTTCCTTCTCGGCACCCCATGACAATACAGCAGGCACTAGGTACTGCAGCTTATTTTGGGATGTGTGTCATGCGCTCTAGTTATATATAGAAAACAGCAGATTAGGTGGTGCTCATTTTCTTTCAAGACTCTCTTGGGATTTAGACTATAAGTTTGGAGCCCGAACAAAATCAGTAAGTGCAAAAAAATGGAGTCAAAATGGAATTTCCCATGTGTGTGTTTAGTTCATGCTCTCAAAGGCAGCGAGCAGAAATCACGAGTATCTAGAAGAGTGTACAGAAATAGATGCTGGTACTGTCCCTCCCCCTTCCTTCCCAAACAAAACCTACTTCCACCAAAATGGAAAAACACTGCAGCTAACAGGGCACATGGATTCAGGCTTTAAAGCAAAAACATCTTGGCAACAGGAAAAAAAGACACAGCAAATATCAAATCAAAAAGAAAATCCAGGAACTGCATGAGACTGATAGGTGTTGCCAGTTCTTCCACCCACAGCAAATACAAGAGATGAGACAACCAGCACAGAGAGTGATCTGCAGCCTCTGAGGAAAGAACAA
>JAUBOD010000445.1:1427083-1438065 GCA_032353885.1 Nothura maculosa | reverse complement strand
TTATATTCAGCACAGGATTTGTATTATTTGCAGGAAATAATATAAACATGGATCCAAATATTGAATGAGCTTAAAAACAAATATTGAATAACTTTTCATTTATCATTAAAAAAAGTAATCAGCACCTATGTGCATTAGACAACTGAATTAAACTAGTTTCAAGTTTTGAGGGTATTTTGAGGGCTTTAAATTAATACATTAACTCTGTAGCATGCCTTCTTGTCTGCAGTGGTTTGATAGAATATCATAGCTATTCTGAAGTGGATAATGCATTATTTTCTAAAGAGGAATGATATATATATATAAGTATGTGACATGTATTTCCACATCCACAGAAGACGTAGGAACAAAAGTATTGCAGCACTCAGGGACCTTTGGAATAGTTGAGTCAAGGCAACCTATAATCTTCTTGAGAAGCTGACCCTTCCCATTTCCAGCCTGTCTAGTCTATATCCCTTTGTATTTCTGTCCATGACATCCACCAGCTTTAGTAACTACTTTTTTTCTTTGATATTTATCCTGCTATTTAGAGAGCAATTGCATTATTTTTCATTTTGCTTGACTATAAAACACAACTCTTCCAATGACTTCCATTAAAATATATCCTCCATTTTCTCAGTCTTTTTTGCACCCCTGATGGTCATTAGGCAGTAGCTGGTAGTGAGATCTCTTTACTGTGTAGGGCAGCAGTGTGTAAGAATCATCCAGCAAGCTCTCCGTGTGTTAGTGACACAACTGAAAACAATGCTGCAATGACAGCAGAAATTTCCACAAAAAGTCTGCGGAGCTTTTGTGACTCAAGGTGAGCTAAATACTGCAAAGGTTGTATTTAACATTTGCTAAATATAAATACTGCACCTCCTAGTCCTCAGTCATGTAACATCACCTGTATAGCATCATCTTTGAGGTAATGTAGTCAGCTGCAGTGAATGCAAATACGTCATAAACAGGTGGATGTGCTGGTGTGGGCTCCCACTGTATTGTACGACCAGAAACACTGCACTGGAAACTGGATAGATACTGAAAGTCCAAACTTTTTCCATAATTAAGTCCTGAGATCTTCAGTGTAGCTGACTGCTGAATGATTTACTGTGTTTATCTGAATTCAGCCTTATGAGATGAGATTAAGGACAAATTTTCCACTGTATATCCGTGTGCTGACTCAATCCCAGATTATTTCCTGTTAACAAATCTTCAATGATGCCCTAGCTGCCTAGTAAAATCTAACTAAAATATCATCAGCTTTGACCTTGCCATCAGTGAATTTTTGGAGGATATGCAGGCTAGCACAGCTAAGAATATCTAGGCTCTACTGTTATTTACATAAAACATGCAAAAGTATACGCAATTATGCATTTGAGAAGTTAAGATTATCCATAAAGATGTACTTCTAGTGTCATTGTTCTCTCTTCAACAACATGACAGAAATCTCTTTCTTGTCTCAGGATATTTCCTTTCTCCATCTTATCCCCTACTTCCTTCCATCAGCTTGCTGACTTTATCAGCAATAATAGTAATTCTTTGACATTTTATTGGTTATTCTTCTACCTTCTCATATTCCTTATCTGTTGTTAGAACCTCTTAAGGTCTCTCTTGTTGTGTACCACATATGAAGGTCACAAAATTCCTCCTTGCTGTCTTGAATCTCAAAGCATTTCTTTATAATTTCTAGAGCTTTGGCCCCAGAAGTCCATGATACAGGAACTCATGTGGAGCCCTTGCCTTTATAGGGGGTCTCCATGCTTGACCAAGTGCATGAGCTTGAGCTTTGCCACCGGATAAAATCATCCTGTACTTCATTTGTGAGGTGTCCAGCAAGACAGATCGAAGATTTGCCATTGTTGAAGCGGGGAAAACACTACCCATTAAGAGCATGTAAGAGCATAATGTGCCCAAAAGAGCATGAAGTTATGTTCTGAAGGACAAGATGGACTAGAAAAAAATGGAAAAGTTTGCCACATAAACAAATTTAAGTGATATAACAAAAGACAGAGACAATATGTCAGTAACACAATAGTTATGTGGCAATAAGAGACAATAAGTTGGCTTCTGCTCTGAAAACGGGGATGCTTCAAAGCACTGAATTGGACTGAGGTAATTCTGAGGCTCTGGTGACTGGAGCTTCCCAAAGCAGCTGCCATCTTTATTGCATTTGACTAGAAATTTGTAAAGATTATTTGCTCTGATTGCTTGTAAACTTATGTAGGCCTTGCAGAGTGCCATTTTTCAGCTTGTATTGTGCAGACTTCCAGAATCACTGACATATTTTTAGCTGCTCCCAGAAGGCAACTGCTGTTGGTAGATTTTAATTTATCATATGTATTGTTTTTGAGTTTAGAACTTGAAGAAGATTGGAAACCACAGTATGTTGGCCATATGAATATTCACAAGTCTATATGTGTCCAATAAGATGTTTTGTACCTTCATAGACTTTTCCTTAAACATTTATTACTCCTAATAATTAAAATCTGAAAGCATATCTATACATTGTATCAACATAAAACAGGGGTTCATAAACAATATTCTGGTTTAAATGATTTCAAAATATTTTTCATGAGTTGGGATAGACTCTCTATGAGGAAGCTTTACATTAGGTTGGATACTATTGGAATTGATAGAATTAATCTATGTTTTCTGTGAAATGATCAGTGTGGCAGTTCTTTACCTAAAAATCAGTCCACTTAGATGTAGTTTCTTCAAACAATAATGCATCTCTTGTAGTTGCAAAAAATACCAAGCAGAGGTTGAAAATGTTTCCAATCTTATTCTGCAAGTCACTCAAAAATTAGACTGAATATTAGAATATTGGTATGGCAAAGCCAGCTGAGGCATGAAAACAACACCTTGAAGAAATTTAAGTACGACAGTACACACTTCAGTATTTTGTAATTAGACTTACAGGACTTTTTTTTTAGTTTTCCTTTGAAATGATTTTTTAAGTTTTGCAAATACCAGCTCCTACCCTTAGATACATTTACAACTGTCAAAACTCCACATCCCTCCTGCCCCCCAAAATGGAAAAGACCATTAAGAATTTGCTTTGGATTCACAGAGCAGATTTTCTGAGAAGCTGAGTCTTTCTGGATCCCTTTGCTTGCTAGCCAAGCCAAACAGGAGCTAAGAGGGAACTCAACCATGGCCTATAAATATCTACAGACTACACACTAGGGGAGAAGACAAGCCTCTTATGAATATGCTTATGCTGGAAATTAGAAGGTCTCAATCCTCACAGCAGTGATACTTTGGAACAATCTTTCACTGGAGTAATGAGGAAAACCATTTGAAGATGAGTCTTGATTAGCTGCAAGGATTGTCATGTGGTTGTCTGTGACAATAAATGACAGGGTGTGCTGGTCTGTTCATGGGTGCCTTTTCAAAACCCAGCCTCACTTGTCACGGAGGGAACTTGGGGATACTGCGGAGTCTGGAAAATCTGGCTTTCACTTGGTGTCTGCAAATGAACAGAGGTCATTCATTAGTACAAACAGGAACCTGAGCAATTCAAATCTGCTTTTCATGTGGTGTTAGCATGATGCATCTGGAAGGGAAAAGATGGGCATTTGCTTGATAGCAGGCTATAGATGGATGTGAGTAAGATAACCTTATGAATAAATTTCTTCAAAAAGGAAATTCAGTATAAACGATTACACTAATAATATTTTACTTTATCTTTTTTTTTTTTTGCTACCCCTTCTAAATATCAGATTACAGTATATAGTCTTTACTTTTGTATACCACCTTCTCTCAGGCACGTGGATACTGATAAGCACATGGTAAGTGATGGCAGTACCAAAAATTTCAGAGAGGTAGAGCAGTTATGGCATAGTGACATTGCACTGTAGCAGTGGGACGATGCCATCCATTCCAAGGACGCATTAGGGCAAACTCCCATTAGCTAGACCTAGGATTATACCCTGGAGCATTTAGCATGATGGTGGAAAACAATGTTGATCTTGGGGTGTAGGTTAAGTATGGCTGCAAGAAGGTAAAAGGGAGTAGAATGGAGCTTTGCTTGATTTCCTTACGCCCCAGAACTAAAAGAAGTTGGGCAAACAACAGCATTTCAACTTTACAAATATTTTTGTAAAGTTTTGCTTTCCTTCAGCCTTTCTTTTCTCTTTACCTCTTTTTGAGGGGCTGAGGGGCATGGTCATGATCACAGAGTATTTTTCTGTGTCTGTTCAAGAGCTAATACAATTTGGGAGCTAAACAAGACAGCACCTTCCTAAGGAGACTGTAGTGCACCATTGTCATGAGATGCTTTTGATTAGCTTCTTGAAATACAGGTTTCCTAACAAGCTCCTCTGGTACAGAAATTTGTCTGGCAAACTAATTGAGGAGAAATAGCCCAATTAGAGAAATGCATTGTAATTTTCTACTTCTAATGGCAAACTCTACTAAGATTTATGTCCTGTAGGAAGAGTTTACAGACTGAGAAAGGGTCCTTGTTATTTTTGGACAGGCCAGGAAAGCACCTCAAACTGATCTGCGTTTGACATCCACGGAACCAAATGCTGCAGGGAGGAAAGATAAGACTTGTGCAAGGTCTACAAGAAAATATATGTCCTCCTCCACCTCCACCTCCTCAGGTAATGACCATCCTTCAGCATATGTGTACATGTTTGCTAATGTAACTGCCAGTATTACCTACAGTATTGTTTCACGTAGCAAAAGAGAATAACATCCACACCAACCTGCCACAAGTACATGCCCCATTTTGCTCAGCAAAACTTTTAAACATAACTTCTCTGGTTAATCTAACACAAAAAAACACCCAGCAGGCCACTACAGGGCCTCTCCCACTCCTTCAATGAGCGTTCACAAACAACAGGAGAATAAGCGCAGAGCTGACTCACAGACATCAGCTCCTCACATTTGGTTGTCTCTGCTGGCAGTTTCCTCCAGCAGGATTATATTTTCCAGAATCCTGCCTTTCAAATGTCTCCTGCTGGCAGACAGCTTAAACCCCCAGGCCTTCTACTCATGAGTTCAGGAGAGTTTAAATTCAGCACTAAAGCACAGCTCACCTGCAAATTTCCAGTTGAGCAATCTTCCAAAGGATATGCCCATATAGCTACATGAAAATGAAAGGTAGAGAGGTCGGAGTTGTTCCAGATAAACCATTTTGGGAATTAAAATCTGTCCCAAACACAAGAAAATTCTCAGCAAGCCAAGTTCTGCTCTTTCCAAAGCAAACAGTTGAGTATTTTTATTGGAGATGAACAGCTAATGAACACCTAGAGCCATTGCCCAAATGATTTTGCACTTCAAAGAGCGTATTTCCTTCAAACAAGCTGTTCCTTTAAAAGGCAGAGAAAGAAAATATAGTTGACTTGTTTCATAAAGTCATTCGATCTTTATATTCTTCATCCTTATCAAAGGTCTTTTGCACTCAAGTGTTTTAAATTTTATGTATTGGTCCATAAAACACCCAGGCTTTCTATCACATGGAGTTGTTATAGAGCACACTCCCACAAGACTCACTAAAAGCAACTGATTTCTTTTCCCCATGTGATTTTTCTGTTACCTTCAACCTGTTCCTATATCAAAGCAGAAAATTCCTGATTTGTAGGAGCTGATAGCATCACCTTTCCTCCTCTTCCTCTAGAGACTGAGCTGTGCAGAAGTCTCATCTACTGAGTTACTGCTACTGAAAAGCTCAAAATTCGTTCCCAGACCTACAGCCAACCCACTCATTTTGCACCAGCTCTGTCCCCCAACAGGCTTCGATACATTAAAACCGCAGAAGACTTTACCCTCCCTTCCTTCGCCCCTTTTCTTCCTGAGCCTGTTTTCTAAGTTAATTTCCTGTGGTTTATTGAGTTGAATAACTCACAGGAGCTCATCAAGCAGCAGGCAGCACAAAACAAGCAGATCTGCGGGCAGAAATACAACTTCTGGTTCTCAGCAGCAGGTAATTTGGCTCAGCGCGTCTTCTGAAGCCAGAATGAGCCGTATCATGTGAATGTGCCTCATCTACAGCCTAAAAACAGACGGACTCAGCTCCTTCAGAGGGGCCTCTACACTACCCCAAGCTGACTTTGCACTAAAGCAAAGAAGGAGACTTCTCACCCTCACTTTCACCAGCCTGAGACTCCTTCAGTGCACCTGGCAAATACTGAACAGCTTTATGGCTTTTTGCAGTGATCATTGGACTGAAGAGCTACCCCTGAAGAATGAAATGCAAATGATGATTGGAGGGATTACATTAATGCCAGGTTGAATGCTGAGAAACCCAAAGACACCACATATAGCAAGGAGGAATGGTTTCCACAAAGAACTTTATTTTCATGAATACAGCAGTAAAAAAAACCAAAGTTTGAAGGAAGAAAAGAAAGTTTTATGTTTATTTTTTAGTAAAAATAATTTTACTAGGAGGAAAGTGATTTACATTCTGAAACACACATTCAAAAATAAAGAGAGAAAGGCAACAGGGCATAACATTCAATGAATACCTAGTACAATGTAATTAATTTTTTTTTATTAATAATCAGAATAACACCGCAATATTTATTCTTAAATTTGTATATACAAACGCCTATCATACACAGCAATAAATCAAGACATAAACACCATAAAGACCACATACAATAATTTCCATACTGAACAAAAGTTTTCACCCGTAACAAAGTTTTCAGCTGTAACAGAAAGAACATTTTGAGTGGTAAACAACCAAAATCAATACTAACAAACTACTTTAAAAAGCAGTACAATTAACAAAAACTCTTGGTGTACAACTACCTCTCTCAAAAATACCCACTCATTTCTTTTGCTCCAAGGTATATCACACAGCTCACAAAAAGTTAATATATCTTTGATTCTTGTACTAAAACGCAGGCTTTTGCAATTTGGTCCATTTACATTTTGCCAACTATTTTAGCCTACCACATCAGAAAGAAAAGAGTTGGATGCCCCTCAGTTTTTGGATACGAAACAGGGAAATTACATTCAGTGCAAAAGCAAGATTTCTCTAAATATCCACATTCTTTTGTTTTAGCCTATTCAGTTTACTATTTTCATTCATGCAAAAAGTGCAAATTAATCCCATTCCAGAGGAGGATTTTACCATAAATTTTAAATGCTCAATTGATTAGACTGCAGAATAATGGAAACAAAAAAGCTTAATCCACATGATATACTGCTACTGAACTGTTAATCAAAATTACACTAACCTTACACATCGGCCTCTTTAGAAATGCAGGCTTAACTCTAAGTTTAGAATAGCGAAAAGATAAATAAAATTTAAATAGAATATCTTTTGAAAATATACTTACTTATCTTTATATAGGAGTTTTAAACATTTCTAAAGTTTCACATGATCCTCAAAGAACACAGATACTAAGATAACTGTTAAGAAAACCACCACTTGAAACCACTGCAGAACTGACAGTAATATTGAATAAAAGTGAATAATATTATCCCATTATCAAATTCTTAAATTTCCTAAAAGCCTAGATATAAATTAGAAGTTGCAGTTTAAATATGTAGGAAAGCTTGAAATGAGTAAAATATTTTAGGTATGTAACATAATTATTAATCTGTGTTGGCCACATTATATGTAAATATAGATAGAAATTTTACCAAAAATATATTCTTTTTAAGTAAGGAGAGAGAACTTCAACAGGGCCCGATCTCTAAAGAAGTAGGAAAAATCCTCCAATAAATGTTCTCGTGATGCCAATTTGTGCCTTAGTTGCTGTGTTTAATTTTTTTTTAAAAAAAAGATTGTTTTGGTCAAGTAAATTGCCAAGAATTCATCTGTACAATCACAAACAGAAATATTTTCATACTCTGAAGTTACACAGCCTTGTATCAACATCTGAAAGCACATGACAGAGTGAACATTCTCCTTTTCTTGTAGTAACAGGCCAAAAAAAAAGGCCTGTGCAAAGTCCCCCATCTCTACATCAATTTTTAAACAGAATCAGTATTTCCCAAATTGCTGATTGTTTCTTGAGTCTCCAAAGAACTGTCACCTATTGTATTATGTTAGCTTGGCATATATCATAGCAGAATCATATATAGGGTAAATCTAGCAGGTAAAGATTATAGCTCCACCAAGGAGTCAGTCAACAGCTTCTACGTCTACATATGGGGTGCAAGTCAGTGATGTCTTAAAGGCACTTGTCTCTCACAGAAAGTATTATCTCCTCTAAGCAATTAAAAATATATCTAAAAAATAGTTTTTATTTAACATCCAAAATTGTTTATACTCCTTGCAGTAGTGCAAATCATCATCTACACCACAATATTTATGAATTCAAAATGAAAGACCTAAATGCAAAATATCCGTGACGAAATATATATGGATTTGTTGCTTCATTTTAATGCCATGCTCTCAAAAAAGCCAAAGAACGTGCTGTTGTAGAAATGTTATTGGTACTAGCAGCCACAAATAAAACAGGATGCCTACCCAGCAGTATAAGTAAGCTTATTTATTAAGCTACTGAACAATTAAGTCATGAGTTACTAAGAGAGACACCTGCCACAGGTCCTGTCCAAGCCATGCTTGAAGCCACACCTGACCTGTATGAAATACATAACACACATTTAAGTCATTAGGGACATTTTTATAGCTACTTAATTTTATAAAAATAATTCCAAAATGCTCATTCATGTCAGGGAGACTATTTTTTTTTCTTCAAATGTGAAAAGGTTAGTCAAAAACAGATCTAACAGAGGAGTTTAAAAAGACATCTAATTAGTCACTATAGAAAGTTCAGTGCAGTTTTTGGTGGTTTAAGCCCGAAAAAGTCCAGTTTATCTAATCAGCTTTTCCTTTGTAGGTCTCATTTACCTCAAAGCAAGAATTTGAGGGAGGATCCATCAAGACAAGAGGGAAAAGAAAAAGGGGATTTGCAAACAGAAGGGGACAAAATAGACATAATCACAAAACCAGGCATAATAGGCTTTGCTTGTGCAAAAGCTAATTTGAAGTAGGCATTATAGTTCTGCTAAGAAATCTAAAATCCCATAAAGCTGTGCTGGATGGAATAAAGTACGATGCAAAAGTCAACAAATTTTCTTTTTTGCATTTAATACTTTCCACCCCAACAACACATTAAGAGCACACCATGACTTCTCTGAACTTGTTGGATGCAGCCTTATGCTTAAACGCTCCTTTTCCTCAAGCAGTCCACTCTTCCTCAAGCAGTTTTGCCAGTCTTGTCCCATAAGGAAGTCCCTGGGCCTTTGCAAGAGCTGCATTCTCTAAACATTGCACCAGATTCTGGCAACAAAAAGCAGAGGGAAGCTGTCTGAGCCAGGATTAAGTTATTCCTTCAGAGAACTGCACTTCTCTGCTTGATGGCAATGACCAGAATCGCTGAAGACTGTCCTGACAGTTGCCATGGCAAGTGGGTAAGCGCGTGGGAGAGCAGACATACGGCCAAGCCAAACTCTTATGCAATCGCCACGGTTTAAGCAAACACGCACCACCACCTTCAGCCACGTGCTGACTATCAGCGGGACTATCAGTCTGCAGAAAGTGCCAGAGGCAAAAAGAAAGGTTTCTCCTGCTGCTTCAGTACTCCCATTCATCTGTTTTCATGTCCAGATAGTAGAGGATATTCTGTGCAAGCTTTACTGCTTGCTTTCTGGCAGCCTTAACGCGCTCATCACCTTGCGGATCAACAGCGTCAAGTGCTAGAAGTTGTTTCGTGAGAAGCTCTTCCAGTCTCATGTAGTTTTTATCCGTTCTGTTTCCATCAAATGAAATCACCTCCTGCTGAATCTGAGACAGGTTTCCGAGAATGCTCCAAACGGCTTTATGAGACTGATGCTCAGCAGCTGTTTGCTCACGATATATTTGCCTTTTTCCAAGTGCTTCCTTTAAATCAATATATGTTATGAGAGTTTGCACTTCTATTACTGCTCTTCTCCTGGCTTCTCTAATACACGGGTTTTTCTCTGGACTGACTTCATCTAACTGGGCAATTAATCCCTGCAGTTCTGCTTTGGATCCCAAATACAAGTCAGAAGCATTCTCTGTTTTTAAAAGCAGTGAATTGACTTCCTTCATTTTCTTGCGGATTTCTTCTATTTTAAGAATGGACTGATTTTGGGCCAAATCATAAGCATGAGTAGACTTGGCTTCCTCTTCCAAGTCCAGGTACTTTTGCAGCTTATTGATCTCTTCAACGACTTCCTTTCTGTAATTTCTTATTTCCGTGCGGCCACAGACATCCAAAGCATCCAGATCAGCGATCAGGCCTGTGAGCACACAGGACAAGTGCCTGCAGGTATCATTACTATTGACTCCCATCAGCAGGGCAATGAGGGTTCCTCTAGCTTTGTTCACATCGCACATCACAGAGTTAATTTTGGACACCGAGGGATGCGCATCATTAGAGAGTGGCAGCGACAGTTGCTGCTTCACACAGCTTTCTATAATCTCCTGGACAGCACACACTTTGGTCAGCGTGCGATACCTTGCTTTGCGCAAGGAGATTTTCCCCCCAGTTTTCACCTGGGTGAGCCTCAATATGATGTCCTGGATGCCCTCTTCAAACTCCTCGCTGATGAGGTTGCCTCCTTTGTAGAAGGGCGTAATCTCACGCTCCACCAGCATCTGCGCTTCCTTGAAAATAGCCTCTATTTCCAGCCTGCGGGGATGGTTGGCGATTTGCTCCAGCTCCTTGAGCAGCCGCTCCGTTTCCTGCGCCGCGCGCTTCCTGGCTTGCTGAATATCCCCTTTCCCTTCCGTGTCCACGGAGTCGATTTCAAAGAGCTGCTTAGTGAGGCTCCTCTCCAAATTCTTGTAATCCTTGTCGGACGGCAACCCGCTGAAGACGGCAACCTGCTGCTCGATCTCCTTGACCTCCTTCTGTATTTCGTGCAACCGTTTGATGGCGGGGTGTTGGTTACCCATGTCCATGCTCTTCCCGCATCCACCTTCGCTCGAGCTGAGGGGCAAGGAGGGCGTTAGTAAAACGGAGCGGGGCCGTTTCGCGGCCGGGGCCCCGCAGCCGCTGCGGGCGGGT
>JAUBOD010000445.1:1377183-1387396 GCA_032353885.1 Nothura maculosa | reverse complement strand
TTAGTTTTCCGGTTATGGTCACCTCTTTAAGCAACTTAAAATCTCATGTATTTCTTCCAGTTCAACAACAGCACAGCAGTGCAGCTGCCGCTGCCCAACAAGGTGGCTATGAAATTCCAGCAAGATTAAGGACCCTTCATAATCTTGTAATCCAGTATGCTTCCCAAGGTAGATATGAGGTTGCCGTACCCCTTTGCAAGCAAGCTCTTGAAGATTTGGAGAAGACTTCAGGTCATGATCATCCTGATGTTGCCACCATGTTAAACATACTTGCTTTGGTGTACAGGTTGGTATTCTGATGTAGAGCTGTATCACCTATATAAGCAATTAATATTTGGCTTTAACCTGTTAATATTCAGCTTAATAGTTTGGATTCATTGATTTATTCTGTCAGTCTTTTTGTAAAACCTTGAGACAATCTTTTTATGCCTCCTTACTTTGTAACCAAGGTGGGGATTTTTTTCCTGTGCTCTTATTTTGAGAAAGACACTGCTTTTCAAACTGTTCCACTACTTCTTTTTTTCTCTACCAAGGGTGCTTGTGGGGTACCCATTTCCTGAAAATGCAGAGCTGTAAATTGGACAGCACTGTAGAGATAGTACAGTTCTAGTCCTGCAGCAAAGTACTTTATATATTCATGAGTCAGAAAGTTAGAAACTGAAGTCTGTAACTGTACTCTGAATTTCTCTTCTCTCTACTGGAATGTTCAGGCCAGTACGGAGCCAACTCGTATTTTTTATGACTTTTTGAATGTCCAGTGTTATTAATTATGACTTTTTAAAATGTAGGGACCAGAACAAATACAAAGATGCAGCAAACCTCCTGAATGATGCCTTGGCTATCCGTGAGAAGACTTTGGGCAAAGATCATCCTGCGGTTTGTATACATGCAATGTTGTATTTTCAGTTGTGTTTTTCTCTGAATTTTTTTTTCAACTCATTCTGATGTTAAACTCAACAGGAAAATTTTTAAGACCTCGCTTATCTCTAAAGAGTACAGGTAGGAGCCATAATATGACATATTTTGTTTTCTCTTCAAGATTTAACATGCTTTCTGAGCATTGTATTTGATTCTGTTTCACCACAAATGACTTGCAGTTGATTTTTTGGATCATATTGCATGAATGAGAAATTAATGTGAGAAAATAATTACTCACTGAAATCAGTTTAATAAACTCAGATTAAAGGTGTTATGTCGGATCTGTTTTACTTTTAAATGAGACAATTCAAATCAAGCATTTGTACTCAATGTTTAAATGGATGTGTTCCCTCCCTTCATGTGGGTTGAAATGGGACAAATCTGAGTATAGATTTGAGAAATATCTTTGTAAGAATAGAAAATAAAAAGAAAATATGTATCCATTACATCTGAACAAACCAAGACAAAATATTCCTTGTTTTTCATGCTTTTCATATGCATTCAATACTTTTCTTTCCTTCACTTGCTTTTCTTCAAGACCTCTGCCTTGTACGTGGAAGATTTAAAAACATCAGTGCATTGCAGATGTACTCATATGTTAGGTCTTTATATCAGCAAATTTCAGTATAATTAAAATTTCTCTACTGTTGGTAGGTGGCAGCAACTCTAAACAACCTTGCAGTGCTTTATGGTAAACGTGGAAAGTACAAGGAGGCTGAACCACTGTGTAAGCGAGCTCTGGAAATCAGAGAAAAGGTATGAGGAAAAAATGCAACACCTTTGTGTGAATAACTCTTGGGAGTGAAACATTTTGTGTAGGGGTTAAGTGTGTAGTGTGTGTGTGTGTGTGTGTGTGTGTGTGTGTGTGTGTGTGTGTGGTGAGTGAATGTGGTGTATTTTGGTAAGGTCGACATACCAGAGCAGCTGCAAAGTTGGTGAGAACAAAGTAGTAATATCTGAAGTGTAAAACAACATTTGAATTTCTATACTCTTACAGAGACCTTTGACTGGTTATATTCAAAATTCTGAAGCCTGTTGTAAAGCTACTTCTCAACCTTCCTTTCTTCCACCTCCTTCCCCTCTCCTTTGAGAGAGAGGTAATCTTGGTTTTGACAGGATCATTGAAATAAAGCATAATTAAAAAAATTGAGGTCAATTGGATATTTGTTCTAGTGTGTGTTTGTATATCCAACTTTTTCATGTAATATAGTGTAATCATATTACTTAAATTAGTCTTGTTTTGAGTTGTTCTGTAACATTGCCAATTATAATTGATTTGAATAATTTGCATACTTCTATATGCAAAGTTTGCTTTCATCCTCATGCTGTAATTGAAGAGGATGAAAACTTAGAGGCTTAAACACGGTGCAATTTTAAGCCCTGATATGATGATTGTGGGATCTTTTAATGCGAGATATTTCATTTTTAGGTCTTGGGGAAAGATCACCCTGATGTTGCCAAACAATTAAATAATCTGGCTTTGCTATGCCAGAACCAGGGGAAATATGAAGAGGTAGAATACTATTATCAGAGGGCACTGGAGATTTACCAAACTAAGCTGGGACCAGATGATCCAAATGTTGCAAAAACAAAGAATAACCTGGTAAGGTATTTTCAAAGTAAATCTTAAAAAAAAAAAAGATTTTTTTTCTGGTGGATGGAAGTGTATGTACATTTGAAGAGCATTTATTGTATTTATTGTTTATCAAGCTAATTGGAATAGTATTCTGATGTCTGTCTTTGGGTGGGGGGGAATTTTGTTTTTAGGCATCCTGCTATCTAAAACAGGGCAAATTCAAGCAAGCAGAAACTTTATACAAAGAGATTCTTACTCGTGCTCATGAACGGGAATTTGGTTCCGTTGATGGTAAGAAACTTAATCCCTAGAATTAATTTTTTTAATAATAGAACTGAAAATATGAAGGAGATTAATTGTGCCTTTATATCTCTGCAGACAGGCAATTTTAATTCTCAAGAGTGAAATTATAGATGCACTGAAGTACTGCAAAAAATCATAGGAAAGCATTTAGATTACTCAATAACATTTAATTCTAAATGAGGGATTTTTTTCTGACATGTAGAACACTTAGTAAGTGTGTATTTTATAGATTGCATTTCTTGCTCATTTATTTTATGCCAAAGAGAAATTCCAAATTTGATATTCTTGTTGAGACAGAAAACTGTTTGTCACTTTCCAGACATGAGAATAAATCAGTACAGGATTCTTGATAACATAATAGATATTCTGGTGAAATGAACCATTGAATTAACTGCTAAAACAACTAAGCAATTGGAGAGAAAGCCCTTGATTTCTAAGTTATATTGTATGTTGCAGTTAAATGCATTTCATTGTCTATATATCACACTGAAGTATCTTCACTGAATGACAGTAGTGATGCACTAATTAGTAGATATCAAAACAGGTGTTATGATAAAAGAAATATATGTTTTCTAGCCAATACTTATTGGTTGATAAATTGATGGCCGTGTATCCTGACATCAGCACTTCTAAGAACTCTGTTACTAGCCACAAATAAGAAGAGACAGTATTGTTAAGCTACTGTGTTGGGGAATGTGTTTTATTTTTCTGCTGCTTTCTGTTGTATTGACAGTGGGTTTTCTGTAATAGTAGTAGTGTTTTATGTCTATGAGTCTCAGCTATGTTAGAAGGATGGAATTCAAATGGTGAATATTTTGCAGATTTATAGTAAAAAATATTTTCTTCTATGTTTCATCAGATGAAAATAAGCCTATTTGGATGCATGCTGAAGAAAGGGAAGAATGCAAAGTAAGACCACTGTAGTAAAACTTTTGGGAGCTTTTACTGTTTAAGATGCAAATTAGTTATTTTTCCTTTTTCTTTTTGCTTTAGGGAAAGCAAAAAGATGGCTCATCTTTTGGAGAATATGGTGGCTGGTACAAAGCTTGCAAAGTTGACAGGTCAGTATTTTCTTTACAGGATTTTGACCACTTGTTAATATCCAAAACTGCAAGATTAAAGCGTATTTAAAAGTTAAACAAAACTAACAAGTGACTTATGTCTGCAAAACCTACAGTGTTAGAAGTTCAGACCCCGTACTGTCTTCCAGGAAGCCAATAGTATTTTCCAAGCCCCGAGGCTGCTTAGGATCTAGGCCAGGTAGATGGAGCGAAATCTAATGCCACTCACTAGATTCTATTGCTTTCTAATGTGAGACCTGTTAACAGAATCTGCCATTTTTCCCCCTTCATTTCATAGTTCAACTTCAGTGTGAATGCACAGAAACTGAAAATAGGTACTAAGTAAAGGCCAATAAAAGGAATTATTCCTCTTTTTGTGACTAATACTACAGTAACAGATGCAGTTTGAACCAACAGCCATTTTTCTTGGAAGCTTCGCAATTAATCAGCCTGACACACTCAGTTTGAGCTGAATTTTCACCTCTGGAGGTTGTATCTGCAGAGCAGCACAAGCCCTCAGCGCTCTGGTTTTGTGCTGAGTGATTCTAGGGGCCAGTTACTGACATTCAGTTTCAGAGCTTGACTAACCGTAGTGGGAGCTGTTAATGTGCTTTGAAAATGTTTTTTTTTATATCTTGTGCAAGTAAGGTATACTTCAGAATGAAATTATATAATAGAGGTTATGATCATGAATATTATTGATTTTCTGTTTCTAAGTTTCTCTTAGTTTGTAAGTGGAGAATTTGAGAAGAATTTTATTGTATATGTTTAAAAAAATTACTTTTTTTTAATAGTCCGACAGTTACAACTACCTTAAAGAACCTTGGGGCACTTTATAGACGGCAGGGTAAATTTGAAGCTGCTGAAACGTTAGAAGAGGCAGCAATGCGATCTCGTAAACAGGCAAGTATGAAAATTCCCTGTGATGACCACATTGAGTTTTTCAACCTAATTTTATTTATTAGGCTTATACAATGCCCTTAGCTGTACAATATTGGGTGCCCTTTTTTCTTTTAATATTTTTGATATTTACCTTTGTTACTAGAGTATCTTTGCTTTTCAGTCTGAACTGTTATTAGAATGACACCATCTTTACCTTTTAAAACCTGGTTAGTTGCAAGGACGATGGCACCAAATAACTCGGTGTGAATCAAAGCAGGAATGAAATTATGTGCAAAATAGAGGAATAGGAAATGTTGTCTCAGCCACCAGTCCTGACCTGAGTAAGTGTCCTGGAAGAGCTACTGTAGCTAAAAGGAAATAGAGAGCTTCTGTTTTCCTTTTTGCCAGTCATGTGTGAGATGCACTATTAATAAGCAGCTGTCAGTCTTAGAGATGTTCTAGGTTTGTGTATGGCTGACGGTGACTAGTGGAGTGTAGAAGCTGCCTGTTTCTACTGCTAGAAGAATATTAGAAATTTATCAGTTGCTCTTTCTGGTTTGCAGACTGATGGAATGCATGTTACTACTTGAACAGGGACTGATCGAATTCTTGTGATGCGGAGAAATTCTGCACTGTCCCTATGGTTTCAAATCTGTTTTTTTCAAGTAACTCTTTCTCACTATCTTAGGAGGTGGGGAAAAGGTTTCTCTCCTACGCTTGGATTATTTGATATATGATGTCTTGCAGAAAAGTGTATGAGATTGAACAGCAAATGAGGCTGATCAGTTTAAAGTGGCAAGCAAGAAAAAAAGGAAAAAATATAAATGAATGGAACCCCAAAGTTGTGAAGTTCAAGTTTAATTCATCTCTTTTTTTCTCCTTTTTCTTTATTTTTTTCTTGTAGAGGGGAGCTTTTGTTTGTTTTAAGAAATGGTATCTTAATGCTTCTGTTTAAAATTCTAATTGTAAATTCAAGTAAGCTGGTCTAGAATGGGCCCACAGAAAGTTATGGACTATGTCTGTATAGATAATGATTTTTAATTTAAAGCAGTTCTTTGATATATATGATGTTATCAAATCTTTCTTCCTTAAAAAGTGAAAGAAAACTAATGAGCACTTTGCACATAAAAGGAATGAAGCCATTAAGATGAAAGCATGAACTGGCAGGAAAATTCTTCATCAAGAAAAATTCAAGGTGGAGAGGGGAGAGCAGCTGATACAGTCACTTTTTTTCTTTTAATTGAGAAGTATTTTTAGCTATTTTTTTTTTAATAAAAGTTCTTTTTTGATTTGTATGTCATCCAGATGTCTGAAAAAGAAGAAATGTGTATTGCCTCTTAAATAAAATCTTTGATTCGGTTCTTAGTTTTATTGTTATCACTACACAATATAATTTTTTAATAAGAGCGAATATAACTAGGATAAATTGGCATAGTAGTAAAGACTGGTAGGAAACTTGATAGTAGTTTATTTTACGTTTATTTACTTTAAAAGTTTATTTTTTTGCTGTTAAGCTTGAAACTGGTTATTTAGGGCTCCTGCAGGGGACTTGCTGCGGCTCATTTACTTTATGCTACGTTTTTTGCTGCTCCTACTTCATTTTTATTAAATATGCCTCTGATTTGGTATAATTCCCCACCAATACCATAGTATGTCACATAAAAGAGCTAGATTTGGACATGTTAGTATCAGTGCAGTCTTTTTACCAGCTCTTGACGCTACCTTTCTGCTCTACATGTTTGCAAGGTAACAGGGTTAATGCACTTTCCCTTGCAAGCTAAAAACAAAAGCAAAGAGGTCCCCAAGCTGCCGTTCCCAAGCTAGGAAGAGTGCCAGTCGTGCTCTCCTGTGGGTCTGTCTTGTTTACTTTAGCGGCTGGACATGCTTGCTTGGTTTCTACAGGCCAGTGGAGGTCTTTCCAGGCTTGCTTGGTTCTGCCCCCCGCTGGCAAAGTACTTTTTCTTATCCCTCTGGCTTTTGAGCATGTGAGGGAAATGAGAGATGATGGCTTTGGAACAGAGCCTAGAGTCCATATGTGCTATTTCTCCTCTTAAGTGTTGCTTTGGGATATCTGTTAGGCTTTTCAGGCTGTGCTGTATGCCACAGGGTCTGGGAATGAAGCATTTCTGAGTTTACACTTCCTCATTATCTGAGTTCTGGACTTGCTCCCCACACCCCCCTCCAGTCTGTGAAAATACAGGACCATTGCTCAGGGCAGGGTGGGGGGGACCTACTGTCCTCTTTCTTTAATTAAAAAAAGAAAAAAGCCTTCATTCATGTAGTTGCTTTATATTTAGATGTGTATGTGTCAAATGCGTATTTCTGTTCTGCTTTTAGAAGTGCCAGTAGTTTACATCCCAGTCAGTAACACTCTGGTTGTTTATTCCTAGACACTGTAGTGCTTGCATAAACTAACAAAGTGATTTTATTGTATTTTATTTTATTTTTGAACTGGTTGATCACTGCGAAGAGTAATGATCTGTTCCTGTTAACACTTTACTGCTCGCCAAGGTGGGCAATTCTGAGCAGGTGATTCTAGAGCTGGACAGTGGGAGATGCAGAATATTTTCTTATGTGTAAAGTGCTGAGTTGGAATCTCTTCCTGTCAGCAAAGACTGTGATTTATTATTAAAATGTGTACAAGGGAAATGACCAAAGGATAAACATAACTTTGAGCTTTCCAGTTATTTCTAGTTCCCATGTTAATGATATTAATCTTTATTTAAATATATAGGGTTTTCATCTAAGATATTTTAGCAATGTAATATATTTAAATGATTATTTGGTATTCCATAGGCGTCCTTTAACCAAAATGGACATACTATATTGACCATATGTCTAATCTGTTCTTTAAGCCTGCTTTCTACTCTATTTTCTTCTGAAAGATAAATTATGTTCCTCTGCTGTGCCATATGTCAGTATTTTCTGAATTTCAGTTTCAGAACTTAAACCCATGTGTGAAAAGATGATTGGGTGCTCAGACTCCTGCATTTTTTGTTTGTTTGTTTTAAAGGAGGGTAAATATTCCAACATTTGATAGGTGGAAAGCTGTGGCTCATGTTGCCACTTGGTGATACAAAAATTGCTTAAATACTAAGCTGGTGGGCAGAGGAGTTCAGCTAAGAGGCACACACATCTTGAGGCTTTGGCAAGCAGCAGAACTGGAAAAAGGATAGTGAGGTGCTGAATTTGGGTCTGCCCTTCCTCTTCATGCCACATCGATGCCTGCACGGTGTAAAAGTGTTCATTTTGCCCGAGCTTTGGAAGCAGAGTCATGGAGTTACGTGCTTAGTTGACTGCCCATGCAGTTCGTGTGTGTGTGTGTGTGTTTTAGATCAAAATACAGTTTGTAACAAAATAACCTTTTTCCCATTTTATCTGATCCTCAGGGTCTTGACAATGTTCATAAACAGAGAGTTGCTGAAGTGCTCAATGACCCTGAGAGCATAGAGAAGAGGCGCAGCCGAGAGAGCCTCAACGTGGATGTGGTAAAGTACGAGAGCGGCCCTGATGGCGGCGAGGAAGTGAGTATGAGCGTAGAGTGGAACGGGGTAAGTACAGTACACAGTTGGAGAAAGCAGGGTAGATAAATTACCACCATAACAAATAGGGTTGTGCCATCACCAGCCTGTTGTTTCTTCAGGAGTTTCTTGTTTCATCTACTTTGCATTTTTTTAATTTTTTGGAACAATTGAGAAATAAAGATTATCGTGTTTTTCGTTAGAACTTGTAAAAAAAAAAATTGAAATTTAAAAACATCCTTTGTGTTGTTGTCCTCAATAGTAAAACTTGTTGAAGAATTCTGAGCAGTGGTGTTTAACTCTGATACGGTTAATGCTGATTGAGTGTCCTGGTATGGTCTGGTGTATAATTGCTTATCACTGGTTTCTTTTTACTGGTAGAAAAATTCTGGCAATTAACTGTAGCTTTTGTCCTTTTGATGTCATGTTTGCCCGCAGTTTAAATGTTCTTTAAAAATGTTGCAGCTGCATCAGTTGGAATAGCAAAGAATCCTTGCTACGGAGATGCATTAATATGTTTGTGGTTTGAAAGTAGATCACATTATCAGTCTAGAATAATTCTAATCTCCTCACCCAACCTGCTAGAAGAAAAAAGCCACGTCTTCAAGCTGATCTACAGTCTATTTTAGTATGCAGTCCCAATACGTAGCAACATGATAGTAGATTCACCTTTCTAAAGTGAAATATTAATATCACTTTCCTGCATTAAACCTTGAGTAGAGTCAAGGCTTGTTCCCATTTGTGATCTCTGGCTTGAGTGCGTAAGTGCATCTATAATATGATTAAATGTGCAATTTTCTACCTGTTATTTTACTTTATTTGAAAGACAGTGCAGTCTTTCAGTTATTGATTGGTTTGCTTAGTTGTTTGTTTCTGTCACCAGCTTTCCCATGCTTCATCCCATTGCTGGCAATGGGATGTGTGTTGCACTGTAAACTAACTTTCCGCTGTAGTTCTGCTTAAAATATTCTTCTAGATGATAAAAATGGTATGTTTGTCTGCTTTTGCTCTTTGGGAGGGGAAGTAGCCTACTTTGCAGGACAGAGTGCCCTAAAGTTTTCTTTCTGATAAAATAGCTCTTAGTAATTTAACCGCTTGTGATGAAGTTTAGACTTCCAAAGATATCCTTGATAAAACTTAGACTGGTCAGTTTCAATGGAGAATGTTCTTTCCATCTTTGCTTTTGTCTCTTTATAATTGTTTTCTTGGCATTGGTGCTGTCTCTCAGTGCCAAGACAGTCAATCAGCATGTATTGTGAATAATACTGCGTCATTAATAAACCCAGTAAGGTTGGATAACTCCCTTTTATTCTAATTTTGCCCATTCAGCATTAGAACTGTGTACTGTACTCCTCCCTTTATTTCTGCTATACTTTGCATGATTATATGTTCTAAATGGATAAAACTTTTCATTAATGACATTAATTAAACAAGCATGCAGGTTTTCGATTGAAAATGGCTTCTGGAAAAACAATAGACAGTATTTCTAGGTCAATCTTTGAATGAAACTCAGTGATAAAACTGGTCTGAAAAACTAAACTTAAGCCATCTAATCCATCATTTTTTAAATTAAAGTGGCATTGCTTTATTCTGGTTTTCAAGATTTACAGGTAATATATTCTTTTCTCTTTAGATAAGTTATTTTATATTACATGTCCTACATAAAGTGGGCAACTCTCTCTCCCTCCACCCTGCTAGTGTTTCTATCTTAGTGCTGTTTTTCCCTATATTTTTGTGGTGTAGATTTACCCTCTTGTGCTTCCTCCAGACAAAATACTCTGATTCCCAAAGTCTAGCAGCCTGCCTCATGCATTTAAATTCGGAAGTGCTGAAGCTGATTTTGGATCCTGGCTGTCAGAGAGAAGAGGTGGAGTATATAGAACAAATTTCACCAAAAGGTTTTCAAAAACACAGATCATACTGTAATTAAGTGATTTCTGTATGTAGAGTTA
>JAUBOD010000445.1:1339205-1356314 GCA_032353885.1 Nothura maculosa | reverse complement strand
TGTCTTTCTTTCTTTCTGTCTTTCTTTCTTTCTGTCTTTCTTTCTTTCTGTCTTTCTTTCTTTCTGTCTTTCTTTCTTTCTGTCTTTCTTTCTGTCTTTCTTTCTTTCTTTCTGTCTTTCTTTCTGTCTTTCTTGTGTTTCCCATAACTGAGTTTACCAGGCTGAGGAATTGTTTTGTCAGGTTTCAAACAAGCTTGATCCTGAAGAATGACTACAGTTCCCTTCCATCTACCTATGGGCCATCCTTAGGATAATTAGTTAATTTACTACAGAATAACCAAAACACTTGCCTCTTCACTTTCAGAATCATTATGAAATCATATTACTTACTAACTAGGAACCAAAACTATAACTTCTTCCAGTGACAAAACATTTGATGATTTAAACAGAAGACTTTTTTTTTTTAAGATTAGCAGTATTACCTGTAATCATACTATTTTTCCTCACCATGCGAGAGACTGTTTTCAGTAAATACTGTATATCTGCACTGGAGAGTTTCGTCAATCTTTGCAAGTCTGCTTCAGAAAGATTTAAAGTCTCTTTCGCTGATCTTATGCCAGCTGAAATTAGAGGAATTCTTGTAAATACTTTTGGCTGAATTACAGTATTACGTACAAAAGGAAGTTTTTCCCATTTCCTATTAGTCATGTACATAGAGTTCATCTACACTTTATGCCTCTAAGCAGACAATATTTACTTGGAATGTATCAAAACCTGCTATAAAATTGTTTGGAATCAGTGAATCATGGTGAGAAGATTTTGCTTCTAATTTTTCACAAGACTGGCATATGAAATAATAACAGTTCAAAAATGTTGGTGTGGGTATATATGCTCATAAACATGCAGTTATTTAAAGGAAGACTTATCAGCTAGACATTTGCAGATTAAATTACCTTTTTTAAGAGCAGCAATTACTTTAGGGTTCAAATCAAACTGGTCCCAATCCATTTCCTGATACAGTAACTGGAGCGAACAGACCATCAGCCAATTTTCACGTGTTATGACCTTTTTTATCAGACATATCTACAATACAAAACATAGGCATGATTCAATATGATAGAGCAATGTTCTATTTTTACTTTTTAACAATACATTCTTCCATTGTTTTAGAAAAGCAGCTATAATTCAGCACTGAACTGAATGCATATGGGGGAAAAATATGCTTAATTTTGAAGCAACTGTGCTAAAAAACAAGGCAACTTTCTGAGGAGTGTTTCAAAGTTGAAGCTGAGGTTGAGTGTTCAATGTAAGTGCAATGGTGACCTTCGGCTCTGAGGATTCCTCCTCATTCCGTTCACTTCACTCTGAAGCCACTGAAACCCTGCGGCTGCTGCTGAGGGTACTGAGCAGGGAAACTCAAAGGAAGTAATTGTAAAGGAGCGTGAAGGGAGCAAAAAAATAAAACAGCACTTCCATTTCGAGGCGGGCTTCGCGCTCCTCGCACACTTCAACGGGCGATGCCCATTTTAACGGGGGTCTGCATGGGCGGCCGAAGGACTAGGACATGGGGACCGGTCCGAGCCCGGTCCCCTCAGAGCGGGGCCGCAGTAACCGCCGCTCGCGCGGCCGTTATCGCGCCCGACCCCGCCCCAACCGCCACCCCGCCCGCCAGCCAACCGGCGCAGCGCCTTGCCTGCGACGTCACCAGGCCCGGGCCAATCAGGGCGCGCCGGGGCGAGCGCAGCCTGCCGCGCAGCCAATGGTAGGGCGCCCCGGCAGGAGCAGCGCGGGCACCGGCCGCGGGGGGGGCGCCGCGGGCCCGGCACCGGGCGCCTGCTCCGCGGCGGCGCCGCTGGGGAGCCCGCCCCCTGCCGCCGCTCCCCGCTGATTGGCTACCCGGCCTCCTCGAGCGCCGAGCACGGGGGGCTCACTGAGGCGCGCATGCCCTTCGCTTCCGGGTTGTGAGGCGGTGCTTCCCCTGGCGCATGCGCCTCGAGCACGGCAATAGGCGGAGGGGGCGGGAATAAGCACCAACCCCCACCCCGAGCAATAGCGGATTGGCCGGGAAACCTGAGGGCTGAGTTCAATTGGGTGCTATGAGCGGGGGCGGGGACTGACGATGAGCCGCGTTCCATTGGTCCTTCCTCGGGCGTGTTCCGAGGGGCGCGGGCGGCGATTGGGCGGCAGCGACGCCAGTCTCGCGGGGCGAGTAACGGCGGCGGCGGAGCGCGGGGGGGAAGATGTCGGGCGGCGAGGCCCGCGACGCCAAGAAGCTGGTGCGCTCGCCCAGCGGGCTGCGCATGGTGCCCGAGCACCGCTCCGCCCGCAGCCCCTTCGGCCTCGACGAGCCGCCCTGGGTGCCCGACAAGGAGGTATCGCCCGCGGCGCGGCGGGAACCTGTCGCAGCCCCCCGGGGCGACGCGCCCCTAACGGCTCCAACGGCCGCCGGTGACCGTTGGCCCGCGCGCCCCCGCGGCGCTTGGTGCCCTCCCCTCGCCCCGCAGCGGCTCCCGCGGCGCCTTCCCGAGGGGAGCGAGGCGAGGGCAGCTCGGGGGCGCTCCCGCCGCGGCATCGGTAACGCAGTCCGGCCCCGCCGCGGCGGCCCCGCTCTGTTAATTACGCATTCGCGTTAATTGTAAGCCACGCGCTTTCATTCCCCGTGGGTTAGGGGAAAGAAAAGGGTGGGAGCGCTGCTCTTTCCAGAGAACAAGGTCCCAGCACAGCAGTTAGGAAGAGTTTAAAGAGATGAGTAAGGTGGCCTGTGCAGCACTAATGTGTAAAACAGTGTTTATCCTCTGTAAATGTCTATAAAGCAGCAAATATATCTTCAAAGACCATGGTGATTTAAAAAAGAAAAGAATATAGTGAAAGGCTATGCCCATTCTGGTGTTCAGTGTGGATCAGTGTGAATCCCAGTATTTTTATTTTTTTTACCTAAGCTATATGAACATGATGCTATACAAATTTTTCTCTAGTCTGCATTATTTGTGTATTAGTTATGGAGTTAAGCATTCACGTAACAAACCCATTCCTTGCCAGATACTGCTGTGGTTGGTTTGTCTTATATAGAAACACTGTTTTCCTGTCATAACCAACTTGTTCCTCAACAAAGGAAAAAAAATGCAGTTCTGCCAGATGTCAACTGAGGCAGAGTCTAGTGTAACAGGAATTGTAAATTATTGTAAAACAACAATTTGCTATTGTTTGCTTGATTGTTTTTGTTTGTTTTTTTTTTTCCCAAAAAAAAGCCTTTTTTAGAAAGTGACTTTCTCAGCTTATTAAAGAAGTAGCATGAGAAAGCATAGGGTATCCTGTAGGTGTTCTGTGCACTTCATCACTTCTGTTCCTAAGCAAAATCTCCCCGGCACTAACAGCAGCTGTGCATAAGTGTGGAGAAAAGGTACAGTGACAAGTGCTGAGAGGCATTTGAGGTACAAGTGCACTTGGGCCACTCAGCTGTTGTACATAAGGTGTGGGGTGGTTACAGGGGCTGTTTGGATAACAAAGTCTGGGTTGGAATTAGGCTCAGGGTTTCCCTGGGTGAAGTGTGTGGCTGGTTTTGCTCTGTACACTTTGCCCTTAGCCATCTAGAACCCCAATCACTGACAGCATTGGTCAGTGGTTGCCATTTGTGTAGCACCTGAAATTTAAAGTGTTTTTCTTTTGACTTTCTAAAATGTACTTCAATATATTTCAATAATCCTGAATTGTCCTGAATTTTCTTAAAAATATGGCACTTCTAACTGAGCCTAGTCCATAGTACCCTCTTTATTCAAGTGAATGTTGTTTGAGGATTATTTCAGGATTTACTTAAACTTGTTAGATTTATTTGAGAATATGTCTGTAAATTATATGTGACACAAATCATTATGTTATTACTTTGACTGCTTTGACTCCAAAATTATCTTAGTAGTTGTGTTAATATGTAACACTGAAATTTCTTGCTTTTTTATATATAATATAAAGACAGGGTAAGTATGTGATTATATATATAATTTAAATCACACACTTACAACTGATGTTTAAAGACGGGATAACATTGTGAGGATTTTGAGTTTTGATCCTGGAGAAGAACTACAGAAAACTTTATATTTGCTAGTTTGTCCTTTTATATTTGTTAGTTGAATAAGGAATGAGCTGAGGTGGGTAAAACCATGCAGATTTGTGCTGAGCAGTGTCAAACTCGAGGCAGTTTGTGCTGAGCCTCATCAAACTAGAGAGGGAAGTTAAAATGCTGCTCGCTGCATGTGCGGCTGCTCAGCTGATACTGTTCCTAATACAGAAACCTGGGACTAGGAACTGCTACAGAGACAGGCAGCCATCGGATCACTGCCCTGTCTGGGAGCTTCCTGAAGGACACATGGAGGTGACAGTGGCTCCTGGAGGTCCTTCCTGCAGGAAGCAATGGCACTGGCAGAATTTGTCACATACAGTTGCAGTATGTCAGGAAGCATCAAAAGCCCCATCTGGAACATGCTGTGGCTTCTGTGGCTCAGGCAGGGCACGGTCCGAGGGCCGAGCCCGTGCGTTTGCAGAGTTCTGCACTTAGACACAGCGCTAAGAAGCTCAGCGAGGTGTTGGCTGCCACCACTGCTGCCATCCCATCCGGGCTCCACGCAGAACTAGTGTGTGAAGTGTAGCCACCACTTACTGCCCGTCTGCAGCCGGGTGACCTTTGGGAAGGATCCAGAGCACACGGCCAATCTGCTGCTGTACTGCAGCGAGTGCCAGAGAAGCCCTGCTCTGTAATGGATTAGCTCTCATTATTTTTAAATTAATATCAGATGCTGGTAGTACTTGTGGATGATCTTCCCCTTTTCAGATATCAGTGTTAGTGGTGTGTTGATGATGTGTAAAATGAACATATTCATACCAGCTGTGGCAATTAATTCATATTCTTATCTCAAATATTTGTTTCCATTTTCCAAAAAGAAGTCTGTTTTGCTGTATTTTTAAAAAGTCTGTACCTTTAAAGCAGCTGTCAAACATCATGCTCTCCTTGTATAACTGAGAGAAAACTTCAAGCAGTAAAATGTTATGGTCCTCAGCTATGCCAAGATGTAAATTTACCTGTCAAGTGTAAATATGGAGGTGTAAATCACCTCAATAGTGATCTTTGGAAGCAAAACAAAAGACTAGTGTGTTTGCAAAGCAGGAGCGCTCAGCAGAGCGTCACAGTGAAGTACAGTGTGGATGGTAACGTGCATGAAAACACAGCCAAAGGGTGGCCAGCCAAGCAGATAAAGCATGAGGTGAACTTCTGAAAAGTAGGTTTGACTGCTGGCAAGATGCCATAGAACAGATGAGTGTGTGGTTGTGGGGTTTTTGGGTTTTTTTTTCTGTCATATGGGTGGAGATCACACTATTTTGGTATATCAGTATTCAATTTTTTTTTTTTTTAAATGAAATTCATGGTGAAAAGATAAAAGATGAAAATTCGTTGGAGCTGTTTCTTCTTGGGAGATCATATAAACCTCAGTCTTCGTGTATGGTGGTAGGATTAAAGATAAAGAAATTTTGTAGTTTAATGTTAATCTTTACTCTTCCGTAGTGCCCAAGATGTATGCAGTGTGACACAAAATTCGACTTCATAACCAGAAAGGTAAGAGAAATCAGTAAGACATAACTTGAACTTTTGCAGCAAATTAATTTATTCCTTTTTTAAAAATGAAGAAGCCTGTTTTGACTTAGTATAGTAGTTGTTTTTTGTTCTTTCTTTACTGGGTAGTCATCCCTTTTGTTTTAATTCTGTTCCTTTGACATTCTTGTGGTTTTGGTCATGGTGAGGGTTATTCTAAAACACTGGATACCCATGGGATTTACATTCAAAGGAAGAGTTACAAGAACTCATGCCAAAGTCAACAGTAACATGCAGCCAGATCAACTGATCTGATGGTGTTTTGGGAGATAAACATGAGTCGCAGAAATATAAGCCAAAAGATACTTTGAGTTACTATCAGTTCTGATCTCACGTTGAACCTCATCATCAAAGTGTGAGCAACCAAAATAAAAGCTCAGGTTCGCTTGTTCTGAAAATGAACCAGGATCTGTCTCAGAATTGGAAAAGAGGCTCTCTGATTCATTTCGAAAATGTCTTGGCTACTCTGAAGTGTAACTAGATACACTATGTAAAGAGAAGGCATTAACATTAAAGTATTTTCATTCATAAATGTAAGCAGATCTGTTGGAATGCGTGCTGCTTTACTGAATGCTGTTGCCAGAAAGCATTCTGCTGAAACTGGAGTTCCTGCTTGCAGAAGGAAAGCAGCCTCACAAAGCAGGTCAGCAGTGATTTTTAGCAGGAAGCAGTGGTGCTTTATGTTGACACTCTGCTTGCAAGGAGCTTGTGAAAGCAAGGAAAGGTGTGGAAATAGGAACTCTGATACATTGAGGTGGCTGGTGTTTGTTTTTGAACTTGATGTTGGAGCAAGAGGAAAAGAGAAATCCTAAAATGGATATCCCTGTGTTGAATAAACATATCCCATGAAGTCAAATAAATTTTCAGGATGCTTAAAGAACATAGGGATGGCCAGCTGAATGATAGTGTGTGCAGCCTCTTAGTCCTTGCTGTACTCTGTAGCTAGATGTGCTAAGAGCATGGAATTTGGCTGCTTAGAGAGTTTAGGTTGAAAAGAAATAATTCATTATCCTGCTCTGTTTTATTAGAGTTGTTGTGTTGACTTTGGGAAATAAACGGAGGTAGCCATAGGAAATAGATACAGGAGAAAAATTCCTGTTATGTTCGGAAGAAAAGTCTAACCATGACCAAAGCTGCAGCATATCAGTTGCTTCTGTCAAACTGTTCTAACTTGCTCTGAGCCACAAATCCCTTCTTGCTTGCCTGGAAATACTTGTTTCTTACATAAGTTACTGTCATCCCCTGAGAACTTGCATGAGGAAGAGCTACTGTGACTGTCACACCCTAGCAGTGATTTGGAGTGCAAATAGTTGCTGAACACTCAGCTGTGAACCTGATTTTACTAGTGTTATAATTACCCGGGATTTTTTTTTCTCTCTTGCTCTATTTTTTTTTTTTTATTATGTCTTTTCTGATAGGTTTTGAGTATGAAGATTAGAGTTTTGTTTTAGCCTGTTACCTAAGGAAAAATAGGCATGACAGTAAACCTGTTGACAGTGTCAGCAAATATTTCTGTACTGCTGTTCATAATAAACTTAATCCTTTGATCTCAATCATAGAGATATGTTTCTACCATTAATAGTCATTCATCTTCTATAAGCACTTGAGTTTTCTTCTGACTGATTTTTCAAATTGGAGAAACTATATTTTTTTTCCATGGATGAGAAAGTCTTTAGTGGAACAGCTACATCAGATCCTTCTTTAATAGGATAAATTAATTAAATTAATAAAATAAATTAATAAAATAAATTAAATAAAATACTGTCTCACATGCAGCACCACTGTCGAAGATGCGGCAAGTGCTTCTGTGACAAGTGCTGCAGTAAGAAAGTGCCTCTGCCCCGCATGTGCTTCGTGGACCCCGTGCGCCAGTGCGCCGAGTGCGCCCTCGTCTCGCAGAAGGAAACCGAGTTCTATGACAAGCAGCTCAAAGTGCTCATGAATGGTAAGTAACACTAGTATATGTATGTCTACACATACACACACACGTTTGTGTATGTAGATGTGTGTGTGTGTGTAAATATATATATAAAAAATACACGTAATGTGTATATGTTGGTTTGATTTTGCTTATATTTGTTCAAATGCCATGTTAAACAGCTCTGATAAACAGGAAACCTAATAATTAAATGTAATTAAAGGCAAAGGAAGTTTTATTGCCTTGGTGAGCAAATGTGTGTTTGTGCACTTGCCATTTTTTTATATTAATGTATTTTTTAGCAATATTTCAATTAAATTGAATAAGAATGAAAAACACTTATCAGTAGAGAATGTTTTAATGTTTGCTAACAAGTTACTGTGTTTGCTTCAGGCCTCACTTGTGAGTTCTGACCTTGGCCATGGCTTAAGGCTGTGTGAGTGGCATGTCATCATAAACTGTCAGTTTCAAATAGCATTAAAACCACATGTACTATACTAATTGATATTTTAATTATGCTGAGTAAAAACCTAGTTTGTTAAGCTGAATATCACATCCTGCTATTTGATTCTTCTCACAGACTGATCAGGAATACTGACACCATTGTTTCAGTAATGTTACAGTGTGTTACGGTGATGTTATAGGATCTTTAATTGCCTATTTTTGCTCTCTTTCAATTCATTCTCATTTTATAGTTTCTGTTTGCATATCTCTATTTCATGGTGTGGAGGAGAAGTGTTAACTACTATTTGTGGAAGGTCGTGAATTAGAACATGGTAATTAAAGATGAGCTTTTACATTTGAGTGCTCTAAAAATGTCAGTCAGGTTAATGTTCAATTAATGATCTCTTAATCTCTTAATTCAATCTCTTAATGATTCACCCAATTCAGTCTATTAGGTGCAATAGGTAAAATTGCTCTTGATATTTTATTATTGCCTCCTACACTCGGTATTAGAGTAATGATGCTTTTCTTTCCAGGTGCTACATTCTTTGTGACTCTGGGAACATCAGATAAATCTGAGCTAATGGTTTGTCGACTGTCCAACAATCAGAGGTGAGAACACTAATAGAAACTGCCCTCATAAACACAGCTATAATGAATTTTATCCAGTAACCAAACAAAAGCAACAAAAAAGGGTAACTTGCTGTGAGGATCCAGGAGAGAGTATTCTGTAAAGATAGCTCTTGTTTTATCAGAGTATTTGTGAAGTTACTAGCAGTAGGGGTCAGCTGTGAACTCCCACTGCTTTGTATCATGAAGGCTGCTTCCAGAAGCAGCAAGGGCCAGAATTGCCAGGACCCTGGAACTCTGCTCCTCATTAAGGCATCCGTGTGCCACTGGAATAGAGTTTTCACCAGCTAATAGGAGGATGGAAGGAAGGATGACTGGGAAAATATCTGCAATCCCTCAGAAGAGCTTGTTTCCAAACATTGACTCCCACACTGAGCATATTGCTTAACATTACAGACAAGCTTTACGTAGGGCACCCTGAGAATTTGTTGGGTTACAGTGTCTCATACTCCACGGTCTCTTCTTCCTCCAGAACTTTGGCAGGATGGCTTTAATATTTTGGAAGGGTGTATTAAGCTAGTCTATACATTTTTGGATTTTGTGTGTGTGTGTTTTGGGGGTGTTTATTTAAGGGCAATACCTAAGTGAGAAAGTCCCCCTGCTTGATTTTTTCTTCTCCCTGCAAAAAAAACATACAGAAAACCAGTCACTGAGAGATTGTGCTTGAAATGCAGCGAACCCTGAAATCTGATTATTCCATTTCATGTGATTCAGACTTGATATTGTAGATAGGAAATACTAATCCTGTGTGTTTGTGTCTGTAGATACCTGATTTTGGATGGAGACAGCCACTACGAAATCGAAATTGTGCAGATTTCGACTGTTCAGATACTTACAGAGGGATTTACTCCTGGAGGTAAGTGATTTTTCACTGAATACAAATTTACTAATAAGAAAAAGAGGCAAATTTACATTTTCTTGTGCTAACTAGAGAGTGTGTTTCTGGGTTTTTGGTGACTTAGGTGCAATGATCTTGGTCTTGGTCGAACTGTCCTCAGTGTAGTGCCCATGTTGCTAAAGAGGCTGTCCATGGGACTGCAGGGAGGAGCTAAGGGTTCAGAGATTGCTTTTGAGCTCTAGTACAGGAGAACTTCTCATCAGGCTTCAATAGCTGGTCATCACCTTTCCCATCCTTTCTTTTGGCTGAATACAAACATTTACATTTATTAATTGAAAACCTCATAGGAGAACTGTTAGTCTTTAGCTTCCATGTTTGAATCCAGCTGGGATTCACCTTCTATAGGTACAAATAACTGATGAGAATAGGAGCTGCTTAAAATAAAATTATACTGTAATTTCATTGAAAATGAAGGGGAATCAGAGGGCAGCTACTTACTGCTTCAGCTACTATAATATTTCAGGAAGAACTTGAATATGATTTCACTTACAGGACAGTAAACAAAGACAGTTTTAATAACTATTCTTTAGCAACAACTCCGTCGCTACTGGATATATCTTATTCACTCAGTGCAACCTGTCAACTTTAATGAACTGACTGAAGTATTCTAATCAACCAGATGTGCTGCTGAATTAATGCTCCTCTAATTCTTTGTTCATTACTCTTCTAACTGCTTTATCTTTTGCCTGCCTGCCTTCTTGATGGTAGAAAAAGATATTCACACTTACACCAGCCTTCTGGAGAGCCAGCAGATTCCTGAAGGTACCAGCAGTGCCTTGTGAGCATGAGCAGCCCCAGCATGTCGTCCCTCCTCTCCCCTTCTTCCCTGGCTGTGCCTTTCCTTTGCTTGATCTTCGTTGATGTTCAGGAACTCAGGAAAACTTGTTCAAGAATTAGATGTGTTCATTGCACAATTCTAGGTTCATACTTTGTCTTTCCATCTCATTTAAGAAACTGAGAAGGAAGATTTTATAACTTGCTGGAGAACATCTACACTATTCCAGACATCCTGTAAACCTGATGTTCTGTTGAGAATGAAGGAGAGACAAAACATTGTTTTTGGTGATATACTGGAATACACATCAAATACCTCAACAGACCTGTCCCTCCTGTACACAAGGAATAAAAGTTAGGCTGCCTTCTTGTGTGCTGTCTTTGGACTGAATAAATCAATGTCTTTAAAAGATTTTTTCCTCATAGTTTACTACAGGATTGCTTCAAACAGTAGAAAATATACTGACAGATAAAAGTAAAGAGGATGATATGCTAAAATTTGAGTATTAATTAGAAATGCTGTTACTGTTAATTGATAGGCTTTCTTTTACATTGCTTTAAAAAATTGCCCTCTTGTTAAGCAACACATGTTGTGCCTGAAGCAGTGAATGTCCTGGAGTGCCAGACTCGTGCAGGGTAAATAAAGAGAAGGGGCCAGTGCCCTGGGGGTTCGGTTGCCACCAGTTCATCTTTACCAGGCCTTTCAGTAAGGCCTGATCAGGTAGGTGCCGGGCAGCGAATGCTGCAGGAGTCAGATTGCAGCTTGTCCTGCAAAGGAGAAAAGAGCTGTTCTTAAAAATGGTGCTTGTGACCTTTATATGAGGAATCTTAGGCTAGGATTATCTTTGGTTTCTTAGATAGTACAGTAATAGCTTCCAGAACTCCTTCTTATGCAGGTAGCCGTTATTGCAAAAAATAGCTCTTGTGTGTTGATGCTGTTCCCATTTATAAGTTTTAGTTTATGCTCTGAGTAAGAAGCCCAGTGAATTTTTTTTTGCCTTTGTTTGCCTCTGTGTGTTCCCAGTAGTTGGTTTTGTTCGTTTGTTATCAGTGTACAATTCTGAACCAAACCCCCAGTTTGTTTTTGTGGTTCTGCTTTGATTCAACCCGTAAGCCGCAACTAGAGTAGAAAAGCTGCACTGTTCAACCCTGCTCCCAGATGGCCCTGACAGGGGAATGGCTCTTGTGTGGAACCCCCTTGTGCAGGAAATGAAGGTGTTGGCTGGGGAGCTGCCTTCCCAACCCTTCCAGGTTTGGGTGGACTTCTCACGGTCCTACCAGGCTCCTTGCCAAGGAAGGATCCCGCTTGGGTATCAGTCTGATTGGACACTGGCAGTTTCCAGACTGGACAGGCTACAGCGTGAAATTGTAGCGTCTACTTCAGGGAAAACAGATTGTGATACCGACCTGCAGGTCTTGTCCTGGTGTGTGGACACATCCCCAGCATGATGACTTGTACAAGTCTTGCCTGGGTGAGCGCCAGGGAGCATTAAACGATATGAGAAGCTGCCTGTCCCGTTTGCTGGCGTCACCGTGTGGTCACGGCTGCCTCCAGCGCTGCCCCCGGGGCTGCGGGAGCTGCGGCTCGCGGCACACGGTGACAGAATCACTAGTGCTTTCAGCTGAGGGACACAGGGTCGTCTTTAAACGTGCTCTTGGTTTGTGTGTTACTTAGCTGGCAAAATGTGCTGCTGGTTCAGGACTTGCTTTCTCTTGCCAGGAGGCAATACCCGGGCCATAGGGATGGTCCTGCAGTACCGGCTGCCCGGCTCCCCCGAGCTCACGCAGGTGAAGTTCACGGCTGGCGAGGACTTGAGCTGTAACAAGAAGCTGTCGGCGACCTGGCTGGCTGCCATGCATAAGGTGAGTGGGACACGGGCAGGAGAGCAGGGGAAAACACTGCCTGAAGTGAATCCTTGTTTGGAAGCTTAGGGCTGGGGATAAAGTTGAGCAGCAAAAAAAAGAAAAAATACCCTCCGCAGCTGTTTATTTGTCACCACCCCATATTAATGCCTACCAAAGCCCTTGCCTGGGAGGCTGAAAACCTCTTGCTGACTACGAGGGGAACTTGGTAGCAGCAGATACATCCTCTGGAGGCCTTTTCTGAAGGCTCTGCAGAGGACTTCCCGCTGCCCCAGCCTGGAGCTCTGGCTGCTTGTTATGGACATGGCCTTGGCTTCCAGCACAAAGGGGTTGCCTGATAAAAGGAGCTCGTATGTGTAGTTAGATGATAAGAAAGTTGGAATTTGACTTGAAGGCTTCTGTTACTCATTGAATAACGCACACAAAGGCATATGGTCTAGAACCACAATCAGATAATTGTATTTGTTAGTTTATTGAAGGTTTAATGAAAGTTTTCCTTTTTAAAATGGGAACAGAGGTGGGGGCAGGACTAAGGACTGAGTTTTCCCTGTTGTTGTTGGGCACTGCCTCCTAACTGCATGATGAAACTGAAGTTTTATGTTTCAAAACTTGTAGTTATGGGAGGAAAAAAATGTGGTGTGCAGCCTCATGGGGCAGTGAGGAGCGTAGCTGCTGTCCGCCCGGGCGTGTTGGGCTGTTTGCTCCTTTCACACATTGTTCTTAAGCCTCCCAACCAATTCAGCTTCTGTATTCAGCAACATACGTAGCTGTATTGTCACATGAATACAGTTCAGCATTTATCTGTTCTAACCCGTCTTTCACAAGCAGTGCAGCTCTTAGAAACACAGCAAGAACAGTATTTTATTGATAAATGGAAAATCTCCTTTGATGTGAGCTTAGCTTTAGTTTTGTTTTGTTATGAGAGACTGCTGGGTACAGTGAGATCTTCAACAGCCCTAGTTTATGGCCAGCTCTTATTGCTGAGATGTGGGGCTTGTGTTCTAGTGCAGCTTTTCCATGACGGTGTTTCAGGGTAGCAAGGTCACCCCAGAACTGAGAGATCCTGGAAAACATTGAAGCTCGAGTTCAAGAGATGGGAATGAATCTGTAGTAAATGTCTTAAGCTAATGAAAGTAACATGGGAAGAACTTAAAGGTTTGGGGTATAAAGTGTGTGGGAATGAGCTTGTTTTGTCTGATGCACAGGGGAGATTAAGTGTCTGCAAATGACGGTCCAGTTAACCCGGTTGCTTCATTTTTTTCTATTAGGCAACAAAACTTCTTTACGAGTCACGGGACCAGTGAGACCAACCAACTGCTGCCAATTTGAGGGAAGCTGCCGGTGTCTAAGGACCTGCCTCTCACTTTTTGTTAGTTTGACAGCTGGTAACATTTGCTGTTCTTGATCCTTTCTCATTCCAATGTGGTTCACCATGTAAGAACTGGCAAATGGAATTTTTTTGTTTTTTTGAACCATGAGTATTCACTATAGTGTGCAATATGTATACTACAATTAATGCTTTAAATAGCCTCACCTTTTAAGACTTTGTATATTTTGTTAAACCTTTATTGGCACTTAATATGAAAGGCGAAAATATGACCTGCACTACAGCTAATGTACAGCACAACTTTTATAGTAACAATTATGTATAGTTTGCAAAAAAAAGCAAACTAATGTGTATGTCTCTTCTGCAGAGAATAGCTTTTGGGTATAGATCTCAGGTTTTCCCCTTTATCCAAATGTTTAAAATCAATGTATAATAAAATCTGCCTTAGATTTTATAGAAGTTCTTGTTTTTCTAAACATATTTCACCAGGTACTGCGAAATCAGACTTTCATAAACACTATCTTGAAAATTCCCTTCTGTAATAAGCTTCTGGAATAATGTTTAGTTTTGTATTTTCTTTTTGGTAACGACTTTTTGTTAACCTAAACTGTAATGCTCTCTGGAATTGTATACGTTTTAATGTACAAATGCAGAATAAATTAATTCAGTTCTTTAAATAAGAGGGGCTACTTGCTTGCGCTTCAGTGACAGGCACTAACCTCTCTGCTTCCTAAACCCTGCAACCCCGTCCTGCCTTTGCAGCCACCAGGAGTTTGGTGCTAAGCTTGGGACATCTGCCTGGCACTGAGGCCACCTCCTCTGGCTCCAGCAGCTGGAACACGGGGCCTCCCTTCATCTACAGCAGCAAAGACTGAGGGAACAACCAGCCAGGGGCAGGTGAGTGAGAGCTTCCAGGTGAGCATCAACCAGCCAGGGCTGCAGCACTGGCCGCTGTTGTGGAGGGAGATTCAGAAACACATTCCCAAGGTCACTCTGTGCCCACACGAGGAGGAAGCTGAACTGAGGAGCAGAGGCTGCAGTTCTGCTCCCTTCCTGAAGACAGAGACTGCAAAAACACTCGGGAAGGCGGCCGTGCCTTAGCAGTACTTTATTGTGCACATTTACATGTTCTCTGAATTAGTGTTATCATAGGCTCTTGAAATCAGCACATTCATGTAGCAAATTCTTCAACAATAATACCCTTTCACTTCTCACCACAATATATACAGTTAATGCTAAACCTGTGGTAAAAGCAAGTTACAGCACTGCAGAAATGGATATATAAATAATACACAAAACTTGTACATGAAGAATTAATCAAATTGCATACTGTTTAACAGGAGAAAATTACAAGAAATATGGCTACAACTCAGAATGGGAAATTCAAAATATACTTTTGGTATATAAAATCATGTACAATTAAAATTCCAGTGAAGTGCCTTTTTTTTTTTTCCTTTTTTTTGCTTATAACTACAATGTAGTGGAATAGTTTATTGCATAACTTGCCTTGGCAACAGATGGAAGCTGCCAAGAACCACAGAAACTGTCCTCAAATAAGCTACTGCCTTTCTGAAATTCTCCAGCCCTTGTTTCCTTCCTCCGGCCTCGGCATCTCCACCCTCCTCCTCCTATTCCATCCTTCACCGCCGGGCAGCCTCACACCACGTCACTGTTCCCAGCCTCTCCCCTTCCCAACTATTGCACGTTCACCCTGCAGCCGTTCACGTCCCTTGCGCTGCTGCACGCTTCCCAGGAAGCTCCTTTGGCCGTAACAAACAAACTCGGGGGGTTAGTAGGGCACCCTTTAATTAGTAGAGGTAACACTGGTGCTGTAAGTTGAGGAATGAGAAAATAAAACACCAAGTGAATCCTTGTGGGGGGAGCTTGAAAAGTGTTTACAAATCCTGTTAGTTCCCTAGCTTGTCTCTAAATGCAAATAATATTAGATGCTAGACTAAGTAAAGCTTTTGTTGGGGTTGTCTAGACTAGGACTGAAGTGTAGAGTATGTTAACACTTAAAATCCTAGCCCTCTTAAAGCTTTGATGACTACTTACGGATAGAGCAGGCGAAAATCTTGTGTCCTAGAACCAAAAAATGAAGTGGTAATGAGAGAACTCAACATTCACTGGTATGAAATAAAAGATCCGGAGTTCTGACGTGGGACAGGAACTGTGGGATTGGAGCAGAGCAGAGAGCAGCTCTGCGCTTTGCAAATGACACCTCCGAACACTGAACACGGGACAGCTCCTGCCACGGAGCGTAACTCGCTGCGGAGGGAGCGGAGCTGCTGCTGCTCCCCCTCAGCGCTGGCTCACAGAAAATGATCCTCGTTTACAAACTGCAGACCTTGAATGCTGTCGATTTAACAAGAGAAAGCACCTTTAAACTAAATGCCAAAGTTTTATTTCTCCAGGTGAAATGACTGAAAGTGATGGCTCCAGTGTATGTTTAAAGTTTCCAGTTACCAGCAAGGTATTGCACTCTTCTTGTACAACTGAATTCAAGCAAGGGTTCGTTGTCTAGGTTTTATTCGTGGATATAACTGCAAAAACAGAATGAAAAATAGTAAGTTTTGCATGTTAGGCTAAATATAAATAAATTAAAACCAAAACAGTGCTTATAAGAATTAGGCCACAGAAGGGTTTGGGGCATTTGGGATAATTTTTTGGAAAGCTGCAGTGTGCTCTGAGGCTCTTCCTGAGGAAAAAATAACTGTGAAAGAGCAGGGGGGCCGGGCTGACTCACTGATGCCGGCAGCAGCACGAGCACTGCTCTAAAAACTGCTTGAACCAATTGGTTAAGAGATGGGCAAGACAAAACACACTTTTAAGTGCAAGAATTCTTACTAAAAATCCAGTTTTAGAGAGAGCTCGTTTGCTACCCTGTAAGATCTTCTTGCACATACTCTGTGTTTCTGTATCTCCCTACTCAGCAGCTTTAAGTTCCAGGTCTCTCATGATCAAGTTGACCAAGAGCTACTCAAGGAACGTGCCTAGAGTTGGCATCTCCTGGGATCTTTCCTGTTTGTGAGATGCGTGTGGACACAAACGCACCCAGCCCACGTTGTAGGAACTGAACAGCTTGCAGTGGAGGGAGGCAAGGGGGGTTGTGAACACGGTCCCTCTCACAACACTCTGTCCCTCTGTCACTCTCAGCCCTTGGCACCAGCTGCAGAGCCAGGTGACGCTACCCCCTTTCCCACTTGGATTTTGGCATCAGTGGTGCTGCCCCCTGAGGAGCTGCTGCCCCTGGTGCAGCCCCTGGGTGGGCCACGGGCTGGAAAGTGCTGCCCTCTGCAGGGTAGCACCATGCCTTCTATCTATATATCAATGTGCTTTTAAAGAAATAATTGGATCAAATTCGAGTGAAGGTGCGGAAGCACCACCAAAGTTTCCCTGCTGTAGCATTCTGAGTGCTTTTGGCTACATCTGCCTTCCAGCCACATCTCCAGATAGCAGTTTTGGAGCTCGCTAATTATGTACAACAGGTTTGGAGGCCATCTTAATGCAACTGTCCTGCCTGGGCCAACTTTAGGAGGGCTTAAATAGCACCATCACGCTTCACGTAGGGATCACAGAGACACAGAATGCTTAGGGTGAGAAGGGACCTTAGAGGTCATCTAGTCCAACCCCCCTGCACACGCAGGGTCACCTGGAGCACATGGCTCAGGGCTGCA
>JAUBOD010000445.1:1306228-1318669 GCA_032353885.1 Nothura maculosa | reverse complement strand
TTAGCATTTAAAACTACTAAAATATTTCATTTAGGAAGTGCAATGCTTTAAAAACTTAATATATGCCAAAACAAAAAATGCATAGTAAACTGTGATAATTAACAATTAACATATAAAGTCCTAGGAGAAATCTTTTAATGTTTATATTAGTGAACACTAATAACTGCATCTTTTATGTAAAGAAGAGACAGCTGAGGAAAAAAAAAAGTTTTAAACCTGTAACTTCACTCGCTGTTGCTTCTTCTTCAGCCACATGGCCAAAGTAGTAAAGAAATCAAGTAGAATTCTTCCTTGACCCCAAGTCAACTCTTTTCAGAAAGGCTCTAACTGCTTTCAGGTCTCCAGAAGAGGCAGCTTCATTTATGAAATATCATGAAAATTAGTGACTTTTGCCCTGTAAAGATCTAGTTGAATCCACCATCTTCTTTAGAGCATTTAATGCAACTAGAGCATTTCATCTTAACTGAGTTTGCTAACAGCCAGTCGTATGCACACAAACTATTTGAGGGGGAGGAGGAAAGCAAAAGTCCTTCACCACCTACTGTTTTATGTAAGGCAAAAAGAGCCATGGACTTGCTCAGCTCTAATAATGCTGCTGGTTTCTCAGATTCCTGTCTATGCTGCTCATACCAGTTATTATTTCATTCATGAAATAGTTGGTCTTCCATAACAAAGATGAGCCTATCACATCCCAGGTCCAGGCCTCCTGCTTTCTCCTCCAGCAGGAGGAACCTACCTCCTACGGAACTGCCTTCTAAAGGAGGCACCAAGACACCACCAAAGGAATCACTCCTCCAGAGTCCAGAGGCATTTGCTACACGGCAGTACATCAAAGGAGACCGTTTTGCTCAACAGTAATTTTCCCTGATTCAATAAAACATTGATGAGTATTTAAATATATAAATGAGCTCCAAAATGAAATGCTACAGAGTAAACACAGCTTTATTAACCACTGAAAAAATAAAAGGGATGTCTCGCATGGACAGAAATACTTTGGACTTACATTGTCTAATTTCTTAGCATTAACAAGGATCTTAGATAAAACTATTTTATATAGCATGTCATTTTAAGAGGTCATAGTGAGAGGCAGAAATTCTAATCAACAAGAGTTTCAGCTTCTGATATTTTACCCTCCCACTATTGGTTAATTTTTTTCCCATTTGATTAATATTTTGAGAAAGGTGAGATGAGCAGTGCAGCAGTAATTAAGTAATGTGGAAACAAGTTTATAAGCAGCCTCAAAACAAGTTATGTCTTCGACACTTAATTAAAAGAAAACCCTCCATATTAAATTCCACATGGGAGTCTTGTTGCTCTGAAATTTTCTTGATCCTCCTTCCTTCATGTTTAGCCTCAGATGACGCTGTTCTGTCTCTTGTCATAACTTCCTCATTCTTTCATTACTCAGCCTACATACTTGGGTGCTATTATGAAATGCCTTTTTTTTTTTTTTTTGACATCCCACATTAGTAATGGAAAAATGGAAAAACAGTAGTATCCAAACTCAACATTTTTGACAAGCAGAAGAACATACGGTAGTCAGATACTGAATCAGTAAGGAGAGAATCCGAGCCTCCCCTCAGAATGCTATCAGTTCAGTTTAAGAGGAAACTAATTACAAGATCAGAAAGACAAAAGATATCATCCTCTTTTAAAACAATTATTTCAAAAAGTCAATCCGGATGCAGTTTTATTTTGTTCGTTTATTTGCCTCCCTCTCCAAGCCATAAGGATACTTTTTGATAATTTTCTAAGTTTGCAATGGTAATAACAGTAATTTACTTTGAAAATAGCAGAACATTTATGAAGTCCACACCTGAAAATGCTCTGATTTCAACAATAAGAGTTTAAAGGAAAAACATATTTAACACATGCTCAAGAGGTTTCTAAATCATTGTGATGATTGGTAATCTCCCATATAGGTTCAGCAACCCCAAGCAGTCAATAGCCACAGTTAAGCATCATCTAAGCAGTTGATGGCAAAAGAAAAGCCAGATCAGCACCAGAGCTCCTCAATCATCTCCTGCACAGCATCTCTTTGGGTCTTTCTCGAGGCTCAAAGGAGCCACCACATCTTCCTCCCTCTTTATCCATCCCTTCACTTTTCCTCAGAGAGCTGCTCCCACCTTCATGGAACACAGGGCTCCCTTCCCAAGGCTCTGCACCAGGCAGTGCAGGTCGAAACACCTCAAGGCTCCTGAGGCTGCCTAAAAATATGCCCTACACGTATTTTTTATAAAATGAATTACTTGTCATACGTTTTCTCACCTTTTTCTTATCATTCACCTCCATTACTGTTAACCTTATTCCTTCACTTACTACCTCTTTCCAGTTCAAGTCCATTCATCTCCATTTTTAGCACTTATCAGAGACTTTTGAGAATAAATCACCAACTGCCAAGGCCCTGCACATACATAATGGAGATAAAAATATCAAAAAAATCGTCAGTGTGCAAGGAAGTGAGATCCTGCACCTCAGGCACTGCCTTAGACCCCCCAATGACTGACTCTCGCTATCAATAAGGCTACCAATAATGTTTCTCTGCTTGTGTCCCACTGCTTCCAGCCACCAACACTTCTATTCACAAGCCAATACACCCGATGAGGTATTTACTCCCATTCACAACTTAACTATATTGTGTACTCTTTACATAGAATAGGCTGGTTGCTCCAAAACTGTAGTAGAGGTAAGGCTGTACTTTGACTGGCCTTTTGAACTACAAGTACTTCTCTGAATAATCATTTTCTTTTCTCCCCCCAAAAAAGATTCTATAAAGGTAAAAGGGCCCAATATTTGTGTACAGAACCAATGTTAAAGAAAATGTTTTTGTCAGCTTTGGGGAAAAAGCAGTAACACCAGAGATCATCCCAAAAAAAAGAAGTGAACTTTTTGGAGGACAAGATTCCTGGCACTGAATCAGAAAACGGAGCAGAGAGGAATCCAAAAAGCAATAACTCCTTTGGACTCAGCATTTCAAGAACTTACTCCCTCATGTGGGATTCCCTAATGAGCCATAAAACTCTGCCACAGCACAAGGGAAAGCCCATCTTCAGCAGCCTAATCGCAGAGGCAGCAGATGCCAGCAGGCTCTGCAAGCCGCTCCGAGAAGCCTTACAAAGCTGCACAGAAAAGCCAAATAAATACTCTGGTTTTCCTGCACATGCTGAAAGACTCCATTTTTCACAATCTATATCAGTTTTAAGTAGCTGTTCCTTCCTAAGGCAAATGGTGAAAAACAAAACTTAAATCCAGATTAGAGATTTATCTTTGCAGAGCTACCAAAACCCAGTTAATCTAGATAGCTACATAAAAACCCACAGAGGTGGCAAGTCCAGCACTAGGCATAAGAGTATATGCAATAAAATAAATAAATAAATAGAAATGTGCTGCAAAAATGACTACACTTTCCGAGGGAAGCAGACTGGTGGCTACCAAGTGAACCCTGCTCTGACTATATGGCCATCCAGCTGCCCTCCTTCAAATTAACACAGTTTAGCGGGTGCCCAAACTTGCCAGGAACATATTTTTGGAGACTGCTGAGAAGTTGCTGGGAATAACTGCCTGAGCAAGCTTTTGGTCACCATCCTAGGCGTTTAATATGTTAGTTCTGCATTAAATAGGTCTTTTACGGAATATATGGGGCCTTTTAGGGCTACCTGGGCAATATAAGAAGGAGAGTACAAGATGGAGCAGTCACTGCACATTATTGCTCTCCGGGCATTTCTGAGATATATTCAGCCTTAGTCTAGGAAGAGAGCTCCCAGTCTAAGAATTGTAACAGATTTTGACCATGTTTCTCATAAAAGTTCCTTCTAGTGCCTTTTAAAGTAAAAAACTTGAAAATTGTGTGGAAATCCCTATTTGGCACTATAAAAAGACAAAAGAAACAAATATTTTTTACATTTGGAAAGTGGCGTGTTTGTGGCTCTACATGGTTGACATGATTTCCAGTTTAATGGCTTTATCCCCAGCCCTGCCGTACATATTTTAATTGGGTCAGAAAGACGCCGGCAGCAGAAATCCATTTTAAAGACCCCGATGATAACAGCACATGCCTTTTTTAGCTTAATGGAAATGAACAAGCTAATCAAACAAAAGGCAACTGGAACGTTGGGAATTAAAGAAAAAGAAAATTAACATCTCTGCTTTTTGCTGATAATCAAATAAATTGAAGTTAATATTTACATATGTAATCTAGTTATTTTACACAAAATTATTATAAATGTTATTTGTGCTACTGCACATTAAGAACATCTTTGAGTACCTAAATAGGCTTCATTATATCGCAATTTTCTGGAAAAAAAATTCACTTTATCTTTGTATGATAAAACCCCAATATCTCTCCTTAAATTAGACTACTCTGTTGGCAGTTCATCAGACTTGCTGATAAAAACTGCTCATTCTGTATGAAGGTTTAAAGTCTGTCCAGCATAAACCACAGACTCCAAATATTCTTTGTTCTCTCATCAGTTTCTTACAACTCTTAGATGTGAGGTGGCCCTTTACTTCAGGTAAAATGCCTAAAACAACCCCAGAAATTAATTATACAGAATGAAAAAGACAGAAAAAAAATCCAAATTTCTAAACTTTCAAATGGATTTAACCATACATGGAAACATGTATTATAGTGCATCACAAACTGGCTCCTACAATATCAACAAGTATTATCTGAAGGTGATTGTTAAAAATATTTTTTCTTATCCTTGCAAGCATTAACAACAGCCACAGAAGTCTGAAACCTTTTGATATTAATAGCTGTGTGTATTTCAGATATGTTTAAAATATCAACCCTTATACTCAAAGTAATTTTAAATAATAGCCCTGCTTCTAACTTTCAAAACATGCTACCCAAGTTCCATTAAAAAAAACTGAACTTTGGAACTATATTTTTCTGTTTATTGAAGAAAAACAACATCTTGTGCTAGTTTTTTATGGCTAAAATGCACTTATTTTAAGCATCACAAATAACACGTTTAGCAGCAAATATGTGTTTACTCTTCCCCTAAGAAGTAGTCTCAACACCATATTTTTCTGTCATGATGTAATATTGTTTACATGAGAATGGTGTAATAAAACATTTCTAAACAAAGCAGGACTGAAAATAAACAAACCTGTAACTAAAAGATCCTGAAACTTGGCATGCCTTGCACATTCCTCAAAAATAGGGTTTTAAAAGCTGCCCATGACATTTTGGATCATTTTTGTTCCCTTTTGATATAGTCTTTTTGTAACATAAAGTGATAACAAATGGATCCATCAAACAACCTTATTCACTCCGAACTCCATTTCAGAGCTGAGCATTTAGCAAAACCCAACTAGTCTGTACTTTGGATCACCTGGCAATGAAGTCCACAACCATTTAAACTCCACAGTGAAAGCAATATAGTACTTACATAACAAGTCCACTAACATAAAGACTAGCAAGTTTTGAAGAGTAATTAATTACCTGTTTGCTATTTTCCCATGTAATGACCACAGAGCACATCTGTATTTTGCAGCACTGCCCATCAGCTGTAAAGTCCTGCATTGCTTCAACCTGCTTCAGCTCCAAGTTTCTGTTACTTTCCATCTATTTCTACACTAAGTGACTGCTTTCTGCTGGGCACAAACCACAGCAACCATCACATCTTATGAGTTCCTGGATGGCTTTTGGCCCAGTGCAATCAACAGGAGAGAGGATATTTTTATCTTATTCCATAACAAATAAAGCTTCCTCCAAATTCTTTATCAATATGAAAAGCTGTCTCTCTGCATTCATCAATCAGCTAACGGAAAAGGCTAGTGGATTTTGCCAGCAGTGAAAGACCTAATCCTGGCAAGATCAAGCCAGCTGTCGGCTACGATCAGACTGATTCATTGGAGTTTTCATATTCAATGGAAAACGTTGAGCAATACACACTTTTTTCCCCCTATAGTTATCTAGTAAACTGAAGATATAAGAATACAGACAATTTATCTTGTAATAAAAACGTGGGGTTTTTTGGTTAATGTTACATAAAATGAAACAATTAGTGTAAAAACTGCATACCAATATATAAAGAGCACCATCAAGTTTTAGTATTTAAATTGACAGAAAAACATACTGTGTGAAATATAACAAGGACAGTTTGTCAAGAGAGACATATATATAAATCAAACATTGCATTCCAGATAAGTATGACACAGTCTTATTTACATAATTTATGGTTTGTTTGTTATATACTTTTCCTACACATTTCATCATTCGCTTAATGCTTATGCACAGAAAGATGAAGACATGAGCCAGAAATAAAGCATGTGGATAACAGCAAAAGTCAGGCTACAAGCCAAAACCTAGACCTAAGGATTTTAAAATATTAAACACTAAAGAAAATACTAAGACAGTTTCTTATGTCTCTAAAAATTCTAAAATTGTAGAGGACGAGAAACACAAGAAGCTGTAGTTTACCTTGTAAAACTCAAAAATAACATGCAAGTTAATTCTTCACTCTTTCAAGAAAACCAAGCATGGCTCAGTGCACTTACACAAGAGATCCAGCCAAATGGGTCTCCATAAGGACACTGACGGATTGTATGTCCAAGCACAATATAGTGAATATTCCAGCTGCATAAAGAACAGGCTTATTTTTAGCAAGTAAGAAAAGGTAGGAGCTATAGAGCAAGATTGTCCCGCAGGAATAGGAGAAGACAAACAAGTTTGACTTCCTTGCTCCTAAGTTAGCCAGAGGGACTTTCATTTTCTTCACTTTGATCTGAGGAACACTGGAGGGAGAGCAAACTGAGCAGCAACTGGAGCAGGAAGCAGTTGCAGAAACAACAATAGAGAAATGAAGAGGTTCTCCAGTCTGGGAAAAACTTGTGGGTGGGATGCAGGCATGTGAGGTGCCCCAATACTAGATGGACAGGAAACTAAATGAATGAGTCAGTGAACGTGTCATGGATGTGTCAGAGAAAGGAGGCCACAGCACCACTGCACAAAAACCCAGGGGCTGTGGAAAAGATGAGAAGCACCAACCTGCAGAGGGCAAGCTACACACAAGACACAAGTGGCCTAAGAAGGAACAGCTTGCCTTGTAAATCCTAGGTGAGGGTCCTAGGCTCAGAACTGGAAAGCTGCTCAGAGACACAAGGACAGCCTAAAAACTCAAGCAACAGAGAACACTTAAGGGTTCAGCCAGAAGCAGTGAATTTCACAGTCTGTCTCTCAAAATGAACACTTATACAAGGGAAGGAGAATACCTGAAGTCTTAGCTTCCTTACCATAATTTTATATCAAAATACTTCATTAAATAACAAATGATATTGAGACAACTCCAAAAGGATGGAACTGACAAGAGACATTTACATTTCAATGAGGGCAAATATCAATATCAAGGACTATGAAAGCAGAGCAATATTACATGAAAAACAAGTGAACTCGAGGTAAAGTTTATGCTATGAACTAATGGGCATAATGTAATACATCAGCTAAAGTATTCATGTATTCTAAACCATTCTTCTTCTTTTTAAATAAGGGCCAGGCAATTGAACACAATTCTCTATATGCTTGAGTTAACAAATAAAATATTATTTGTGTTCACTGGATCAAAAATACACAATATGAAGTACTGCAGCTGAATACATGAAATGAAGTCCTGTCCCATGCAATTAACCTCCTGCCACAGCACTTTTTGTTCTCCCTCACCAAGATTAGATGAGGATGAAAGACAAAGAAATATAAAATATATACAAGTATACAGATGAATAAGGTGAAAAAATGTCTTAGTCTGCACACTACAAATAAATCTCTCACATTTATTTAAGGAGATATTGGGTTTCTAGATCTATAGATATTTAAGATGGTGCAAATGGATGGAAGGAAAAGGTCCTTCCCTTACCAGTGTTTCAAGTGAGCAGGTAGAGTGCTCCCCCTCCCCAATTACCCTTAGATCCCTCAAAGGAAATGAAATAATATATGTCAAGTTACAATGAATAATCATTCTTATTAACTAGCATTTACTTATGATAGGAAAATGATCACAGAAGAAATAACATGATGAGATTTATCTAGTTATCCAGCAAAATCACAAACATTTAGGAACTTTGTCCGTTACAGACTGACACGTTTGAGATGGCACAAGGATGTCAGAACAGGGTGCGTGAGATTCCAGACCTCAGCAGGACACGATTCTGCCCAGACAGTTTACAGAAGGTCTCAGAAGGACATGCCAGTTCAGCTGATTGGGATTCCTTACAGTTTCATAAAAGTTCTTTCAATGAGATCACGTAATTATTAGTGTTACAGGTATTTTATCCTCCATAAGATACTCGATACTGAAGTGTAAAGAGCCTGGGATTTCTAACCCAAGAAGAATTCAAGGGCTATTTGGATGCATCAAAACTAGTTTTTAGACAGTAATTTTTTAACCTCTTGGTTTTGTTTGTTTGTTTCCCACTAAAGTTCTATCGTCGGATTAGTTTGTATTTTTTGAAGAGCAAGATACTGCACCATCTCTGCAAGACAGATTCAGAGAGATTTAACACAGATTTGAGTTTTCCTCAAAACTAATGCAAACTGCATTAAACCAGCCCAGGGCTTCAATGACAAGTCTGCAGCACAAGTGCAGCAAAGCTGCCTTCTCTCACATTCCTAAGACTTTTCCTCCCCGCACCCACATCTCTGAGACACACTAGGAAGAGAGGCAGATACGATCATTTTTGTCTCCTTTTAAAAGGAACAGACAAAACTCCAGCAGAAATTTGAGGAACCCAGATCCAACTTCTGCATGGTCAGAATGTTTCAGGAAGCTTCCAAGAAACAACCTTAAAAAGAAGCCATTGTTGGAATTCCTTGCATCTAAATTACCTTATTTCATCCTTCAGTGGCTATTTGGTTAGAACAGAGACCTCTCTGAAAAAACCTACATTCCCAAGCCCAACAACTTTATTTTGTCATATTTAGCCAAAGTTGACCAGGTGCCACATTTTGTGATTGCAAACTTCTTCCAAGGATCTCCCATATATACATATATATATATATATATATGTACATATATAGATATATGCAGGATATTAAGTTAAAGTGCCTTGAAGACTGGTTCAGGAAACTTTTTTATTTCCTTTATTAATAATTAAGGTAAAAATTCAGATGCTGCAGGGTTTAAAGATCTGACTCACTTGTTATAGTGGTATTAAACTACTTGAATTTCCCTGTTATTTATGGAACTACAATACTATGTATAACCCATAATAAGCTTCAATAATTCAGCACATACTGCAACAAAACAAATTACTAAATGGCATTTAATGCGGTGTATCCTACTTGCACAAGAACTACTTATGCTCTCTAAAATGCTACACAGTCTCTTGGCCATCAGATTCCCAAAGCCACATAAATTTCCTGCATTTCCCTATGAATCTGCACTTGTAGGCAGCCTGGAGCTACCACATTTCCCAGGAGAGTTTTAAAAAGACAAACTATTTCAGATTCCCTGAACAATCCAGATTTACTCCTGATGTTCCCTTCAGTTAATTCAGTTCTAGTCATAGCTGCTTTGTGTATATATAAACCTACACGTTTTTAACCTCTCATTACTTGAATTTCCATGAACAGTTCCCCTCAAGCCTCAAGTTTGATTTTCTTCATTGTAAAACTATTCAGATCATCCATCTAAAAGCCTGATTGCATTCATTTTCCCATAAACATTAAGGTTCATCTCTGTTACCTACGTAATTCTCAGCTTTATCTGCCAAGGCTTTAAGACTAAGAAGGTCCACAAGAATGTAATTTGGGTGATGCAGTTTTGCTCCTCTTCGAGCTTCCTTTACATTAAAGCTAACAAATTTAGTAATGAGAGATAAAAATCAGGTTCTACTTTGCAAGCCCTGGCTTCAGGTTTCAATCAATATCTAACAAGAAAAAAGCTTACTGATAGCAATTTCTCTAAGAGAGGAAATTCTGCATTAGAAAGAGAAAGAGAAGTCAAAGAACAGCACTGAAGACTGCAAACTTAGATTTTATCCTCTCAGAGTAAACTACCAAGTAGAAAAAGAGTTTTAAAATAAGCACCTACAGCAACATGAAAGACCATTTTTAGTCATTAAAAATAAAGCAACAAACAAACAGAACATAACACACAGATTGTTTTCATTACATTAGACTACTTGTACTCTGTCCTATATACTATTTTTCCAGTCTTCCTGTACCTGGTCCTTTTTACTTCCTAACATACCTTTGCATTTCCATCATTTCATCTCCAAAAATTTCTCAGCCATCCAATTACCTTTTCATCTGGAAAACCGTAGTCATCTGGTCAGTCTTTATTCTAGTATTTCCTTTAGGTAAAACCCTGATCCACTCGGATTTTCCTATTGATGGCTGGCAGCTCCACCAGTGCAGATGACTTTTGGTCCCTCCTCTATGTACCAGTGACCCCCAGTGGCTAGAGCTGCATCTGCTCTTGCTCACAATGTTCAGACCACTGGCCCTTCCATGGAAGGGAAGTTTTATTACATACATGTCTACATGGAATTAAACAGTAACTGGCACTGTATGGTCATTGTTTCGTGACCGATGATACAAATTAAGAAATGACAAAATGGTAGAAGAGTATCTGGAGCATCAAAGCAGCGAAGATCACAGAATCAAAGGCCATTATCAGGCAGAAATTGGGAAGTATTTAGGCAAAAAGGAACCTTGGGAAGCAACCTGGTCCAATTAGCCCCACTAAGAGTGGTCTGGAAAGCTCAGGATAAACTTCAGATAAATTCTGAGTATGTACAAAAATAGAAGTCTTCCCACTCTGAGAAATCCATTACAAAGCCCAAGTACTTTCATTATAGTGGGTTTTTTTTGCCTAATTGCTAATAAAAATTCCTGTTGTTATCACTTGTGTCCAGATCAAACCAGCTCAGCTACATGTGCAAAGGCAGGGAAGAAGCTACTATATTTACCCCAAAAAAAAGTCTCAAGAAACTCCTCTGGCCTCCTGACAAAGGAAAATGGTTATGTAAGCCCTGTGTCCCCATACATATAACCTCTAGAGGGTGGTGGAAAGAGATCAGGTCCTGATTAGAGCATAATTCCCTTTCAAAGGCAGAAAGGTGTCAAAAGAAACATAAAGTTGACCCACTAAAGGGCCATTACAGGAGTAGGAAAATGGATCAGTTTATACTATCTCATGTGGCTTCTCCTTGTGCTTAGACAGGCAGAATGCAAAGCTCGCAGGTGAGTGATTACTGATACGTAGCCTTCTTTTCAACAACATGCATTTCACTGCTTTAAGAGACCTAACCTACTCTATTCCTAACAATTTTTAATTTGGAAGACAATCTGATAAAAATGAAGGCTTTATGTAATTTTGTGATTTTTAAACCCACCATTATTTTAATAAGTGCTGACGATGCACAGTTTCAAAGAACAGAAAAGACACTGCACATGACAAATTAGACAACTTCATGAAGTCATCTAAACTAAATTCCTGCAAGACAGATAGACCATCATTTTACCCAAGACTATTGATTCTAACAATGAAGAAAACATTCCTCAAAGTTTTCTATGCATATCATACTTTTAGCTCTATACTAAGCCTAGAAAAAAATTTTAAAAAAAAATCATTATTAAAGCAATGAAATACAGTAAAAGTATACCTGAATGTATTTGGTAAGATTTTAGCTGTCCTCACTGTTCCATTGGGTTGCATTGATTTTAGAGCTAGTCTAACATTTAGCATGCCAGTAACAATGAATAAGCCTAACACATTATGTAAGCATAAGCTGATTAAACCCTTGATCCTGAAGCCACCTCTTTTCCCCCCTCCCCCTCTAGCTGAAAACTTGGTACAATTGCAAATCAGAGTTTTATACACTTTTCACAAGTTAATTGGCACCATTTCTGGCACAAAACACGTAGCAATTTGCATTAATGTAAGCTCATTGTGTTTTAGCATTTCTCATGTGTAGTAATTTCATAAAATTGCTGAAAGCCCATTTTGAAGTGATTGGTTCTCTAATAAATTAGAATTTTCTGGCTATAAATTTTGGGGTTTACTGTACATTGAGTGACATACTGACAGCAGAGTTAATCAAGCTGCCTGCTCTGTGTTTTTACACACAAATTAATAGCAAACCAAGCTAGACAAGAAGCTGTATTTTCAAAAACTTTGCAGACATGCTGCACAAGCCAGTCCAAATTTCCAGCAACACTGATGTCTCAAAGGAGGGAAATGTGCTATAACTTACGGAAGATGAGAGCTGGGAGGTCATGAAAGAGTTATGTTCCCCTAGCACATTACTATGAGCTCACTACATTGTCACTAAGACAAAGGCAGCAGGATAAATGGAGCTGGGCAGCACAGGATATCAGCTAGTGTTTTCTACAGGAAAAAGAAGTGCAGAGAGTAATACATGATTAACTGTTTTGAATAGGAGGTTAAAAAAAGAAAAAAATCCTTCCACTAGGCCCACATGCCATACACAAAACAG
>JAUBOD010000445.1:1232157-1251280 GCA_032353885.1 Nothura maculosa | reverse complement strand
TTAAATAATCTCCTAAAACACTTGGATTTTTCTGCCCCCCCCCCCCCCCCCCCCCGGCTAAGAGGAAATGTACTTGAAGTTGTATTGCCTTAATATGAGTGTCTCTGTGAAAATTACATACTAAAAGAATGCATTTTTTTCTTGTTAAACTCAAGTAAGTACTAAAGATCACAATTAGATGCTTAAAATCATTTTAATAAAACTAATCACATTAGGAATGTTACTGTTCTCAGAGAGAGGTGTGGAGGGAGTGAAGAGGATGGGGCCGGCACTTTTCTGTGGTGGCCGCTGATAGGACTACAGGAAATGGCCACAAATGGAAGCAACAAAAATTCCAGAGGAACAAAAGGAAAAATTTCCTGGCAGGGAGATAGAGCCCTGGAACAGGCTGCACAGGGAGACTGCGGAGTCTCCTCCCCTGGAGATCTCCAAAACCTGCTTGGGTGCCACCCTGTGCCCCATGCTCTGGATGTCCCTGCTGGAGCAGAGGGTTGGACTGGATGATCCCTAAAGGTTCCAACCATGACGACTCTGTGATTCTGTGCTGTGGGTGGAGGGGATCCTGTGGCCTTTCTGGGTCTGTGGCATCCTTGCCACTGTTCCTCGGGCTCCAAAAGGTGCCATGTTTGCTACTTGCTGCAAGTATTTTCCAAGACAAACAATTCTTTTCTTGAGTTGTCTAAACCCTTATAGTAGCTCCTGAGTTGTTCTGCATATATCAGGGCTGTCAGGAGTTACCTGTTTATCCTGATATTACTGGTTGCTCTTGAATTTCCTTTACCAGGTTGTGTTCCAAGTGGCTTACAGTCCTGTCAGGTTTTTACCCTTTTGGTAATATCAGATCTCTGACTTTAGGCCATGCAAATCCAGCTACTTGTCAGAGTGGAATGGACTCTTGGTTAGAGACTCTCAGATTGAAGTCTGACCCTGTTTTTCATGATAGGGCGAAAGACAAAACAAATCTCACATCTCCCATATTTTTTTCCAATTGAAACAACTTGCAATTTTCAGTTCCTGTTTTTGAGTCAAGAGAATACCTTTTCCTAACTCCTAATTTGGTGAAATTTATGGATTATGTTTGGGACACATGAAAAGTTGTGATTTTCCCATATTATAATTTATTTGGGGACTCAAAAGACTGAATAAAAGAGAAAATTAGGGAACAGACTTGGAGTTAGAGGTGGGCACGTACAGGAACATTAAAAATAACTGAAAAGACTGGAATCTGGAAATCCTAAGAAATATATGTTGTGGTAAGGCAGTTATTTTACTGTAATAATGGGGAAGGGTAACAGGGAAGACATAATGGGGATCTGTGGGAATGGCATGTGCCCAATAAGGGGAATTGAGGAGAGTCCCTTCATTAGCACTGCCCTTTCCTGGACTGCAGTGGGTTTGAATGTTGAGTCTTGTCATTCCTTTGCTGTCAAAAATAGGAAACTCATTAGAAAAATGTTTGTATATAGGATGATACCCACTACTGCTGGCCTGTTAGGGATTGCTTGAAAGGGCTGCATTGTATTAATGACTTATGAGCACCAGAGGGCTTGGTTGTATTTCTTCCTTCCCCTTTTGCTTAAATATAAATAAAAACCTTATAGAATAATTTACAATAAAGCTACAAATTTCAACATCAACAAATTTAGAAATGTGATCAATGTTGCTTCTTCACTTCCCAATTTCATATCGTTTTCCTTTGGACTGTAGCCTGAAAATAATAAGCAATGTTCATTCTTAATGAGTGACAATCAAATATTTTTATTATTTACTGTGCAGCGATGGCTTTATTTATTGCATTCTTTTTTTATGGAAACAAACCCTCCTGATTTGGGAAGAAAAGAAGAAATAAAGATCAATATCTTCTTGTATATCACTGATGGGGTCATACTGACCTTGTTTTAGTGATTAAAATATATTGGTAGAGGGCTGGTGTATGTGTTCTGTGAGCCCACTATAAAATACTTAATATCTGATCCCGCAGAGCATTAAATGGAGTGTATTTGTATAAAGCTGATTATTTTAACCAATTTCAGCTGCAGCTTAAACACTGCTGCTGATACTAAGCACTGCCATGGGGTGCACAGCCCTGCCGTTCTCACCCCTACCTCTGCCCTGCAGTGATTATTTTTATTGGCATGACTTGCTTGCTTTGCTCAGGGCTCTGACAGATGAGTAATGCTCATTTTTCTCTGACAATATTGCCTTAATCAGATGGGTTATTTTTGTTCTTCTAAGAGATTGAAGGACAAGTTGGATTTACTGCATAATCAGGTTTTATTATCAAAAGATGTGTATTCTGTGTGCTTAGTGAAGCTACAGTCTTACGAAAATGAAAAATAATTGATTACATCACTAAAATGTGGACAATATATGCGTATGAGTTTAATTCTGTGATTTTCAGCTACTGAATACTTGGGTTAATACGTATGTTTTTAGCTTTTCTTATGTTTAATTCCATTGAATACATATTTGAGAGGTTTGAGTGATGAAACTGGCATAGTCTGCTTGCTGAAAGTAGGCAGCTGACAATCACTTAGTGGATATGCAGGTCTAGGGAATCATGTTGAGCTCTGCATTAAGAAATATTTGAGATAGAGGAAAATGTTATGTCACTATACCTAAAATACTGCCACCATGGATGAATTCACACTGGCTTCTGTTTTATTTCTTTCACACTTAAAAGAAATACTGCATGCATTTGGGATGGTAGTAAATACTTATTATTTCCTGTAGGAGGAAAAAATGATGCAGGAATGGTTTGCAGCAGAGCTCTGCTGCTCTACGTTTGTCTTGGAGAAAATAGGCATGCTCTGCCATACAGTGCCATGTTAAAAACTTTTGTGCTATTACTTGTCCTCACGAGCAATTAAGCTGAAATTTTCCTTATTGTTTGTGTGAGAAATAGTGATTTCTGCAGCAGTGTCCTCTTATGTCTCAAGGACTGAGCCAACAAGAGAGGCCTGTTCTGTATTACAGAGCTCTGGTCCTCATGCAAGTTTTTGCTCAGAAGTGCCTACTTTTAACTTTTTAGTTGATATTTTGTTTGAAAAGGGGAAGATTTTTGATGTGTCCGTGTCTACTATTCGAGCATTTAAGTTCATCATTTGTTAATTATACAGTTACTGAGTGTTTGCTGCATTGCTTACTAGTAAAACCCAGGCAGATTGGTTCACGCTGTTTCCATAGTGGAGAATGTATTTATTTCATCTCATCCTGTTATGTGATGGAACGTCTTTTTGTCTTATGGGTAATGGTATAACTCTGCATTTCCATTAAATTCTGTGATCCGGGGATTCTGTTATTTTTTTTCCACTGATCATCCACTATCATTTCCTGAATCAAAGACAAGAGCTCTTAGGCAGTGAAGCATTGGGGTTTGCTCCTGTCCCTGGGAATCATGCAAGAGTTGCATGTGTGCTACAGTTGTGCCAAAAATAACTTATAAAGTCTGTTCCTTGAAATAAATTCTACTTGATATGGAGGCCCTGGACTTCCTGATTAATATTCTTTTCCCAGAAATATCCATGACTCTTGGATTAGGAAGTATTTATCGAACTGTGCTTGTCTTCCTCAGGCTCCCTGTTGAAGAGACTGTTGGAAGTGAATATGTTGAAAAATGCAGACATCTGGAGGAACAAGAGTCCGATATTATTGACAATGATCAGCTTGCCTCAAAATCAGGTAAATACAGATTTGGTTCCCCTTATAAACTTGTGTTTTTCTGTCTCTCCTTCCATCTCCCTTCCCCAAACCAACTGTGAAATGGTCTGTGTTGTTTCCGTTTGTCTCGCACTGTCAGCACATTTGTTCTTTTTCAAGACTCAGTATCATACAGTAAAAACCTTATTTTCTATGTACTACAGTGTATAATGCTGGTGCATTTAATACATGTGCATATATCTATTATCTATGGCACTGATAAATGCAAATATACGGGATTAATATACATCTCTAAGTACAAGATGCATCTTTTAAATAAATTGATTTTGCAGTGATCATCAAAATACACATTACCACAGATTGAGCTATATCTTTTTGTTGTATTTTCCCGTTTTCTAATCCATACTATCTCTGTGTTTTTGACACAGAAATTCTTGATTTTTCTAATCCACTCTGAAAGGCCTTTGGAAGACATTTCATTGCACCTCTTTCCTAGGAGCGCTGGTAAAAGCAGCACAAAGCTGCCTTAGTTGTCAGGACAACTTAGCCTCAAATTCTGTTACTGCGCTGTTTAATTTCCAAATTTGTTAATGTAGCTGATTTCTCAAAGAAAGAACACTTATTTATGTTTTCTATTCTGCACAGTCATTCTCTGTAATAACTTTTGTATCCATGTGCTAATTTTTTTCCCCCCAAATTTGGCAAATCTAGATATTTTTCTAGAGATTAAGCCCTTGAGTGTCCTTAAATGCCTCTACAAATTACATGACCTCTAGTACTCGGGTGCGGAGGCCGTTAGTTTGGCTTGTCGCTACCTGCCACAGTTGCCTTCTGGCAACTGCAGCACATTGGGCCATTCATCCTGGACTGTCCAAACTGACCACAAAATACTCTCCTTTGAGTTAACAGATTACATAAAAGTTGTGGGCACCGGAGCATTGAAAGGTGAAAATGGGGGATAAAAAGAAGCACAGACTGGTGTAGCTGAACTGTTAAGGACAACCAAAGAAACCAAGCTAGGGTAATTCTGCAGGCTGTGCAGCAACCTGTCTGATGGAAATACACCATACCCTTCTTTTTTGTTGTTTCCTTTTTTAACTTTTTCCCCAGGTGCTTAGTAAAGCAGAGAGATTCTTTGAATAAGACTTCTGCCCAAGGTGTGCTATCAACTTAGGTTATCAACTGTAGTGAAATGCTTATTTTTGGGTAGAATTGGTACTTGCAGTGTTTCTGTAAAAATAAGTAGCAATAACTTTTATATTTTTAAGAAATGTTTTTGCATATTCATCCTTGTAGGTTTATTTTCTCTGCCCTAAGATGTTTGCCCCTTTATACCTTGAATATTCATATATATCTTCCACTTGAAATATGCTTAAATAGCATTTAGTTGCCAAGCAACCTGAAAATATTACTAAAAATAATACCCTCTCTGTGTTCTAACAATATTTATTGATTAAATGCTTTTGTCTATGGCTTTTTTACGCCCTCTTCCTGTTCATTGTCTATGTTATGGTCTGGCACCTCAGTTTCTTAGCAGTTGTCCCTTGTTCTGTCGATGTCTGTCCCCCTGCTCAGCTTCCAGCCATGTGGTACCGATGAGGGGGTCGACTCACACTGAATAAGGAGGGGACTTCATAGTATGTATTGCTATCAACTTGAATATATAGCTAGATTCTATATCACAGTACAACAAAGAAGCTCAGTAGGTGAACGTGAAAGTGGTAATATTAATAGCCTTGATTACAAATGTACACGTTTTTAATAAAACTAATTACTAGTTTCAGTCGTAATATGTTCAGCATGCAGATCCTAAGAGCTCCATGACCAATAGGGAGCTATTAGCTAAATATTTTTGGAAGTGTATGTTCTGATTAGGAACACAATATTGTCAGAAGTGATCGGCTCAGAGGTTGATTTAGACTAGCCCATTCCCTTTCAAGTTGTATGGACAAATGTAGTCAAGTTCTAATCTGTACTGCAAGGAAATTGGAGCTGGTTTGCCCTAAAATTTTGAGAGTCTGTGTCCCTACAGTTATTTCTTTGGAATTTGCTATGTGAACTGTAGGTTAAAATTTCTTTATAAATGGTCAGCCTAATTTAAATCTTGCAGCATTATGGCAATTGATTTTTTTTTTTTTTAAGCGCATTGGTTTGGTTTATGAAATTCCATTTGAACTTTAATTTACTGTTTTCCAGTTTCTTTAAAGGAACATGTGCTTTTACATTCCCAGAGCAGACAGGAATGTTTAACTCTCCCTTTTTTGAGGGCAGGGAGGTTGGTTTTAGCTTGTTTCTTTGTTCTTTTTGCTTCAAAACCCATCTGATTAGGATGCTGGCAATACAGAAGACTTTTAAGTGACAGAGTTCTGTAAATGTTTTGAGGTCAAGATGCCTGAGAGGAAGATTAATCTTAGCACAGATCTTGACCCTTTGTGTGTGAATGTCTTTGTGGAAGGTCTCCCAAATAAGAACTAATTACTTGAGGGAAATTGCTGGGATTTCTGGGGACTTGTTAGGAATTTGTGGGTATTCTAGATACAGAAATTGGCAAGCTGGTCTTCAACAATGAGAACGGTCTGTGTGGCCGATTCAGACAGTTAGGTTGTCTTTGTGGTGCTCTGCGTGGTGGTCAGGTAGCAGCTGTGCACTGTGCAAAGGCTGTAGCTTTACCTCGAAGTCTTTCCTAAGCTCTGGCCTATTGCAGGTGCCCACTTGTGTCTTGTTCCTTGCTTTTCCTGGGAGTTTTAAGTGCTCACTGTAATCACGCTTGGTCGTGGGTTTGCAGCTCAATAGAGGAATAATCAGTGACAAGTTACTCCTTCACCTGACTTAGCCAATTTCTTTTCTCTTTCTTTTTCAACCATATTTCTTTTCTGTGTCTCATTCTGATTTGATTAGCATCAGATTCCAAGATCCAACTGTGCAACTTCCTTCCCATAACTTACGAACTCAAAATCTAACCTCATGTTAAAGGATCTTTAAAACTTAGTTCAGGAAACAGGTACCAGAAAGAATATATCATCTGCTCTATGGGATAGAATAATTAATTGATATGTTGGAAAATTATTCCTTCCATGAGTAATAGTCTATTTTAGTTATGGCAGTCAAATACTTTTACCCAGCTTGCAGAGTAAATGAAAGGAAAGTGACTAGGCAAAATTCATCTTATCTGTAACTAACTGCTTTTTCCCTCTTTTTTTTTTTTTTTTTTTTTTTAAATGTAATTGTGAAACCACTTTGTGATCTCTATATACTTTTTAATCCGCTTTTCAGAAATGTTTGTTTTAACCTACTGAATATAATTTTTGTAGGGAAAACCTGATAGAGATGGAAAGTCTGTGTTGCTTTAACAAGAATATGCTGTTACCAGGAGCTTTTCCCTAACAGCTTAAGACTTTTTCCAGCATTGGTCAAATTGTGATGTCTCAGTAGTGACATCTTTGTGCCAGAGGGAAGCCAGTCATCCTTTGTACCATGACATCCGTTGTGGCTGTGACAGAATGCTAGATAGGAATTTTTCCAGGGAATATATTTAGAAGCTTGAGCAGAAGTCTTTTAAAGAGGACATTCTTAATATTTTCTGAGGATGGCCATGCTAAGCTTTCTTATGAGTGCGTTGATGTGTTAGTGCTAAATAAATGTGGATACAACAGTCCCCTTTCCCTGGTGTTCTCTAAACCACGTAGAACCTAAGCCTGAGGACCCGTCTCATCAGAGAGTACTGGTTGCAGGAAACTCCCATTTTTTACTGCTTTGTAGAATTATCTTATTGAAACTTTCTAGCTTTCAGTATTTGACTTGTTCTAATGTGGGGAATAACTGGTTTTGTGTTCTTGGACACTAATCATTTGGGGGTTGGAGCACAGTATGTACTGTACAAAGACAAGGCTGTTTCTGCTTTGCTGCTGTCTGGTGACTTCATTAATCTATTCTCAGAAGGGAATCTGGGGCAGAGGGACAGATATTAGCTGTGGCTTTTGTTTTACAGTAAATATTTTCTTTCTAAAGAATACCTTTTTTTTTCCTTTCTTGGGATGAATTAGTTAAAAAGATATAATAAAACCTTTGTGTTCACTTTCTATATGTATGCAAATCAAATGAGTTGCATATGGTGAAACCCGTATGAAGTGAAAACTGCTGTTGATTTCAGCTGTGTCTTTTAGGATTTTTTCCTTCTCCCAAATAATTTAATTTGCAAAATTATTTGTCAGAATTTCCCCACACACATATTTAGCTTCTCCTTCCTCATCACTTGCTGTTTTTCACCCTTCAACTGACAGACTTGGGAGCAGAAAGTCATGGCTCTGCAGTGTCATTTCATCCTGCATATCCCTGTGTTAACTGTGACTGAATTCTGCAGTCCCCTGGCAGGAGCATGAGATTGAAGGAGCATCAAGATACTCCTTCAGATAACAGGCTTGTTTAAAACCATAGAAGAATAAAGATCCTCCTACCATATTATGGATTCTCTTGTACTGTGTGTCCAGTGGGTACATAAATCAGGCTTATATTTTCAGTGCCTTCAAAGAAGTTCTGTTCTGATAATTGTTGTGTAAATTGTGTCACATCTTATATTTTGTTTTGAAAGCAGCTAGGATTATAGTCATGTATGCTTGACAGTGGTTGGTACGTGTTAGCAATGTATTTCAGAGCTGCTTATCAGTAAAATGCCAGTTGCATGGACACAAACAAATGACCTTTAGCTTGTTAATATGAGAGGTTACTAATTCTATGAATACCCAAGGGTATTTGATTTAAATTTGTTAACAGTTAGGTTGCCAAATACTGTGACTGTATTCTCGTGCTCCTGTTTCTCTTTCTGTGTTGTATTAACTTGCTCTTGGTTGTTATCTTTTTTCCTAGATAATTCCTTGCCTCAATGTGAATCAAGTGACTGGACTCCTATACCAATAACTGACTATAAATATCCTGATATGCCCATAGCCAAACACAAGGAAGAGGTAACTTCGTTGTGAACTTATGTCCGTTGAGAAATAAAACTGAAAATTTTGCTTGTATCTTCCTTCAGAATGAAACTTTTGTTGCTGTTTTTATTCCTGTTTGAAGGACTTTATTGTGTATGACTTTTTTTCTCCTCCGAAAATATTACTTTTCTGCTTTGTTTATAAATGTTTATTTTTATAAAAATAATACGTAAAAGTGAGTGAGCACATGCCATTTTCTCTGAACTTCTAATGCATTTTATGATTGTAGTAGAATTACTGGAAACAATACTTAAGACATGATGGAAACATTACTTAGGTTTCACAGAGATATTTGAAAGGCATACAGTTGATAGTGATAGATTTCTAATTTGTATTTGAAAAATGTTTTGGATTGTTTTGTAGCCTTAAAATTTTCTTGAAAAATATCATTTCAGATAGTTTCTCTGATAGAAAGCAATTCAGTTGTGATTGTACGTGGAGTAACTGGCAGTGGTAAGAGCACACAAATCCCACAGTACATCTTGGATTACTGCACTCAAAAATCTACCTACTGCAATATTGCCGTCACTCAGCCTCGGAAAATTGGTGCCACCAGCATTGCCAGATGGATTAGCAAGGAGCGATCCTGGACATTAGGTGGATTTGTAGGGTACCAGGTATAAGAAGACTTGAAAATGTATTTTAAAATAAGGGTATGTGGGGGATGTTTTTAACTGTCTGCTCTTAAGTACTCATAATGAAATGCTGAAGTCTTTAGAAACTGAACATCTGGAAGAACAACTAGATTCTAATACGAGTAATTAACTGTGTTCTCCTCCTTGGGCACATGTGTTACTGTTCAGTGATCCTGTTACAAGAGAACTGTATCTTGTCATTATTTCCTTTCAGCTCTTCAATTAACCCATTAGATTTGCTTGACTTTACCTGTCAGCTTGGTCAAAGTTTCTCAATATTAATAGATCTGTCCATGAATGTCCAGCCAGAGCTTCTTGACATACCAAAAGCTCAGACCATATTTTCTTTTAAATATATTTCCTTCCTTTAGTTTGTCAATGGCTGTTCCATCCTTCCAGTTTACATTATATTTGGTTTGTTTCACATGCATATTTGTGGAAAGAAATATTTATGTATGTCTAGAATTTTGAAATGTCTCATAATCTTTTCCCATTTTATATTAGGTTAGTTTAGAGAAAGTTACCACAAAAGACACAAGACTGACGTATATGACAACAGGAGTTCTTCTTCAGAAACTAGTTTGTGCCAAAAATCTAACCGAGTTCACTCATATTTTCATTGATGAAGTAAGTCGAAGACAAGTTTAATTTTTATATTTAAAAAATCCTTTTTTCTTTGTCTCTTTTGTCATACTAGGGAAAGAGAGATAGGAATACCTACCTTGATAGATGAGTGAAGACAAACTGTGGTCATGGTTAACAGTTCTAAAAATAGGCTTGTATCAGTTATTCTGTACTTCGTGTTGTGATGTGGCGTTTTTTGTTTTTGTTTTAACAACTTTAGAAATGAGGTGTTTTGGAGATTATTTTTTTGAGGTGAGTGCCTTGAAACAGTTTCTGAATCTACATCCTGATTTTCAGGATTGTGTCAGGTGGAGAGGAGGCTGTTTATTCCTGTCTTTGTTTTTGCCTTTAGCGTCTTTACTTCTTAGGGAAGTTCTGAGTATAAAATAGCCATCCATTTGAAAGATTTTTTTCATCTTCTGGACAAATTTATTCTTTTCCTTCAGGTAACTGGGTAACATGTCATAAATATTTGGCTATCTACTGTCAGATTTATTGCTGCTTTTATTGTTCCATGACTTTTAATGTTGTATGCTTTTATGAAAGGTGCTGTAGTCGCGCTGCTGTGCTGAGGTTTTAAAACATAACTTTCATAGTCTTAAAGTGCCTTCTGCTATGAAAATCCATGGTTGTTCCAGATTGGAGAAACATATACAATGTGAAACTGAGCAGCAAAGGAAGATCTTAGAAAAATGTGAACTTAAGAAAATGGTTTTGTTCAGTTGTGAATAATGTCTTTCAGGTGCATGAGCGTACAAAAGAAATGGATTTCTTGCTCTTGGTAATCCGTAAACTGCTGCGTACAAATTCACGATTTGTAAAGGTAGGTTCAAAGTAAGTTGTGCCGCTTTTCGTTGGGAGGATGATTTTTTATGTGTTTCTGGTCTAAAAGAGGTGTAGTTTTAAAGAACTTAATCAAAAATAATTACCCAGTTCTATGTAAAATATTACCTAGTTCACGACTTCTTATAAGCAAGTTGGCTAAGGGCATTATTTTCTGGCCCCTGTAACATGCTCAAGAGACTTTCTTTCCTCATATTAAAATGCATCAGTTCCTAAAGTCTGCTTAAGGCTAGAAATGCAGAATGAATATGTGACTAGAATTAAATACTGGATTTTGAGGTCAGCTAAGTGCTAAACCTTTGCACGCTCTGCTTATGAACAAGGTAAGGAAAATTCAATGCCATGCAGAGAAAAATCTGTCACACCATAATACCCCTTCTGCCAATGAATTGCAGTGTAATATTTGTGTGTTCTGCTGTTCTTTCAATAATGTTGCCCCATTTAAAATGCACAGTGTTTCCAAGAGCTATTGCAGATAGTGCATGCAGAAATATCATGAGGCTGAAGGAGTCCCTTGACTGCTTCAGTCAGTTGTTCAATTAATGTGAATTGTTGCTTTTGGCATGGACACAACCTCAATCTGTGTTGGATCTTTTGTTGCTATTGCTAAGGAAGCTGAATCCTTCTGCACAATCTACCAGTGTCAGTCTGAACTCCAGTAACTTGTCCTTAGCTCTTCCAAGCATGAGCTCCGCTCACTGAAAGGGCCCAACCAGTTGTCAAAAGTCTGTCACTTCACATTTCTCTTATCCTTTGTATTTATCAACTTTGATCCCTTGTACTGCCAGTAAGAAAACTCACTTCCTGCCTTTGAATTCAGAGACAATAGTACAAAGCTGTTCTTCAGCCTTTCTTTGCATTTGGCTCTGTCTACCAAGACTCCAAATAATTTCATCTTAGTTCATGAAACATTTTCTGGATGTCATTTATTTGGTTGTCAAAAGCAGGAGTTCTTTTGTAATTTTTTCTATGATAAACTATTTCTCTCTTAAAGGTTTCTGAAAGATCTTTTGTCTTCACAATTCAGAGTAAATATTTTAAATTTGTCATGTAAAGGAAACAATGTCTTTCAATCCACCTCTGTGATTGTGTCTTCAGATGATGGTTTCATGTGGCTTGAATCTGCTGTGGGAGGTTTTCTTGCCTTTTCCTTCTCCTTGAGTGTTTTAAGCTCAAGATTTTCTCTCTTCTCTGGAAGTCCCTTATGAAAAACTGTTTTAAAAAAAAAAAAAGATCTTTGATCATAAGCAAATTTATTTGGAAGAATGGAGGCTCCCTCCTGTATCCCACCCCAGGTGCCACAATGACTTGTAAAACAAAAGTTTTCTTGGAGGCTTTTTCAAGGGGGAAAAATATATTTATGACTCAAGGTAGTGTGAAATGCAGACAGGGATGCTTGTTTCCTAAACTGGATGTTACAGACTTCACTTATATTTCAGATTCTTTCTTTCAGATATAGCTATATATTTTTTCTGTCAGCGGTGATTTGTGATTCTGATATACAAAGCACATCATCTGACTGTTGTAGTTCAGCTGCCAACTAGCCTGAATTTTTTGCACAGTGGCTGGAGCAGTTTGCTGTGTGTAGATCACAGGGTGCATGTTGGACCGTTCAGAGTCTGAACTTTCTTGAAAGGGATTATTGCAAGAAAGCCTAAGAGTTTAAGAATGGCTCTGTAAACAGTGTGATTTCCAATAGTGACAGTAATAACTGTTTAGGGAGGAAAGCAGGACTTAGAATCTGTTCCGTGTTCTAGCCAAATTGCTGAAAATCTATTTGATCTGAAAATGTCTGATTACCCTCTCCTCCCATATGTTCGTCTAGTCTGCTGATCATATATGCTTTATTAAACCTTTACTCTGGGAATATCAGACTCTTGGTTTAATATCAGTCAGTGCTCATTTAAGAACCCAAAACTTTCCTTGTAGTTTGAGAGACATCTATGCAGACATCTGTGCACAGAGATTACCAAAGTTGAGCGAAGGAAGACATTAACATTTCCTGCCAGTAACTGCACTTTAGAAGAATTTAGGTTGGATTTTGTTCCAGTAACCTTCAGGCAAGGTTACACATAGCCTGGTTTTCTAGCATTGGTAAGCTTTTCCCTGAACCAGCAGGCAGTTCATGTTGCAGGAGAATAGTTTTTAATCTATTTGCTGAATTGCATCCTTTCAGATTTTTCCTTTTTATTTTTCAGAATTATGATAATTGACTTCATGACTTAGTCTGCTCTTTACGTTTTCCCTGTATCAGAGAACCTGTGCCAAGTAAAGTGTCCACTTCATTAGCTTGCCTGCCAATCCTTCTATAAGGAAGATGCTTATATGCCATTGTATTTTTGTTTTGGGAATTGATGCTTTTTATCTCACTTTTTCTGTGTTATGGGAAGTCTCAGGGAATGCAGAGAAGGACTCATAGTATTCCTGTGTAACAGTAATGTGCTGAGTGGCTCAAAATTGAGAGAGAAGATGGATGTTGCCCAGTTCATTACAATTTCTTGAATCTTGATGCTTTTCATTGACTATGCTGAGCAATAGGACCACTTTCTAAATGGAGGAAGTCAGAGAGGAGACAACTGCAACCATCACCTTCCTTGTTCTTCTCCCTTCTTTTTACATTTACTTTGCTGTCTGAACCAGGAAGACAGCATCTAAGCAGACTGCAAGATTGATTTTTATTTATTTATTTATAATAACTTGAAGAAAAAGCTTCATCAGGTAGCAAATGTGTTTTCTGCTCCTGCAACTGGGTAAAAGCTCTGACAAGAATCTGGTCAGAGTCAGCAGATGTCAGAGCAGTGAGCTTAGTGGGGACCTCCAGAGTTTGTTGCATCAACTTACTGAAACTCAGGAAAAATGTTACTTCAAGTGTTTCAAAATCATTAGTTAAATTTTTAAGGCTGGAATATAATTGCTAATACTACTGACATAGTAAACAGTCTTATCTCTTGAGGGTGATAAAGGCACTGCTCTTAACTGTTGTTTAATAAATAGGAATTGCAAGTATTTAGCATGTATTCATTTGAGGACAAGTTTAAAGAACAGTGCTAAATGTTTGTAGAGTGAACTCTACTGCATGAAGAGGTTGTTCATGTAGTCTGCTGAGTGCATCTAGCCCATGTCATTCCCTCACTGGTGCTTACCTTTTTCCACCTGCTCTATGGGATCTCTTCATCGTTTAGCTATGCTTGTCTTGACTCTGCCTAAGGCAGTTCATGTAGTAACTTTAATTAGTTTGCTTTAGGTTAAAGAAGTGGAGATTCTAGTGAAAAAATGCATTTCATATTAAAATTGATGTTTTTACCTTTGTTCTGCGTGTTCTTTAACAGGTGATTCTGATGTCTGCTTCCATCAACTGTAAGGAATTTGCTGAGTACTTTGCAATTCCAGTTCATAACAAACTGAATCCAGCCTATATATTTGAGGTGGAAGGCAAGCCTTATGCTATTGAAGAGTATTATCTTGATGATTTGCAGCACATAGTTCACTTCAAGGTACAGTAAATATTTCTTTGGATGGAGTAAGAAAAGTTTGATGTGAAGCTGTCCTTATCAGCTGAGGTTGACAAACTTAGCTTTTTTTAAGTCCCAGAGCTGACCTGCAGCAATTCTCAAAACATGTTTCTGTTGCAGCCATATTGGTCAACATGGCAAGTTCACAGGAGCCACAGCCTTGCTTAAATATGCAGTTCTGAGTAATAAAAAATTTTGGTGTAATTGCTGTTCTCCAGATCCCTGGGGACAATTTAACAGCCTAAGGTGGAGAACTGTTGATTTAGGGTATGACTTGAAAAGTAATGGCTAAGGAAAAGAACTTGCATCACTCTAAAAGACAGCTATTTGTAGTTAGCTTTTGGTAAAATTGATGCAAAAATAATGGCCTATCTGGAGGTTAATGAAAGTAATGACAATGTGGTAGTGTTTGAAACTAACCCTATTCTTCATGCAGCAATTAAATTAACTCTATAACAAAAAGTGATACATCAACTAAACCAGAACTGTGCTGTTGACTTTCATAAGGATTTTCTCTTATATTAAGAATTCAGCTCATTGGTATCTGATTTCAGCCAAAGTTGAACCTTGTCATTGTGGCCCAAGCTCTGGATAGTTAAAAAGCAATTAGGACTAGACTGTATCTCTGCCTCTGGAGGGGGCTGGTGGATGCTGCTGCTCCTGCAGGGCACAGGGAAGCTCTCAAAGGCTTTTTCAGGAAAATTATTTCATGTCCAGCTCTCTTGGGCAGCACTGTAGGCCCTTTCACAGTGGCCTTCATTCATTAGGCAAAGCTGATTCAGAGAAGGAACTTATCTGATCTCAAAAAATTTGTGTTATGTAGGACAGCTTTTTACATCTTAATTTTGTGACCATATGGAATACTTCCTGCAAGGCTTTTTAGAATTTGGGGGTTTTGTTTGTTTTCGAAAACCTCAGTGACGTAAGGAAAAATAACTGTTCTGATTCTCTTCAGTGAAATGAATATATCTTGCTGAGATCCAAATCAAATTATTTAACATCCTGTGAGTCTTTGTTGACTTTTCCCTCAGAAGGACTTGTATACCATGCTCATAAACTGATGTAAAAGTCGATGCATTTAAAAGGCAACGCTGTGTGAACATGGTGTTATTCTTCAGGCTTCATCTCTCAATTCTGCAAAAGCAAAATAAACTGCTTTAAAAAAAAAAAAAAAGGAAAAGAAAAAAATGGAAAAAAGATTATGGAAAATCTAGAAGAAAGTATTTGGCTGTGTTGCAGATACATCCCTGAACATAAGCAAGTTTTGTTGAATGTTAGCAAAAAGTCCCTAAAAGCAACTGCTCAACCACTGTTGAAGACTTCAGTTATTGCGGCCCCTCAAAAATAAAGCAAATGCACGTCCCATTTGGCCTGTCAAGTGTTCATGCATTAGGGTGGCAGCTCTGATGGACAACCTGGAGGAGGTTATATAATAGGTGATTGAATAAAAGACTTCTGATGATGGTAACAAAAAGATAACCAAGAAATTCTATGAAGAATCTACTTCAGTCGGGTTACATTTGTCAAAACTAATGCACTCTCAGCTGGAGGCCAACTGCAACACCTTTCAACTTAAAGATAATGAATAAAATGAGCTGTTCACAGTGTTTGTGTGTTTTTAATATATACCTATTTTCTCTGTGTATGACCTTTCAACTTTTATTCTTAAATTTTCCTCTGTTTCTTAATATGGTCAGTTTTTTGGCTGCAACAATCCTGTTTTTCACTGGAGGAAATGAATATGATTGTACAAGAAGTTATTTGTACCTTAGGGCAATACAGAAGCATGGATAAGATCTTTTCTTCTTTTCCTTTTATACATATGAAAAATAGAAAATGAATGGGAAGGCACTGATGTTTTATCTTGCATCTTATTTCTTAGAGCTATGTGTGGAAGTTTTCTTTGAACAGTAAATTTAGTAAAAGAAATTCCTTAACATGGAATATCTGGGAAGATTTACATAGCATCCTGATAAAAAGGAAATGTGGCCTGGGAGTTAGGACAGCTAATGAGTTGAGCACTGCCACATGAAAGCAAGGGTCTGCTCTCGTCATGCTAAAATCAAGAGCAATTATGTAGCTCCCAAGTGCTAGGGCTTCAGGCTCTAGCTCTTTATATTTGATTTCTGCCTTTGAAAAGTCTGCAAAATTCACATAAAAGAATGGCATTAATGACAGTATCCTTTGCTTTTGATATAAAGATAAATTGTGGAGATTTTTGTCTTGAATTAAATTCAGATGATAAAAACCATAACTCAATCCTCAAAGCACCTTGGTTTGAACTGGTTCAGTCTTCAGTAATTAATTGTTTTATTTGCTTTGAGGTATGAAGCTTTGCCCCCTCTTAAGAAATTTTTCTTTTTTTGGAGATATGTTGAGTTCTTTCATGAGTCTTTGAATTCTTCTTGTGAATATTTACTCACTTTGGGTGATGATGTTTTAAGAAAGTATGGAATAAAAAAATCTTTGAGCAGTTTTGCTTTGGATGATTTGATAATTTACTCATCTGTCATCAGTTGTAGGGGACAAGCAGAAGTGCTGTCCAGTACATTCTTCCACATATGTCTTTACAGTCATTCCTTTATGGTAAACCCTTATGGTTAAACATAAGTTGTAGAGTCAAAGAAAAATATTTCCCCTTAAATGGCTTAATTTGTAGAAAAAAGAGAGAGGGGAAGATAACTTTTTTTTTTTTTTTTCAAATATAGTACTATCTTAGTCATTTGCAATTGTGTCATGTAGATGTGAAATCTGTACTCAAGAAGTGTATCCAAGGAAATTTCTCTTGACATAGTGATCTTCATGTTCTGGGTATTAAATTGGATCGGTGTCATATCAACACCTATCAGTGAATCTATAGGTGATTTTAAGGCTTGCTGCGTTCTATAAATGATTACATATTGGAGTAATACATGCTGAAAGAAATTCAATTATATAGTTAATTCTATGAGCAGCTTTTTGTGTAAGGAGCTAGGTGTCTTGAGCTTGGTCATTTTGGTAGGCAGAATATTAGTGAAATCCCAGATCTCTGTCTTCGGGCCTACAGATGAGGAAACTTGCCTAGCTCTGGGGCTGAAGCTGCCGAGCCCCCATGAAGGCAGTGACCCGGTGCCAGGAGCGGTTCTGCCGCCGATGTGGTGTTTCAGTCAGCCGTGCTGGGGCTTCGTGCTGGCCGTTTGTCACGTCGTTACCAAGTGGGGTGGCAGCCCTGTCATGTTAAATAATACCAAAGGTAACAGAATCGAAAAAGGATCTTTGACAGCTATTCAAGAAAGGATAGTTTTTGAAAATGGTCTTTATATTCAAGTAAACCTGAAAACATAAATTCCTTAAACATTATCAGGTATGGAGAAACTGCATCCTAGCAAAACCCTAGAATGCTGTTTGTGAGTTCCCCCATGGGCTAATCTACTTAATTAGAAAAGCAGAGGAGCAGGTTCTCCCTTATTACAAGGGGTTAAGATGAGATGCAGTTAAGTTCTGTGATTGATGGGATGATGTACCTGAAAGGTCTCTCTGGATATTTGGTTCAAGAGAGAAGTAGAATTGGAAGGAGTGTGGTCAGGTGCTTACAGATGGCTTTCTTTGTATTCCAATCCATCTTCGGGAGTAGGATAATGTTCTTTGGGTTTTCAGGAAGGAGTCATTCTGCATACTGTGGTGACCTATAGTAGATAGTGTGTAGGGATGTATAGGATGGCTGTTTCAGTAAGGATCAGGAACATGAAGACTAAGGTTTGCTGCAAATCTTGATGCAAAAAGATGGTTGCAGTTGGTTTTGCTGTGCTCAAAACTTTTTTTTTTTAAATCTGAAGTAGTGCTTTTTATTTTCTGTGTGCTGTTTTAAACAGGGGAACAGGCATAAATAACTTGCAGTAGTTTGGTTTTCTGCAAATTTCCTTCCCTGCAAGCTCTCATGTGAACAACTGAAGGCTAAATAATTCAGATTCCTGTAAACTTGGAGTTGCAGCTTGTGGACTTGAAGTAGATACTCAAGGCTAGTGCTGGAGTGGAAAATGAAGCAAGTGATTGGGCACTTTCTCATTCTTTCTCCCTTCTTCCATAAGAAGCTACATAAGATACTGACAGATTATTTCCAGTAGAACAACACTACTCTGCTTATTTGCGCCTTCTGGCTTTCATTTTGCTTTGTTAGATGAATGTGTCTCTATTTAGATGTGTGCCTGTGTCCTCAGAGGCTGTAGAGATAGAATATTGATGCTGATCACCTGAGAGCACTAGTTTCTTGAAGAAATCCTGAGTGACTTGAACTGTTATAGTATAAAAGCAGATATAATATTCTGCTTGGAGAGAAGAACCTCATAAGGAAGCATGGGGAGAAATGTGGTTTGATTATAGAAATTTTAATTGCTAAAACTGAAAAGTGACTTAAGTAATATTTTTTTGCCCTGGTGGCTTTGTGTGTGTTCTTAACTATTAAAGGCCAAGACGGATTTATTTAGCGATCAAGTCAATACAGTTATATTGTATGTGACATAGCTGTAGCTCTGTGACCTAAAACAAAGGGCCGTTAAAAGAGAATTTCATTGAGAAGTGGTAAATGATTGAATAGTATTGCCTGGTTTGGCAGTCGGGAAGAGAAATTTAGGTTATGAAATGTGTGAGAGTGTGCACAAAAAGGACTTTGTTGTGTGTGCTTCATACAAATTCTTTTCCTTGTCATCCTGTTCCCATGGGTCAGGCTTGGTTGCACATCCTCACCACTTCTGGATAGGAAGGAAGTCCGGTAAACACTAAGTAATTGAGCATGGACTCATCCTTACCTTAGATACATATCAGAGGTATGCCTTTTGGCATTAAGATCCTAGAACACTTGAAGAAAAACATCTCTTTAAAGGCAATG
>JAUBOD010000445.1:1152956-1180734 GCA_032353885.1 Nothura maculosa | reverse complement strand
ACTTTCTGACATATTTAGGCCCTGCCACTTTGTTTTCTTTTCAGCCACTTCCTGGGCAAAGCAGGAGTGTGCTGAAGGTTTTTCAGTCTGAAACATTCAAAGATACTTGTTTGGGATTTCTCCCAAATTCTCAGCCTTGTCTTTTATATTAGGATGCATAATCCGGGCTGTGTTCCATCCCATCTAATAAAGCTCACAAGGCTATAAATGCTCCTGAAGCACACTGAGTGGCTGAAGAGGGCAAGTGGCCTTTTCTCAGCTCTTCAAACTCACTGTTTTACTGCATTGGTGAATAACTACAGCATAGTGAGTTCAATGTCATTTTATGGTTTAGCCTACAGAAAAGATCTTGCGTCACCAGATGTATTTTTTGCTGACTAGCCTGCTAGAAATACACTGAAAATCCCCCAAATTTTCAGTAGGTAGCAGCATGTGGGGGCGGGTGTCATCAGTGAAGCAACAGGACAAGGACAAACAGAAATCTGAGAGTAGGTTTAAAGGTGACTTTATTATCAGGAGATGCCATGGGAATGTTCCTATTGTAACACAAGAAATGTAATTAAATAGAAATCTGGTTTAATTCCATGGAAAAAACCTTTTTTCCCTCTGGCATTTTGCATTTTACTTGCACTTCTGTGTGATCCCTTCCATGTTAGCAAATGAAAAGTAGTAGTAAAACCCAATGTTGTCTCTTAACGATATTGTTTACTACATGCGTCAGTTAAAATAGAGGAATTAACTCCCTGTTGCCTGCAAAAGCCCGCTGATAACTTTATTCCAATGGGATGAGCAGTGCCATTCATGACTGTGCATTACACATTATTTGTAGACTAATCATATTATAAAATATATTTTTTCCATTTTTACCTGCCTGATGTTCTAAGGGACCGTTCAAAAAGCAGCAGCAAGTGCATGTGCCTTAACTGTGAACAGGAACAGCCCTATTCAGTTCTGTGCTGTCCAATGTTACCCTGGAAAGATGGATTTCTCAACAGAAGAGGGCACTCTTACACTGGCAATTTGCCTGCCTGCTGCCTGGACTAAAGGGCCTGTTTTTTCTGTAGGTTGTGATAGCCTTGGTTTGCCTAATCTGTTCCTGTAAATGGTGTAATCCCTAAAGTAAAAGCAGTAACAAGAAATCAGACTATACGACTAATTTGCATATGTTAACATTCCTGTTTAAAGCCATTGCTAAGCTTTTCTTAATTAGCAGTCTTCTGGTTTAAAAATGCTGCATTAATATGTATACATAGAAGGATCTCTTTGACTGTTCCATAATTAGAATTACTAGCTCTCGTGCTTATTGTCCGATTAACCCTTAATTATGTTTAAACTGAAAATGTGGATAAGAAGCTGCTAGTGCTTCTGTAAAGTGTTACACTGGTGTTTGTATCTGTGAAAATAATACAGTTTGCACCTTACTGATACCAGTGTGTTGGTTTAACGATATGAAAACTGTCTCTCCACCTGCAGGAGCACTATGAAAAGTTCGACGGCTTTGTGATCCTTCACGGGACTGATACAATGGCCTATACAGCCTCAGCCTTATCCTTCATGTTTGAGAACCTGGGCAAAACTGTTGTTATGACAGGCTCGCAGGTAATGGATTTGATCTGAAGTGGGAGTCGGAAGCCCCGGGGCTTGTTCCTGTGTGCAGAACTATGTAGGGTGCAGGGGGTCACTGCACATGTTGGCAGTGCAGGGTGACCAGGGAGTGACAGCCGATGGGCTCACGCGCTGGGGGATCTGCCCCCAGATTTTATCATTAGTGACTTTACGGATCTGTACCAAATCTGACTAGTTGTTCATTATGGCTGGGGCCAGATGCTTCAGGGAAAGCTCTAAGAGCCTCTCACTGGCCACCATGCAATAATCTGTTTATATGAGAAGAATCCTTTTTCCAGCCTCAGGTGGCTGGAGGTTGTTAGCTGCCTTTTCTGTTAAAGCCCTCAAGCATGCAGCTGATTTACTTGAGCAGTTGCTGCCCTGTCTTATGCTCTTCATTGTTCTTTGGTATTTTGTTGGGTTCCTCCCCATTTTTTTTATATCTAAGTATTTTTAATAGTTTCAGGTCCATGAAGCATTTAGCATGGTCTGCTTTTTTTTGTTCTAAAGACTGGATTGATTAATTTTCTTTCCTTTAGCTCGAGATCAGACCTTTGCATATTGTCTGAGGGGGAGGGGTTGTCTTACTAGAATAGCTTGCTTGAGCACAAAACAGCTCTAATCACAAAAGAGAGATGAAACACAGCACTGTAACATTCCCCTTCCCCCCCTTTTCATAATTCTCCTTTCACATGTGGTCTATTTGAAGTCTAAGAAGAAGTAGACTCCCACTTAGTGTCTTGACAGTGGGCAGTCTGGTTGTAGTACATCATATTCAAGGTTTTACTTTCTTTTTGCTTTCTTTTTTTTTGAAGATCTGCCCGACATATGATCCGGCAAAAGTGCGTGTGATTTTTTTTCATTGTTGAAAGGAGCTCTGTCTCTCTCTTAATGAAAAGGCAATCTAGAAAGGCATGGAAGTCATCACTGCTTCAATCAGCAGACTGAATTTCTGTTTTTAATCTTGTCCTTTACTGTCAGTAATAACCTGCTGGTTCAATTTTTGTATTCTATGAAGAAAGATGGTGCAAGAGAGCCATGCTGAAGCCCATCATGAGAGTTCTGCAGGAACCCAGGCTGTTGCTTTTTCTCTGAACAAACACTTAAACTGCTTTCTATTCTTGATATTCCTTTTTTCTGAAAAGGCCTCTACTTCTAAAAGCAATTGCTCTATCATGCTCATCTCTATAGTATTCTCTAAGTACTCAGTTACAAAATCTGTTAAGCACAGAGGGAAACCCCACCATCTGCTTCAGTCTAAAAATAGTTCGGAAGAAGAACTAAATTTTATATGTCATAAATCATTGTTACATAAATTATTTGTGCATTTGTATTGCATAAGTTGGACTTTTTTTTCTTTTGTAAGAAGGAAAAAAAGCTTTTATGTATTATGACAAGTTTCAACTTCAGTCTTTGCTCTCTAGGTGCCCCTGTATGAGTTGAGGAACGACGGCCGAGCCAACCTCCTGGGAGCACTGCTCTTCGCTGGGCAGTTTGTGATTCCTGAGGTCTGTTTGCCTGTGAAAACTCTCAGAAATTGCTTTTCTTCTCTTAGCTACAACATATTCTAAATATTCAAAATGTCTAATAAGTAGTAAAGAATTGCATTTAAAAAGAAAAGAAAAAGAATTCCAACGAGATGACAGAGCCTTGTGTGCCTTTTTTTCAGAATTCATATGCCATTTTTCCTACATTCAGTCCATAAAAACTTGAAGTCTGAAAAGCAGGTTGCAACAGACCTGAAATTCCTTTGCAAACATGTGGGGTCTGAAACACCTTAAAGTCAGTTCTTGAAGCATAATTTCTAAACTCGCTCTAGAACTGACAGCAGCATCTTCTGGTCCTAGTTCCTGAAGACTGAAGTGCTGAGGGTGATGCACCTAATAGACATGGGAGCACCTGCATGTTCTCAGCAGCACCCTCATTTAAAAGATGGTGACACTGCACAGGCCCAAAGCCGAGAGAAAACTAATCAGATGACACCTCATTCCAATTCTGTCTGTGCTCACATAGCCAGTTCCTTGTAGGATATCAGCAATAGCTGACTGGCCAAGATCTTCAGAACTAACAATTCTGAAATATCTTTTTTTTCCCCCTTCAAATTCCACTCAATCTGCTTTTAAAGGATTTGTCAAGAAGCCTACCCTTAAATGTTTGGTGACATTCTGATTCATTTTCACTAGATGTTTTTAAGATTTTAGACTCTGAATTTAGATCTAACTTATGAACTTTTTAATAAGTCCACACTGTACCTTTCCACTATCCCTGAAGTGGACTTAAGCAAACTTGCTGTATCCTCGAGTATGCCTCATAAGAGGATTGTGAAACTAGTTAGCTTTTAACTTGTTTTGTTCTTAAATTCTTAAACCAGTGTGTGACAGATGGGCCAATTCTTTCTTGAAAGGGTAGGAGTTGTAAACATCTACTAGCCTCTGAGTTGCTTTAAAGATTTAGAAAACACTTTATAAAGGACAGACTACAGTATTTATCTACTGAATCTTTTAATTACTGGCTTATTCATAGACCTGTTTCTTTACTTGTCTTGCAGGTGTGCCTGTATTTTTATAATAAACTGTACAGGGGAAATAGGGTGACTAAGGTGGATGCTGGGAGTTTCAATGCCTTTTCCTCGCCTAACCTGCCTCCACTTGCAAATGCTGAGGTTGATATTAAAAGTAAGCAACATCATCTCTTAAGCCTTGTAATTTGTGCCACATGCAATAGGACTCCAGATGAGTAGAATCTGTGCTTATATAGTTGAAAGGCTGTTTTTAAACATTGATATAATTTTAAAGCCTGTATCTTGTCTCCATTTCATGTACTCTGAAACTGTTTAAATATTAATAAGACGTTAAGAATTTGTGATTCAACTGCATTTATCTACTGAGAATAGATATGAGCTAGGCTGACTTTGACTAAATATTCAGACTTACCAGAGGGAATGTAGCCCCTCTGTCAGGAAAATGTTTGCTCTGAGGATAGAAATGAGGGAGGAGGTAGGACTGAAAGAACAAAGAGTTTAATCCAATTAATGACCATGCTGGGCTCTGAAATCAGACATAAGACTCATGGCAGAGTAAATGCAGCTTCAACAAGGCTATGTAGGATCCATGTCATTTTGTAAGAGGTTATACGGGATATTTAGGACCTGTCTGAACCGGGAACACACTGAGAATAGCAGACCTAGGATACATTCTGTGTTTGATTTTTTTTCCCAACTTAGACTCCCCACAATTTCAGTGCTTTAAGGAAAAGGAAAAACCTTTTTTAAAGCTGCATGAAGATTGCAGTGTCTGTTTACAAAGTCATTAACACATTGATGACTGTTCTGGGATTAATTACACCCTTTCCTTTGAGAGAGGAGAAAAGATGTACTTCAAATTTGGCCAAGTGAGTTGCCAAAAGGACCCTACTAAAGGATAGTTTTCAGAAGTACAAGTTGTACAAGCTGCTGTTGGATAGACTAAATTTATTTGAAAGGACTAGGCATAGATGACAAACTCCAATATTACCTAACAACATAGGGCTAGACTTCCTAATTAATACGTATTTGATGTTTTGTGGTGGTGGATGGCAAATAGAGAAAGAAAGAGTCTATTTTTCTTTTGCATCCTAGTTTAGATTCTCACAAGTGAAAACAAATTAAATATCAGGATAGTGCCTAGAAAATGACACTTCATTTATTTCTCATTAAGATCTCAGGTTAATAGCTGTCTCCTCAAGAAGTTATTTAACCTCTTGGTACTTTGTTTTCCCAAACAAAAGATTTTAATCTAAATATTCCCCAGCTGTTAGAGGGGAAAAAATCATTAATGTTTGTGCCTATTGTTGTAGCATCTGTACAAAGTCGGATAGAGAAGGAAGGATAAGAGGAGGAGCAGGGAGGAGCACCAGGTCCCAAATTCTTCTGCTCGATGCCTTTAATGGCAGTAGGAACTCTAGCCCTGTGCCACAGAGCATGGTCTTACAAATGACATTTCCTACTACAGAGACATGCTGCAATTTTGAAAAATAAACTTCTCACTTTTCCCTAATAGTCACTTAACAAAGTTCCAGGATCACGATACTTTTAGGAGTCGGACACAAGCTGAGGAAGCTTTAGAAAACTGTAGCGGTCCCTGAGACGTGTCTCAGGCAGAGAAGGTGCCACTGGGACTCCTGCAATAAATTAGGGGGGGGGGGGGGAAAGTGTTCTTTCTTGGGTTTTTATGAGCTGCATCAAATAGGATATACATAAGTACAGTTTTCTGACTGATCAATAGTGAAATGAAGCAGCAAATTGCATGCTACTTCTCTCTTGCATTTGAGTGATCTGTTTTGTGATTTCTTGTGTATAGCAGAAAAATGAGAAAGTTATTAAGTACTTTCCTTGGCCCGTCTTGTGTCCCATTATCTTTTCAATAGAGTGCCCCAATGAGATCAGTGAGGATTTCTGATTTAGAAACTGATGGTGTGATAGGCTCTATTCTTATTTGTTTCAGTTGATTACCCTGTAAGAGTAGCATCATTTATCTAAGATGACAGTGTCAGTATTGAGGGATTGTTTCATTTTGAAAAAACATAGTTTATAGAGTGGCCAATCTACTAGTGCTGCTTCATTTTGTCCAAAATAATTGTTTGAAACATAGCTGTCATCTCAAGTCTGCTCTTACAATCCTCATAAGAAGCTTTCAGGGAGACAAGGAATCACCTGAGGCTTTTAAAACCAATCTAAACCAATCTAACATCTTTAACTTTGGGAGTTTTTTGAGTGACTTTATGTAGTATGTCTTAACCTTCCTGCAGATGGGGCTGACTTGTGCTGCTTCAGCATTATCCCGAGCAGTCTGACAGCGCTGGAAGGACGAGGCCACGTGCAGAGGCTCTTCCTTGGGCTCCCTTGGTTCTAGCCAGCTGGGAATGAAAGCTGCAGAGAGACCCATGGCAGGAGTGAGCAGGGGACTGGGGTGAGAGCTGAGGATCACAGGCTGGTGCATGAGAATGAGAAGAGGAAATGCTGTGTGAAGTTGCATGTGCTGTATAAAAGCACTAATCTGCTTCAGCTCCAGAGAGAGGAGAGAAGCTCAGCCCTCCTCCCCTCCACTTCCCAGCTGCTGCTTTCGTCTTATTATTTTGTCTCCAATTTTCACCCCTTTTACCTGTCAGATAAGAGTCACAGTGAATTTTCTCAGCAAGATCAGAAAATTCTCTGTGAAATAATGAACTACATGGGAATAACCAAACAAACCAAACATATTTTCAGACTCTTAAAAGTTTACTGAATGAAAGACCTTGCCTTATTTCTCTCCTACTTTGGAAAGGAGAGAGAGGGGAATTGTGTAAAGAGGCTCAGTATGTTTCATAACCAATTACCCTCCACAGTTCTCTATTGTCTTAATGAAGCAAATGTGAAACTTGCTTCGTTACCATGGCTGGGCTTTCCTCATCATCCACACATGTAACTTCTGGGAGTGGTGGGAGTAGAAACCTGACTTTTGTAGGGGGTGAAAAGATTCCCTGCAACAGTGTGCCCGGACTTGGTCCTGCAGCAGCAGCTCAGAGGCCCTTTTAGGCTCCTCTACCCTACAGTCTCATTAGGGAGAAGCTATTAGTCACTGGCCGAGTCTGTGTCTTGGTTCTAGTTATTTATAGTAAAAAGTCCAAGTCATGTATATGTTAAGGCAAGTGCCAGGTCTGTTCACTGAAGTACTTTGGGGATTTTTTTCCCTCGCCGAAGCAGGCATGTTGGCTCTTGCAATGAGACCGGTCAATTTAAATATTCATTTCAAAAGGTGTGTGTCAATTGTTTTATGCTAAACTGCCCAAAAGGGGGTCTGTGTTTGTTTGCCTCCTTTAGGAATTTCCAGCCATAGGTTGGTGTGTGCTCCCCACCCCTCGGCTGTCGCCAGGAATTCTAATGAACACTGGGGCAGCTTATATAATGGTCCGACTTGCCCGTAGCCTTGCAGAGAGGGATGAGAGGAAAGTGTTGCTGTTTGTCTGGGGCTCTGCAATCACCAAAAGCTGTATTTCCTGTTTGATTTCATAACTGGGAGTTCAGTCACCACTCCTAGGGAGGTGTCGCTCTTACAGCACTCATTATGAGTTGAAACCTGTGCTGCGGCATAGGCACCAGTTAACAAAAGGTTTTGCTGCTTCTACAGGCTGTTTAGGGCTTCCTTTTCCCTCGTTTTCCTAAGTGAAGTTGATTTTTTCTTTTTTTTCTTTTCCCCATTATCATTTATCTATGTATAAATAATCCTGGAAAAGATAAGGAAATTATTTTCCCCTGCCTCCCTTTAGTAAAGATTATTTTTATCTGTATTTCGTACCAGTTTGGCCCTAGAATGTGCAGACACCTGTGTGTTTTCTTAGTGTTGGGTGACCCATGTGTTCAAGAGACTGAAACTTTTTCCCAGGGACTGCAAAGAAGCTTCTGTTCCCATCTCTCTGCCCCGGTGAGGCTCTGGTGGAGAATAAAAGCTAGTCAGACTTGGGAGGATTCAAGCCCTAAAGAGTTTGCTCTGTGCCTCAGGGATGAACCTCCCTTTCAAATGTGTTTTCTGAGCTGTGATTTTAAGAGCTCAAGTGTTTAGGAGAGAGGAGAGTGAGCTCCAGTGTTGTTGAGAGAAACAACGGCAGGTTGTTTCTGTGATTTTTGTGTTTGGAAAAATAAACCCAAAGTCTTAATATCTTAAATGCAGGATCCTTAACTGGCAGAATCTTTCTTATCCAAAGACATTTTGAATACAGAGTGTAAATAATCTTTACATCTCTATTTTATGTACATTGAGATCTGTTTTATGTACACTGCTTTGATAGCCCTGTTTTCCGTGGAAGAGCAGTATCCCGCTTACGCTCGCTCCTCAGCTTTGCATCCATGTTTACATAATGCAGTGCACACCAGTATCAGCTGAACTCATTATGAGCACAGCCCATCCAAGTCAGGACAGGTTACTGCTTTCTGTGTTGTGCCAAACACAAATATCCCTCATTAGTCACTCCTATCCATATGATAAAGAGCTGTTCTGAACAACAACATGAAAAGCTTTCTGTATAAGAGGTTTTTGCTTAAGGATTGTTAAGAACTCATAATACTTTTTTGTTGTTGTTATTGTTTTAACAAAAAGATTGCACTATGTTAGGATCAGAGACTGGGATAACTGATTCTGTAGAATAAAGATGTTTCAACTTAGCTATACCTTGTAAATACACTGCATTTTGGGGGGCTGTAATCCTTGAGGGGGAGGATGCAGCGGGTGTGTGTTCTGCCCTGCCTCCTCTCTTTGAACAATCCTGAATAACTTTTAGGTGAATTTGGGTTTTTATGGGTATCTGTTTGTCTTTAACTCTTGCATCACACTGGCTTTTTGTTCTGCCTTTCTACCTTTTTGCCTAATGGGAAGCTGACACCTGTAGAAATTATGCTGCTCTCATCGCTGCATTTATGATCTGCACTACAGAGCACCTTACGTAAACTGCCCAGTTTGCAACGAGGAGGGTTTTACCTTGAGGAAAATCTTTGGTCATTTATTATATAGTCAGGAATTGACATCACAGTGTCTGTATGCATTGCATCTGTCTTGAGGATGATGTGTTATTTGATAGAGTGCTCCAAGAATACAGGTATAGGCCTGGTATAGGGCTCATTTGTGAATCTATCCTCTGATCTATCCCCTTAGTCTTCTGCTTTTGGCAGTATCTTCCCAGTGATCCATGCCAAGGTCGGTTTCCTCAGTTCGTTCTTCAAGTTAGTTACAGACATTAGGGATGCTGGGAGTTGCCAAACTTTGTAGTGCGCGTTTGGGAAGTCTTGGCAGGGGCTCCCAGCTCATAGAGGATAAAGGAGAGAAATCTTTGATACACTTTTATTGCTGTCCCTGCCCATAGAGGAGGCTGCTTTTAAAGAATTAGAGAATTAATCTGTTTGTTAGAAGGTTGAAAGGACGGGGTTTATTGCCAAACACTGTTGCATCTTAAAAGGCAGTGCTAACTGAGTGAACAGAGCCTGACATATGGACCTCAAGCAGAGCAAATCCATTGCTTTTTGCACATACCCATGTGTCTCTGACTTGCTCCAGAAAGCTCCTGGAGACCTTCTAGAGTTATGTGGCCAACTGCAAAGTCCTGCCAGGTGATTTCAGAACCATGTAGGCCACTTTATCACAGAGAAAGAGTCTGTATTTCTATTCTCTTATTCCTAGAGTAATAGGAATCTATTTGTTGAAGCTTGCCTGGTAGGATAAGCAGCATGCCAAGCAAACTGCCTGTGAACCGTGTTGTAGTTTATGGCCCAGGTATTTTTTCATGTAAGTTTCAGGATTTAAAATAGGTGTTTTTCAGAAAGCACATACAGTGTCTCTACTTGCTGACAGCACGCTAAGGCACCACGACTGGAAGGGAAAGTTGGGAACCGTCTTACAGAGGGCTGCTATTTTCTATGTTGACCTGCTGTATGGAGTTTTAGTATCTCTAGTAATATAGCAGACTTCAGTCCTCTGATTTTCTTGCAAATGCCTGTCTGCTGATGGCAAAAGATTGCAGCGGTAATTGGTGTGAGTAACTCTTCACATGGCTGAGAGCAAGCCAGTATTATGCACTTAGCTCTTCTGCCTGTTCTTGCTGCTTGGAGATTTCTCCAAAATCTTAAGAGGTTTAAATCTTGATGGGGAAACAGGTAGTGTGATGACGTGATGTCCTTTCTTTGAAATGTGGCCCTGAGATGCTGGCTGGCATTTGCTAAACCTCTTCCAGAGCCTTCTAGGTGTGGTCAGAGCTACCAGCACCGCTTTTGCATCGGAGCAGTAAGATTTTGAAATCAATAATGCATGACTTGGCTTCTAATAATGCAACACAACCAAACTATTAGTTAAACAGCTGGCTTCTGGCTCTAAATGTATAATCGGAGTTAATTGAATCCTTGCTATTTTATTTAATCATTGCTAACTACATAATAAACTCTGGAGGTGATTAGTGCCTACAGTAACTGCATCTGTCTTTATTATGACATTGAGAACTTGTCATACCTTTTATGTCTGAGAAGATGAAGGTCTGCTTTCTAAACGTTAATTCAGGTTGATATCAGCCCAATTACAAAACAATGAAGTTTGAAGCATTGTGTGGCAAGGAAATGTCTCCCACAAGAGCTGCTTGCTGCTCTGGTGACTGAGGCCTTCTGAGCACCCAGAACTGGGAAACCTGGCACTAGCAGGACATGCTCAGCATCATGAACTGGTCAGGCCTTGTCACTCCAATGCTACTAAAAAACCATGATACTTCTCTTTTGGAGAGGTTATAATATGAGCTTATAGCTTTGTGTCTGATAAATCATCCTGTTCACTATTGGGGATCTATTTTGGAAGTCTTTGCCATAAAATGCTATTAAATTGAAGCACATATATCCGTTGAATGTATGAGAAGCACACTAGTGTAGAAATATTGATGAGTAATCCTGATCTGTCTTGGGATCTAAGCTATTCTGGAATTAAAGCTGAAGTACAACACAGCTGAGCCTAAACTGGATGTGACCTTCCATGCAATTTCAGTGGTATCAAATTAATAAGGTGTAATAAATAAAGTGTAAATAAAACAGCTGTTCTGGCTTCTGTCTTAAATGGGCCCTTATTCCCTCTTTAAAAAAACCATATTGTTTTGTATGAATCCCCTACATAGGAAGCAGTTTTCAAATTTATGTCCCAAGTGTGAAGTACTACAATTGTACTTAATAGCATGTGTTTGACGTTAAATCAAGAAAGCCGTTTCTCTTTAACAGTAAACTGGGACACGGTGTGGAGAGCCAATACCAAAAAGCGATTTCGAGTTCACACCAACATGAACAGGAACGTGGGGCTTCTGCGGATCTTCCCCGGCATCACCGCTGCAGCCGTGAGTGTCGCCACGTCATTCTGGAAGGGAGTAAATGGTGCTCAAACACTTGATTACTTGGGCAGAATTGGAGAGCTACAATGGTGGAGGAGTGGTGGGGTTCTTGGAGGACAAGGAAGGTATCTTCTCGTCTGCTGATCAACATTTTTGCAATACAAGGGCATTCAAAGACTATTTTCATGTCACTTAGTGTTGGTGAAAGCTTTTAAAACACCTGAACTGGGCCTGGGAACTGAAAGCTCATTTCTTACTAGGGCTAATAACAGGTCACATGTACTTTTCTAGACAGGTACAGCTACAGTGACCAGAGAAATTCTTTCTTGCTGCACAGTAAAGTGTATTACTAAATATCTGGCTAAAGAATACATGGTAGGGAGGGCATGGAGGTCACTGTGGCTTTTTCTGCAGTTCATGTTCTTTCTTCAAGTTCAGTTCTCCTCATGCTGGTGCTTAGGATGACTCTTTGTATTAATAAAGAACTGAAGATGATTATTATTATTTTGCTGCTCTGAGCCTTTAGAAATATTTCTGTAGAACTGTGGCTTTAGGTAGTTTGTGTCTGCCTAACTTTTTCTCTAAAAACAGTTCCTTTAAAGTCAGGTCTTTCGTGCCTGTTGCCATCCTAAATTGAATCCAGTAGTTTAAGCAGGATTGCTCTGTTATATTAGCATTCTTTTAGGTGAGTGTGAACAGATAGAAAGGCAGGAAGGTGGTTTACTTGTAATAAAACTACAAGTGCATAGTTAGCATCACAGGGATTACAGTGTGTTACATATAGTCAATATGATCAACAGAGAAGCATCTGGATTGCCTAAAATGCATGTTGTTAGGAAAAGACCTTCGTTAGGTCTACCTAACTACCTCATTACCAATTAGCCCAGAGTGAATTAATATCTCTTCTTTTTTTTATAATTTGCCATGAATTAAATGAATTGTTTCTTGTGTTAAAAAAACTCCAGACTTCACTGTAGTGTTCTTTCGTGACAGATGAGAAGCTGTCTTTCTTGGTAAGAGATTTATTGGCAAAAGTTTGGTTCATTATCTGGACAGATGTGGTAGGAGGCTCTAATCTCAAGGAAACTGAAGAATGAAATTCTTATTTTTTGTAAGCTTATTCTACAGTTATGCAAATGGGAAGAACAGAAGAGCATACAGGGCTGCCTATAGTATTCTAACAATAATAACTTATAACTCTGTGCCACATACAAAAATCTTAATGTGATTTAAACACCTCCTTTGACTGTCTTTCCTATCTTGTTTTCAAACAGGTAAAAGCCTTTCTTCAGCCTCCAATTGAGGGCATTGTACTTGAAACCTATGGAAGTGGCAATGCCCCAAATAACAGAGAAGACTTGCTGGAAGAACTGAAGAAAGCGACTGAACGAAAAGTAGTGATCCTGAACTGCACCCAGTGCCTACGGGGGTCTGTTACGACCGTCTATGCTACGGGGCAGGTGAGGATTGTGCAGTGATTTCAGGCTCTCCTACTGTGTAAAGAAACATTTTACTGATGAAATTTGAGTGTGTATTTCTAGTAATCCCAGGGTATAAAATGAGTTGTTTATTTTATTTATTTGTTTAGACTATCAAGACATTCTCTACAAAATAATGATATTAGAAAAAGTTTAAGCTGCAAGGATTTAAATAGCTGTCTCCAAACGTGATCCTGTTACTCCTAGTCTGAGTGGTCTAAACAGTCAGTTCAAATCCCATTTAGTTACTGCTGGCTCCTGATTTTTTCTTCTGGACTCCAGAATACCAAAGCATTATTTGTTAGTATCCCTCCCAAAGGAATGCCAGCTCATGGTCAGATGATCAATTAAAGTAATATTTGCTAGGTCAGTAGTTACTTTATTTGCAAAATTAGAACATCAAGAAAGCTTGTTAATCCAAGCAGTGCTGCAAATGCCAGTGTTTATTTGACAGAAAGCACAACAGAATCACTGTGAAACTGGGAGAAGAGCTTCTAGGAAAGCATCGATCTTGCAAATTGGAAATCTGTTGTTTTCAGCTATGAAGGCTAGCTTAAAGCAGACCTTATGTAGATACTCTGAATACACAGGGCATTTTATAGTGAATTTTCTCATTTTGTATTAGGACGTGACAACACGGACACTAGTAAGAGCTCAAAGCCGTACGAGAGCATGTGCTGCATGTAGTGTGAAGGAAGCTTATTTAACTCGCCTTTATAAAAGGGCCAACCATTAAATATATAAGAAGCACTGCCAGAGAGTGACTCATTTCCCCATTTTAGACACCTGTTTTTATTGGGAGCAGCCACTCATCTGGCAGAGCTAGTCCCTTCATTGACTATAGAGTGAACTTAAATCCTTTAGGCTGGTGCTGAAACCTGCCTGTTTTAACATTGGTTTGACACAGCCTTAGATTATATTTCCTTCCAGAACATGTAATTTGCTGTTTTGAGCAGAAAGGAAAAGAATTTGTAAGAGTCTGTTTTTACTTCTTCAATATTTGAATGTTGTATTTTCTTGGAAGATTTTTTTTCCCTCTAACTTAAGGAGGGGTCTTTTGAGAAGCAATTCCGTGATTTGTAGCAAATACAATACCAATACACAGATGATATAGAACAGTTCACACAGAAAGAAGAAAGTGCCTGAGTGAATAAAAGACACCAAGTTTGGTTTTGAACAACAACATGAAAGAGAGACCTAACTTCTCATAACTTCATATTTTCTTCATATATTATGTGGAGCATGTATTCTATTATATTACTTCATCATCCTTTGAGGGATGCTGTCCTGTTTTCTTGGTGTCTGTTGAGGAGAATACTGATAAAGCAGACCTTATCCTACAGGTGGTTGATGCTTTTTCTTTCATTAACCTGGTCATTTTCATACAGAACTGCTCTACAGAGGAAGCATCATTGATGAATACTGGAAACTGTTATGTTTTACCTTTTTTTTTCTTGAAATAAAACATGTTACAGGTTTTTGCATATGGGCAGGCTATTTTTTATGCATTCGAGCTAGTCAGGTGGCTTCAGTTAAGTCCCTTGAATTTGTTTAAGTAACTATGTGTCTGGCCACTGATCCATCTGCAGTGAAAGTGGTAATTAAGGGAATTTTAGGTTTGGGAAGGAAGCTGGGAAATCCCTTGGGACTTCCTCCTTCCCAAGTCCACTGAAAAAGTTCCAACTATTCCTTGGTTCTAAATGCAGGCTAGCTTTCCATTTTCCACCTTTTCTGTAGATTTTTTTTCTATGGGAGTCTTAAAAATGCCACTCTGGGGCTCTCAAGAGATAGTGAATTGATTAGAGCACTGTATCTTGCTAAAATACTAGTTAAGCCACACAACATTGCAAAACTTGGGTGTAAACACAATTTATATCCACGGAATTTAAAAACAAATCAGTGTAAAGAACTTACTGCAAGATGCTTAACTTTGAGGCATCACATTATAATAAACACAACAGTCTGACTTAAAGAAGCCTGAGTGTTTGCCCTGCTACTCTTCTCAGTGACAGGAGGTCTGAGGTCTCCTTTGACTTTGCTGCCTTGCCCACTTTGCACTTATAGAGCTTGCCAGGGCTAGCATAGACAGTCGGCTCATTCCTGCTTTTTGCTTTGGTTCAGAGTATTTTTTTCCTAACTATTGCAAAGATAGGTTAAAAAAGATATTGTCATCTTTCGCAGTTGTTCTTGTCATCTGTGTAGATGGTGCCTTTCAGTTATATTTTCTAAATCATACACTGCAAGTACAGCTTGCAAGGATGCAAAAACCCTCCTGCTGTGAGCACTGCAGTGCTAGAATTCATGCAAAGTAATACCCCGTAAAAGAATAGTAAATATGTGCGTGAGAGAGCAGCCTGCTTGGGAGGGTTAGTGAGGAAAGCCACTGGCTTACAACAAGCTGCTGCTTTTCTGTTATAAAATAATCTGACAATTCTGCAGACAGCTCCTACTGACCTGTAACCTTTCCATTTCAGCATAGCTAAATGGCCATGACAAGTGTTTGGTTAAGTACTTCTCAATGTTATTTACTGAAAAAGGAATTTAAAACAGAAGTCATCTTTGTTCATCTGACAGGTATTTTTCAGGTATTTGAAAACTCAAATTTTGAAAGTTGTAAAGGAGAAGGCCTCAGTGGAGGTTTGGCTGCACATTGTATTTTGTGGAGTTCAGGTACATTTGCTGTGTGCACACATATTCCTGAGTGCTGGACTAACCAGAGTCATTACTGCTTTTTATTCAGACTCTCGCTGATGTTGGAATAATTCCTGGAGGTGACATGACACCAGAGGCTGCCCTAACTAAACTGTCATACACACTCAGCAAGTGTGAACTTACCTGGGAGGAGAAGAGGCAGGTAAATATTGCAGTGTGACCTTGGAAGTCTTTAACTTTCTCATCTACTGTGCTAGCTTCTGTCTAGCTGGACATCTCAGCCTTCTCCCTTGCATATCTAAGTAATTGATTCCAGAGCCACAATGTGAACATTGTGAATATCACTTTCTTATGGAAAATATTGTTAGGCAAATAAATATATGCAGAATGAAAGAGAAGAATATATTCTGCATAAATCCATTGAAGACCATGACCAAGTCATAAAAATACTATGTTTATATGGTAATAGCTTCTCTTGGACACCTCTCTGTTAAAAATTTGTATGTGGAAATTCACAGGGAAAGCAGAATTTTAGCTCTACCGAAGTCAGTGAAGGTCTTGTCATTGACTTAAGTGTAATATAGATTTCATCCAAGGCTCATTCTGAAAATAAATGTTGCCTACAGTCGCTTACTTTACAGTGTTACTCATGTCAATGTCTTTTTTCTATTTTTTTTGTCTGTGACAGGACACATGATTATCTTAAAAACAATTGTAACTGACTTTAATAGCCTAACAAATTTAGCAAGCCGGTTCTTACCATCGGTGTTTAATCAAGACGTTTCCCCCAAATGGGACAGTTCCTTAATACTGTGAATCCAAAGCTCTGTGTTAAATGTTCTGCCTTAGATGGGTGAGCATGAGTCTGGCAGAAAGCATGTTTCTGTGCCAGGATTCAGTGAAATCAGAATCCTGACACTTTGGATAATGACATCATGGTGAGTCACTCTGGAGACTTAAGCTGGGCTTGCACGTGTGAATCACACTCAGCATCTTCCATGCAATAGCAGCTCTGAGACAAACATGTTAGAATACATATGATCATAACTTGGGTGGGAGGTAGTACCACTTATTGTGCTTAGGAATGGCTTGAAGATTCTGAGCTTTCACTTGTTGGATGAAGTGCTTGATCTGATGGAACGAGAGAAGAAGGAGCTGTGCATCCCGTCAGGAAGGAGGGCAATAGGATACTCTGTCCAAGAGAAATGGTTAAGTTAACATAGTGCTGTGGGAAGAATAGTGTTATTTTTCATTAATGGTGCCTAAATGTTTAAAATCTAGTGCTGTAGATTTACTGTTATTTTCCCTCCACATAAGCATATGTTTGTGTATGTGTGCTTTAGAAACCAGAGCTCGTCACTGATGCTTTTTTAGTATGCTCACTAACCTGAGCTCTAAGTATACTAGCCTGCTATTTACTGTACACCTTGTAATGCCAACACAAAGGAATATATGACCTGGGACAGGAGAAGCTTTCCCAGCTGTCTTTCTGTCTGGGCTTAGGGGTTAAAACTTATTTGACATCCAGTTTTGCAAGGCAATATAGCTGCATTACTTAGGTGAGGACTTGATCATATGATATCTTAGGCACCACTGGCACCAAAATGCTCCTGCACCTTCATGTGCTGCCCTTTGAAATGTGCTACGTTGTGTTAATGAGGCGGTGCTGGGAGCTGCTTTACATGGCTTGAAAAGCTAAGTAACTTTTGCAAGTTCTTTGAGCTCAAGCACAATCTGTTTCCTCGTTTGACTCATCGTAGGGTCCCACAAACAATTGAGCTGGCACAGCTCAGGGCGCAGCGAGTCGCGCCGCCTGGGCAGGAATGAATGGTAGAGACCAGGAGGAGAAGGAAGCTTGGAAATATGCTGTCTGTGGCAAGATCTTGAGCTAAACATATCACCAAACAATAGTCTCCCCAGAGACGGAAGCTCTCCTGAAGCTGGCGTGGTTATTTTAGGAGTCTCTTTCAACACAAAGGAGCAAGGAATGTGCCCCCAGACACATGTAAACGGCTGCAGAGCTGGTAGAACAGAGTAGGGCGCATGGGGCTCCGTGCTGGGCACACACACAGCACAGGTGCCAATTGCTAAGGTTAAATTGGGCAAAGCAATGATCTCAACCTGCCAAAGCGGTCGCTATCCCTGGGAGTTCCGTGCGGATGTGACTCTCCCAGCAGGCAGCCACGGCACTGTCAGTGCTCCGAGATTTTTTTTCATGAAGGGCATGCCTAGGCATAAGTAAACCCAGGGCATTCCTGCTTCCAACATCACATCTGCTCTCGCAAACTTTCACAATCCTGCTTTTTAAAATTCTAATTGAAACAACTCCGTGCTTTATAGCTTCATCAGCACCCTTTAATGAAGGAATGCCAGTATGTAAAATTGAGAACTGAGGAAGCCAGTTCCTTTTTCTTAATGGTTGAGTTCAGTCTTCCTGTCTCCCCATCTCTCAAAACCCAGCTTTTAGACTATTTTCATTTTGTTTCTGCCATGTTCAAGGAATTTCTATGTAGTGAGCTAGCTCTCTTTTCCACCTCTGCTTCTGTGGCATGCATCTATACTGCAAAATGGTGACACTCCTGCTTTAATAATAAATGACTAGTACTCTGCTAGATCCTGTGCATTCAAAGCTGGATTTATGTCCAGATTTTAACAAAATCAAGGGTAATGTTTGGAAAATGAATTAAAATAGATGACTGTCTACAGGCAACCCTGGGGTTTGTTTGGAGGCCTAAGTACACAGTCGGTGCAGAAAGTGTTCAGACAGTGATACTGTGTTTTGGGAATGGTGATAAAGGGCAGCATTTCAGAATTTTCTGGTGTTCAGGCTTTCTCTGCCAATTATTCACTATCTGTGTTTCTAGGTAGACTGTAGTTTCCCCCATTCATGATCTTTTGTCTGCATACTCTGAAGTGGAGTGTTGTATTATGTGCTTATTGTGGTGTCTTTGCTTTAGAGGAAAGTTTTAGTTGTCTGCCCTTTCCCCTCTTCTTTTGTCTTTTCAAGCTTGCAATCTTCATGAGACAGTAACTATTTTTTTAAACTTTTGTCTGCATTCAATTAGTTTCCATAATTCTTCCAAACAGTTTTCTAACTTGATATTAAGGTTTTTTATTAGACTGCTACCATATTTTTCACTGCTAACAAAGGACTCGATTACTCATTTTTCAGATGCTGAGTGAGAATCTAAGAGGAGAAATGACTGTTGTACCCACAGGAGACAAGATCTCTTTGAGAGATAGCAAGTTTATTCAAATGATTGCCAAATCTCTGAGTATCAGCTGCAAGGAGGTATATTCCTATATATTTAAAACTGAACTCACATAGAACTGTAAACTCACTTAAAGGAAAGTTCATCTGAAAGTGTACACAAAATACAAGAAAAAGAAATGGAGCACTGGGTATTTTTAATTATTTTTATTACTTTTTTTAGTACTGAGCATCTTAACTAACCAGTTGGGCTAGGGAGAAAGTAGACAATGACAAGCATAACATTAAAATGTTTTTAATTAAAAGCATATTTTTTTTTTTTCTTCTTTGTAACTTCAGCTTGAGTTTGTTTTCTTGGCTGTCTGAGTGCATGATCACAGGCCTCGGACAGTTGCTGTAATTCAGGGTATCAATGATATGAAAAAGTGCTCTCTGTGGTCAAATGCATCAACAGTTTGGAGCAATCCAAATAATGAGGGGTGAAACAGCTTAATTATACATGCAGTAAGAGAAGGCTGATCCTAAGGAAAACACTACACAGGTGTAATTTATGATGTTTAATATCAATTTTACCCAGAAAATAAGAAAACATAATACTAGTTGTTCACTGAAGAGCACTGCAAGCATTTGCTCTTGGTCCAGTTTAGTGTGCATGAGAAACAGGAAAATATTTAAGGGACCAGTGGGATTTGTCAGTGGAGGTTTGAAAGTGCAGGTTGCACAGGGCATCTGAGGGATCACATGGATAATGTGATCCAGTACTGAGGAGAATGGACTGTCTAGTCTTTTCCAACTCCTTCTAGCCCTCTTTCTCTACAGTTGTGTAATTTGGGCAGCTGTGTAAATCTGCCAGAGCTGGCAATTAGCATGTGCACCTGCAATGCTCTATATAGATACGGGCTAACTAGAGTGTTCCTTGGAGGGCAGGAATATACAACTGCACAGATATGGGACCTACATAATGTACAAATAAACATGAGACTTCTTTCCTTCTGAGAACTAAATGCTACCATTTTTAAATATCCAAAAGTGTAATTTGGAAGCTGTAAATATGGCAGTATTCTAATGAACTGGACATCACTCATATTAGGGACAAGAATGATATTGTTTCTTCTTATTTGTTTCTCAGGAGTTAGAAGCCGTAAGAGATGCATTAATTCCACCTTTGGCTTGTGCTGCTGCTAAACTGGGTGACATAGACGCTTTAAGAGCCATAAGAGAAATGGTAATGTGGAATTAATATTGTTTGTGCAAAATATGAATATTTAAATGGAACTATAAATGACTGGGAGGAAGCCATGCTTATTGGGAAACGGCTGTTTTAAGTCTTAAAATCAAAGTACTTTGACTAATATGATGGGTTTCTAGGCACTTCAGTCTACTTTTCAAAACTGGACTACTCTTTCCGCTATCAGGTTCTCAGTTGTTACATTTTCTTTTGAACAGTGAAAATACAGGCAGATTAACATGCAAGTTCTTATCTGCTAACTTTGGAACTCTTCAAAATGGTTTGTGCTGCTTTCCTTCACCTAACTTGCTTTATATATATTCATAGTATCCACCTCCTGGATATAAATTTTTTTGTGATTGAAAAAGGAACTTGAAAAATATATTTAAACAAATTATGGTTTGGTGCAAAATCAAGGTTTGGACTCGAGATGGGGTTATACTTAAAAAAAAATACAGTCATTCCTCAGTATCACATTCTCTACTTCTTTTCTGTGTTTCCACCGGCTTACCCTACACATGAGACATTGGTAATGGGACTAGAGAAAAAGGATAAATGTATCTTGAAAATAACAATAAGCTAAGACAGGTTTTAGCAGCAAATTGTCTGCATAGGCACAAAGCTGCTGCTCTGGGTTATGCTTCAATAAACAGCATAACTGAAGAGGCTGTAAGGAGGGGGGTGTCATGAAAAAGGTGGAATAAATCTTTTCCTGGTGTTGAAAACAACACTGCAAGATAAAATTAAAGTAAGCTTGGCAAGCTTAATATCTTAGTGGTTGAGTTGATGTAGACATCTATTGTTGTACCAATGATTTCATATGCAGCCATTATCTTCTTAACACGTGAAGGGTTTGTGCTTTTGTAGGGTGGAAACCTGAGCTGTGAAGACTACGATGGCCGAACACCACTTCATATTGCAGCCTCTGAAGGGCATTTACCACTAGTTGAGTATTTGTTGATGTCTGGTGCCACTGTTTATGCTAGAGACAGATATGGATCTACCCCACTGACGAATGCGATCCAGTTCAGGTAATAAAAGTAATTTATGCACCACTATGCAAAGCTTATAAACCTTCTACCTGTTTGCATTTTAGTCCATCCCTCATGGTAGGTTTCAGTATCAACAATCATATGTAAATAATGGCAATTAAAATAACACAAAAAAACTTCTTTTCAAAGGATGCAACTACCCTAAATGAAAGAATTTTTAAAAATAATCTCTAATGAAAGTAAACAGCTTTGTATGAATGCAGAATTTTAGCACAAAGCTAACTTATTGCTACTTTCCCACCAAGTGATTTTCTGTAATGTCAGGTTCCAGTCTGTGCTATGAGACTTCCTTATAAAACATAACCAGACTGAACACTCATTTTGACTGTCAGAAGGGAGAGTACAGGATCCTGGGCTGTTTTCTTTGTGCCTCCCCTTTCTCATCAAGACAAGACTGTTTCAGTTGGCACAAACTACACCAATAGGCTGACATGTTTTAATTTTTCCCTTCTACCCGTGGCACTTCAAGTTTCCTGCTAGGTGACTGGTTCTTTGATTTTCCTCTTCCACCCACTCATAATTATATGGGATGGGTGCATGGCTCTGCCTGGTTTGTGGATTTCCTCTTCCTCTTGTTCTCAATGTCAACAATTCTTGGATGGAAGGCATGGACATGCCATTTTGCTGGCCTTTCCATGTTGCATAGTCTTAAGGAGTGGTTGTGGCCCAGAATATTTAAGTGATCTGGTACAAAAGATCAGTTCATAAACACTTAGTTTAAATTCTGGGGTTTCATAAAGCCATTGGTCTTTCAACCTAACTTGTTAGGAGCTGCATGCCCTAATCTCCTCATGTGTCTTTGATCCACGTTCAGCTCCTTATCTCAGGTTCTGTCTGTACAGTGGCAGAAAAAAAGCTTTTTTCCAAAGAGGAGCCTGGAGTAGTGATAACATTTCAGTAGTTTTGGTGTCTGTCCCCTAATATTCCTGCACCTTTCAAATACTGACAAGCTCACCTGGTCAGTCAAGCTGGATGAGCGCTCAGGGAGGCCTGACAGTGCTGCCTATGCACTGGTTGCAGTGCAGGCTTTTGGATGTAAAAACTTAACAGGTCCTCTTAACTTAAGACTTGGAGTGCTGTGTGGACACACTGTTTTACTCTGTTATTACTCTATGTCCTTTATGGCTTTGTAGTTGTTCTTTTGTTTTAGCAGTATATACGCTCTTCACTGGCAAACCCTTAAAGTCTTAAAGCAAAAACAAGCCCAACAGCAAATCAAACAAATAACCTCACAGTTGAACAGAGGTGGCCCTAGTCCAATGTGAGAAAATGCTAAAGCATTAGATACCATTAGATGTTCCTGCAAATCAGGCACCTACTTTTTTTTACCGCACCCAACTAGTGCCTGAGGAATTTCACATGAGCTTGTTGTTTGGATTCCTTCGCGTTGCCACTCCTATATTAGACTCCTACTATGACTCTTAAGCTCTTTAAAGCTGCACGCCCATTTTGATATGGGGAATTGTGAAAAGAAACTGCACCTTAACCATTTTCAGTTTCTCTTTTTGTTTCTGCTGTTGGAGTGAGCTGACTGAAAGCTGAGCTCATAAATTTGTATTTCAGATCTGCCATATGCTCGCACTGCACTTCACGCTGAGAAGCACATAAAGGAGAATTGTAGAGATCTGGCAGCTACATATGTGCATAGTTATATACCCACTAAAAAGATTTCTGCTACAATAATGTCTGAATTCTATTTATTAAGCAGTTTGTGCTGAGAGTGATTTAGTGAAGAGATCTTGATGATCAGTCGGTGCTCTAGGTTGTTGCACATTGCAACTTTCTCAATTTTACCGAGTATTGCATCAGCTCAATCCCATTTTCTGAGAATCAGATTTTGTTTAATTGGAATGTAACTGCAGTGCAGTATCCACTTATCTTTAAAATAGCTTTCTTTGTTTTATATGTCACATTTCTCACTGGCTTGCCTTTCCACCTAACATGTAAGTATGTATAACCATAACTGTTTTCTCTCTTCCATTTAATAATTTGTAAAAAATGGTCAGGAGTTGAATCTCTTAAAAGCTTCTTCACACGGCACTGTCACCTCGTACACCAGCAGTTTGATCTGTAGTCTTGTACATGATCAATGATCATCTTTTAATTTTTTTGATGTTAAGTGACTCTTCCTTTTTTTCTTTAGATATTAAAGACATGAAGTCCCTTTCTAAATAAGAAATCAATTGCTGCATTTCCGCTTTTTCATTTATAACTGCACAATTTGCCTGCAGTCTCATTCACTTTATGTGTGTACCTAAACAGACCACTGTTAATTTAGGCCAGTTGCTTGACTTTAACTTCTTAGAATACCCTCAAGGGATAATTCATTTCCAAAACAATAGAATAATACATTTTTAATAACAGAAACTCTTCTAAGCAGGGAACTGTCCTGAATAAAAATTGTGTATGTTTTATGTAGTAAAAGCACTTCTGTGTACTTATAGTACAGTGGTAAAAGGTTGAAAATGGGGAGTTGCTGGTATAATAGTGCTGTGAGAACATCAGATTAGAGGCAGTAAAATTACCTCCCACGTAAATGCGAATTTAAATGCTTGATATTTTGCAAGGTTACATTTACATTACTTGAGGAAATCTGAGGTAGAGTGAAAAGCTGAACACTGCTGGCTCCAAAAGTACCCTGAAGTCTGTCCTTAGCACCACTTGAGTCTAGGAGACTCCTCTTGCTATCGCATGGAAAAATGAATGAGGGAGACGAAGCCAATCCTGCCATAACCCTTCCAGTTGCTAGGGGAGCAGGTATTAAAAAGAATGAAGCCGGTCAGGTCTGGATATACATTACACCTGCATTTCTTTAAAGCGAGTTGGTGGAAGGTGTAAACCCTAAGGCCCCAAGCCTGCAAACTCTTACACGAATGCTAATTTCACACGTATGATTCATCCCTTTGAAGTTGATTCACTTTAATAAGTGTCTGCCAAGGCAAGGCCTAAGGTGATCGCACTGTACAGCACTTGGTTGCTGTAAGTGCCGAGTACCTAGGCAGGGGAGAGGTTCTGATGCCTCTGCCATTCACAGCAATGAGGGTTTGACGGCTGTACCAAGCCAAGCGTTTTGCTTTTGGCCCATTAAAAACAGTGGATACAACTTGTCTTGTATTTTCAGTATTAACAATAATGGAATCTAGCGCGGTGAAGACACTGGAAATGCTTCTTGGCTGTTTGTTTTTTTCCCTCTGGAGAGAAGACGGAGGAGGTGTTAAAGGGCTAACTTGAGCAAGACATGCAAAACAGCATTGTTTGTAGGGCATGTGTCTGACCAACATCCACACTTAGGTAACAGATGCTGGAGATCTTGGAAAAGGAAGAGCCAGGCCTAGTTTACAGGCGGAGAGCTCCTCATGGCTCTGGCTTATCAGGTGAGGCCAGACTGGACAAGCAGCCGTGTACCTCAGGGCTATCATGATGACATTGGCCTTTCCTCTACACCTTGAACTCATATGATCCCATAGTTGCTTTGCTGCTTGTTATGGGCCGTAGCCTAGAACAGGAATCACAGTTGAACTGTTCCTAAGCCTATGGCTCCAGACATAGTTGAGCTTCTGATAGGCAGATCAGCTAAACTGTGAGCATTTTGAAGCTTTATTCCACAGAAAAGCAGCACTTAAGGAAACAGCTTCTAGAGACAGCTCTCATGAGCCTGAGACACAAACTAAATATCTCAAAATTCAAAGCCAGCCTCTTGAAATACAAATAATGCTCTTGTGCGTAGGCCTAAGATAGAAGAAGTGGTACTTGGGCTAGAGCTTAAGAATGTAGATGCTGTCCGGATGCAAAGAGGAATGTAGATGCTGTCCGGATGCAAAGAGGAACCAGCTGCTGTGGGACCTACCTCCTGCATAGTGCTCCTGTAGAGGGATGGGAACGGGAGAGGTGGAATGTTTGCTTTCTTGGACAGAGCTGCTCTTCGCTTGCATAGTACTAAATTTAACACTTTTCTCGTGCATTGCTATTTGTCCTTATTCTTTTTCTCCCATGAACAAACTCCTTGTTAATGAGTGGTGGTGATGCAAGGTTCCTATCCTTCCCATCACACCAGGAAAAACAGTTTTGAACTAATGATCCTCACAATAGTATTCTTCTGCTTAAGAGATGTCATTTTGTAAACACTTAGTACAAACACTGTGAGTTTCAGTCCTTAAAAACTTTACTTGACACCACTTTCTTATCTTTATTTTTTGTTTAAACACATTCAAAAAATGCCCACAAATCTGTGTGTATCATTAATGCCTGCAGCCAGTGTGTGGCACAGGTAGGGCAGGAAACGTGTTCTCATGGGAGTCCTGTCCTGGACAGAAGGGGACAGCAGCTCTTGGTGACCCTGTGTGTGAAGTTGGTTGGACTGGATGATCTCTTGGGTCCCTTCCAACCTTCAGGATTTTGTGATTATGGGAGATAAAAGTCTGACTTTCCTGGGGTCCTGAGCTATGAAGGATTTCACAAGGAGAACACACCGAGGAAGATGATGCAAAACATAACATGCTTTGCTGCCTTGTAGTGCTGCTCTATAGCATAGCTTTTATTTGAAGAAAAATTAAAAACTGCTAGTTTCATGCTGTGATTTTGATCATAAAGTAGGAAACTTGCAGGGCAAGAAACTAGGGCAGTCGTTGCAGAGGAAGTCAATACTATCCATGTTCAGTTTTGTGCTGCATATGAGCTTGAGTGAAAAATTATGTTCTACTTAATTTGAGATCAGATTAATTTTCAGCTAATTACTGCTGTGCTTAAAACTGAACTTAAACCTTGTAAATGTAGCTCTCGTTCTTCACTGCAGACTGAAAAATAGGAAGCAGTGCCATTATTTGCTGCCTCAAGGAGATGCTTATGGGTGACTTGCCAGGTTGTAAGGGACCCTCCTGAGAAAATATTTTAGATAACTGAACAAACTTGCTGTGCTTGCTGCTCCAGCAAGGCTTTGCTGAGAAACAAAGAAGGATTTTTTTTTTCTTTTGCTGTCAAGACCAAAAAAAGTGCTGCTTGAAAAATCCGTTGAGCAGGTTAAGTAACCTAAGACGGGAAAGGGGAGATGATACCTACAACATCTGTATAGTTTTAGTTTTTAATTTGTGAATAAATATAATCTATGAGATGTATAGAGTTACATGGGCATCAACTGGGAAATTTAAGTAACTTGTTTTGTTCTCAAGAGCGAGATTCCTAAGAGGAGTGATGTGATCAAATAAGCATTTAGTCCAGGCCTAAAACAGAAAGGCGCATGGTAACTCCCAAGCAAATGAGGTGATGAAGCTGAATTTGTATGTGAACTTTTTAATTTCCAATTAAATCAGATGAGTTTTTTGATAAGGGATTAGAAAACCCTACATATTTTCTATAAAAGTGTTATTAAGTCATTGTTTTGAAGTGTTATGGTATTTGCAAAATACCAGACTTAAAAGAGGAACTGTGAAAGTATTCTTGAAGTACTAGGATCATCATGCTTATTATGGAGAAAGGTTCTGCTTTTAGATTTGTGAACTAAAATCATTTGTCATAAAGGAAAACATCGTCACCGCAGTCCTAACCCTTTCACTAGGTCACTATTTTGCAATTCTTTCATTTATCTCATAAGTTTTACCCACTTACAGTATCCTTAAAGACTTCTACAGAGCCTTTTTCACAAGCAACCTCAAGCTGGTGACTAAGAAACAGAAGTTGGCTGGAAGTGATTAAATATCTAATTCTATCTTTAGCTCAAAGGAGAGGACAAGGGGAGATCCCCTAAAGACACTAGAGGGGAAGTAAATAATAAAGGTGTTGGTGGGAGGGCATTAGGAAATGATGCATTTCTGTGAGAAGCTCCTAGGAACACTTAGCACAATTTTGAAGTCTTAAAAACATGATCAGCTTCTGCTTTGACATAAAGATTCAGTGGTTTAGAGAATAATATATTTGCATCCTGTATTCTGCAAAATACAGGAATGATGCTATTTGTCTGTGTTTGTCACTAATATTTCAAGTGTTAGATTAATCTTTGGCCTTCAAAAAATAAAATAAGTCTTTAAAAAAAGGGACACCTCTTGTTCAGTTTCGGAGCTGAATGAAACACTTTCACGAACTGAGTGTGTGAATATTTTTACATTTTTATATATATATATATGGTGGGCAAATCTTACTACACCTGTCATCTTGGAAAGCAGCCCTGTTCTGTTTATGGTGACAGGGAAGAACATCTGTATGAGAATTTTCACTAACTGTATGTGTAAATAATGCCAGATTTAGGAAAAAAAAAAAATACAGACCAAGACACTCAACTGTTTGTTTGTTTTTTCCTCTTCTCTTCATAAAGACGCATGGAAGTGATTAATTTACTACGAGAAACAGGAGCTCATCTTTCAAGCCATGACTTGGAGAACACTGGAACAATACTCTGCAGGTAGGTGCACTAACAAGTTATTGGTCACAGAATTGGGATGGAGGAGAATGATATTTTTTTTTTTCAAAAGAGACTCTGAGAATGGGAAACTAAATAACTGCCAAGGAACAGCTGGGTCCCTGGCATGTGATCTGTGGCTATTTCTGTGCTAGACTAATAACGAGGAAGCAAGTGAAGTGATGAAATTAAGAGTCATCTCTGTGCCAGAGCAGCAGCGAGTGGGGAACGCTCCAGAGCAGGGACTGTTTTGGGTAAGAGGGAGCTGGGAGCAAAATGCCCGTTTTTTTCCCAAGCACTTGGCCC
>JAUBOD010000445.1:1127757-1142871 GCA_032353885.1 Nothura maculosa | reverse complement strand
CCAGTCTCGTGCTCAGTAAGGGTTTGCAGCTACAGCAGCTGAATGGGGCCATCACTAACGCACGGACGCTCATTCTGCTGCCAGTCCCTTGTGTCTGCCCCACAACAGCTTTAAGTCTAGTTGTCCATGAATGTCCTGATGGCTTTAATGTCCTCATCCAACTCCAGTTTGTATGACTGAACGTATCCCGCAGGGATCATCTGCAGGTCCTTCCCCGATGGTTTGTGCTCTGCACGTGCCAGAGCAGCATGGCAGAAGCTGTCTGGGATTGGGCTTGCATGGGTTTTTGGCACAGAGCAGCTACTGGTATTTTTTCAATATCAGTTTTTAATGATCATCAGAACATAAAGTTGACAGTTTGGTTTCAGGCAGAAAACCAAGGATTTTCTTTCCTATTCTTTCCCAACTTCACAAAAAGTCTGATATAAATGTTAGGACTACAATTTTCCATTTCCCTCAAGTGACATGCCAGGAAAATGCACAGACTCCTAAGGGAGCATGCTAGAATCAGGAGAGCCTGAGGCCTCTCTTGCACAACACACCAGTATATTTTCAGCAGCCATTAAAGAACAGCAGCAAGAAGCCTAGTCAAGAACCTGAGACTTGAGGCTGCTGCCCAAGTGCTGGGTTTGTTCCCCTCTTTGGGTCTTCGGCGTGGCAGGGCTGCTGCTGGGATGAGCACTGGTGCTGAAGCTCCGTTGCCTCTGCACCGAGGAGGCTCCAGCTGAGCCTTCTGTAGAGGTCAAGCGTTACATCAATCCTACAACTTTCTTCACTTGAAGGAAAAGACCCAGCTCCCACTTGGTTTCTTTTTCCTAATGATCCAGCTAATATCATCAAGGGATATGGACTGCTTGGCCTATGTCAGCACTTGTTTAATGCTGAAGAAAGCAGAGATTTGCACTAGTAACATGTCCAAGTTCCTGTCTGATTTGAGTTATATTTTTTCCTTTCCTAAATGCCACCACTTTCCTTTTTTACCAATGTCTGAAAACATGAACTTTCTGTTTAGAGATTCTCAAATTAAAGTTATATAAGGGAAAGGCATTCTCCATTACTTGAAAAATCAGCATGTGCTCACTCTCTTTCTGGTAAGCCTAACATCAGCCAAGGATGGCTGATCTGCTCAAAGATTGGCCAGTTGTGTCTGATCAGTGAATACAGAATTAAGTCACTTTTTCTTTAGCAGGGCTCCAATACCTGCTCATTCTTCTCAAATTCCAAAACAACTTAAGTTCCAGCTAGCTAGCTTAGCTAGAATTATGCTAGCTTAGAATTATTCTACTGTCATGTGTCTCAGTTGTCTCAAACATTGACTTTGGTATTCAGCAGTGAGTGATAGTGGCAAAACGTGTTATGGAAGTAAAACCCTTTATATTCCATAACTTTTTATTTATTTGCAGTCTTCTGAATAGTTTGATCTACCAGCACTCTTCAAAAAAGATTGAGTGATCTACTCAGAAAATTCCTCCGTTTTTTGAAGGTGGATCAAACAGTGGCATGTCTGAAGACCCAACGTTTGTGCACGGAACACAGAGCAGGGCAGACAGAGCCCCTTGCATGCAAAACGCTGATGGAATCAGGGCATGGTGGAATCCAGCTGTGGCATGTAGTTTTGTAAGAAATCCAAAAACGCTTTTCAAGTTTCCAGCATCACAATTTGTTAGATCACTACAGAATGCAAGAAATAACGATATGATGGATGAGAGTAAGTAATTACAAAGAACTCATCAGCTGTGCTTGGTATCGGTCATCACAAGTGTTGCTGATGCATTTCTGCCTCTTCCAAGCGAGCTCTATCAGCAGTACAATCATCTCCCAGACTCATAAGACTCGTCATTCCATGCTTCTCTAATGTTTTATGACACTGTGCAGCTTGATTGCGTGGTTATAACAACACTTTAATATTACTGGCTGTTCAAGAGAAGCTACTAATGTAGAAGGCTTATGAGATATTTAAAATACAGAATCATACAAATGAATCTGTGAGACTCAACTGTTGCCATCTTAGATTAGTCTATGAGTCAGAATAAAATCTGGTACTACTAGCTGTATTATTTGTGCAAAGTGTCTGCTTGAAAATTACTTTTAGAAGGTTAATTATGCATCCCATTTGTTTACCTAAATGGGAAGAGGCAGAATCCTGCATCTCAAAAGCGCAGCAGAGACAGGGATCCTGCCTCCTTGTAATAAAACTAAACAAGTCTTGTCTAACAGCACAAAATCCCACTATTCAATCTGTCTCTAGCTGGAAGAGTTGGTGTAAATCTCATAGTCAAAAGATTTGGCCCTTGATGTCCAAGTCTGTCTTGATGTCTGCCCAGACTTCCCACAGGGATCTGCAGCAGCCGGGCCCTGTGTCTCCCTGCAGCTCTGTTAATAAGGGCAGTGCCTCCTGCCCCTCGCCAGGCCCTGCTCTCCTGCCTCTCGTTGGGCCCAGCTCTCCCGCTTGCTCAAACGCTCTCGGCTGGCGCCGATCTTGGCTGCCCCAGCGGCACCTCCCTCCCACACTGGGATACTGGAGGTCCATGGCCAGGGGACGGAGCCCATGGTGGTGCCGCCACCTTCTCGGTGTTGCGCGGCCTTGTGCGCCGGTGGAGCCCTGGAGCCTTCTCACTCAAGCACTAGCGAGTCCTGCAGCCTCCTGCCCCTCTGTGGCTTCAAATCATGAGCTATATATACAGCTCTACACCAGAATGATGGGCAGGGGAGACTGTAGGTGGCCAGAACCACCTCCAAAGCAGCGTGTACTAGCCCAGTTAATTATAAGTTTACATGCACAACAAATATATTTATCTTATCGTAGCGCTCATTGTTCTGGATCCTATTTGATTCTCCTGTCTGACAGTCGCAGAGTGTTTTGTAAGTGTTTACAAGTGAAATCAAGATAAGTCTCAACACAGTGAAGGAGGAGGTAGGTGGGCAAGAGGTGTAAAAGAATGACAATAACATTCATTTACATGGGCTGGTCACTTCTACACCTTGGTTTTAAACACTTTAACATTAAATGATTAGTTATTAGCACATAAGGGGAATGATGGCCTGGCATGATACGATAGTTTCAAATAGTTTGGTGTAGTTTGATAGCAACAGTCACATAAAGCAAAGAAAATTTCAGGTTAAAGAAGAAGGGATCCTAAATGGCACTGTTTTACTGACAGACAAGGAGTTACCACAATTAGAGCAGAACACTGGAAGTTAAATGGGTCATCTGCAAGAAGCTGAAGGAAGTGGGGATTGCCTGATGTGATCTCTGGGCCCCCAAAACTCTGCTTGTGTCTTTTAGGATGCGGGAGCTGCTTCCTGGGAATGCCTGCTGCCAGCAAAACCCTGCCGCCCCGTGGAGATGGGATCATCTCCCAGCATCAGATTCTTCCTGCGGCGTATCCAAGTTTGTGACTCCCACCAAAGGGTGTTTTGAGTGATGTGATTCTCAGCACGGTCACAGCGTCCAGACGGGCGCTGCTGAACATGGCAGAGCTCGTTCTGAACACAGCTCAGCCTCTTATCTCTGCTGACAGACAGAGCACCATGTGAAGTAAGTCCATTTATTCACTTGGATCACTTTGACTGAGCTCTTTGCCCACAATTATGTCACCATTTGCCATGTTGTTTGGAAAGTTTTCCATTCAAGGACATAAAACCAGAAATGGGAGATGTTGGCAGAAATGACTATGTTGCCTCAATGCAGTCCCACTGAATCCAAATCTTCAAAGGCTTGAGCCAACAAGCACATGAAAGCTGAATACATGGTCAGATCACTAATAAGGGTTTTCTTCCTAGTGGCTTTGTGGGACATAACACAAAAAACTGCCAACTTGGAAAAAAATTTTAAAAAAGCAGCAGCTGGTTGGAGAAAATAAAGCTAGAACAAGGCTTGTGATGATGATGGCAATTAACAAAGTAATTAAAGTACGCTTGGTGTACTGCAGCTAATCTGAAATGTAAGTTGTTGGACTTAAATTGAAAAGAAAAAAGATTTCAAATGTCTCAACTTCCAGGGTCTAACTTGCTGGTAAAGTGAAAGGTGGCTGAGATTTTGGAAAAAAAAAAAAACCCACCTCTGTTTAGAAAAGGCAGGAAGTGGGAAAGTGGGGCATTCAGTATTAATGGCCTTGTCATAATTTCATTCATTGCTTAATTGACTTGACTTTTTATTTCAAACAAGAAAAATCTACAAAGAAGAAGAAAAGAAAATTGACTATGAGGAGAGAAAAAAACTAACCATGACACCAAACCTTCCAGAATTTGGTAAAAACACAATAGAGATTGTTTATCCAGGGTTGATTTCAAAACAGGATTGGGTGGCTTCCACTTCTCATATGCACATATTGTAGAAGCTTCACATCTAGACGCCTTGCGAAAGACCTGCTGTGACTCCTAAATTTCCACTGGAAAGGCACAGTAAGACTGCAAAAATACTCATGGAATGGCTTGATTTTCCTGGTGTATTTTTAGTTCTCTTACTGATAAGCTCAAAACTTATAACACTAGGCTCTTGACTGATCTCTGAGGCCATGCCCACTTGACAGCTCCTGCACCACTGCTCCAGCACAATGATCATCTCCCGCCCATTTTTCACCACTGCTGAAGCACAGGTGGTTGCTGTACCCACTGATAAGTCTGTAAGCAGAAAAAGCCCCAATGGCCCCTTCTTACTGTAGACATTATTAAAAGAACTGATGTGTTTAACAATGTAATGGGAATTTTTAAGCAGAAAATAGTGAATTTTAACTGTTAACTTACTGCTAGCTTGTGTGCTACTGTAAACATAGAGAGCTGGACTTGAAAATTCTGCCAAAGAAGGGAAAAATTAATTTGTAGAACATAATTTAGAGAGGTTAAACTCCTGGAATGAACAATATGTTCAATCAGAACCCTCGTGAAGATGGAGAAATTCAGTGTTACAAACCAAACTGACAGGTATCCACAACATGCAGACTATCTACTGCATTGCTGAGATAATGAACTATCTCCTTAGAATTACATATTTCCTTGAGATACACATCTCCCTCCTGCTAAAATAATACTTTTGTGATTAATCAAAATGTTGTGCATACGACAGTGGTTTATTCCAATAAAATGTGAATTCTTAACCTCATGTGAAGGTGTTATCCATATTTCAATTTCTAGCATGGCTTTGTTTATTTTTAAGTGTCAAATGGTACTCCACCATCTTTCCTGGTGGAGCTCCTGGTTGGAAAAATGTCCCACTGCATCTCATTTCTATACAAATCGCATCATGTTATTAGGCAAGAAGCTGAAGATGCTTCCTATTTACGAGGCAGCATTGGGCCATCACACCTTGAGTTTTGCATTGCTGCAAAACAAGGCAGCATTAAGCTGTTATTATGCCCACATGTGACATGTAATTGGCGGCTATATTGGCAAATCAGTTTGAACCAACTAGTATAAACAAGGTGACCCATCAAGTGTTTCTTATGAATACCAAGAATGCTGATGGACCATATGGATAGAAGATGGATGGAGGACCATACCAACCTTATTTCCATCATTATTTTAGGTGAGAGATAATAACCCAAACCAATCAGCCAGCAGGGAACTAATGCGGAATGGAAAAACAAAAGTGAACTCAGAGCCCAGGCTTAGCTGGCACAATGGATTTTTTAAAAAAACTTTGGAGTTTTGGATAAAATACATTGTTGTAGAAGGACTAGCACTTCAGGTTGTCCCACACTCTTGACAATAGCACTTGTGGAGCTAGGGATGGGCAGGGAGGTACTGAGGCCTTTCCAGAAGGTGCCTGAGGTCACCTATGGATAATAAGCAACTCCCTGTCATTTTTCACAATGTCACTTTTTCAAAGCAGAAGCTCCTTTAAATATAATCTCTCCGAAGTAGACTTTCATGATCTTCTCTGCTCCGTATTCTCCCATGCAAAGCGCACACCCTTTTATGTTCCTCCCTTAAGCTTACCCTTCATCTTAGCTTCCTCCCTGGCCAGCTTTGTCTCTTGGAGTCACCCCTGGCATTATGTCTCTCTTTGTGCAGCTCTCTTTGGCACACTCAGCTGATGAGTATTGAGTTCCCTCTTCTGAGAAAACTTCACCCGCCACAAAAGGCACTCGAACCACCACACTCCTTGTCACTGCATGCTGTGCTCCTGCAAGTCTCAAGTATGTCAAGGCAATGAGAGGCCTCTCCCCAGCTGGCAGGATAAATGTACACGAGCATGTAGCACCTGCCCCGTTTTATAGGGTTTGTGCCCCTGGACTCCTGAATCCAGGTGAGGGACATTTGCTTAACAAGACCATTTATTGCACTACGGTCCATTAAAAGGCAAGCATGTAACTACTGTGGTCATACATGTGCAGCTGAAAAGTGAGGGATATAAATGCTTCACCATTGCTATTCTTTCTAATACAATTGATTTTCTGTTCTCTACAGTTTCAGAAGCAATTCTATTATTTTTAAGGCTTCAACCTCCTTTCAAGTCTTCACAGAGGAAGAGCAATTAACACACCGTTTATCCCTTGGATACTGCTAAGTAAGGAAGTGCTATAGCATCGATCTGCTTCTACAGCCAGGCAGCTCTGATCTCCTCCCCTTCAAAGCCTTCAGCCTGTTCCGTGAGGCTCTTGACAGCTAATGGAGATGGACGTTAGACCTCTCTCTTTCACAAGTATGAGTGAGAAGCAGAACCTGCTGAATACTTACAGAAATAAATTAATTAAATGCACCTTTTTCCATTGCTCTCTAACATATAAATTACTAAAAAAGTACATTTTTTCATACCAGTGATAACAGGGAATTTACACACTTGCTAAGTATATCCCTTCAAGAGTATAACGTTCATCCTAGTTACGCCTTAGTAAGCACTAAGATGGAGCTTTGTGGAATGCCCTTTTCTGGAGACATCCACAACTCTCCTGGACATGATCCTGTGCAACGTGCTCTGGGTGATCCTGCTTGAGCAGGGAGGTTGGACTAGGTGATCTCCAGAGTCCCTTCCAGCCTCAACCACGCTCTGATTCTGTGATTCTTTACTATCTTTTATCTTACTCTTCCCTGAAAGAAACAACCTTAAACATTCCATTAATAAAACCACTGACTCTTATTTAAAAAAAATACAAAGCACGTCATGATTCATCTTGCCAGACCCAGCCACGCTGTGGTACCTCTGCTTCCCCACATATGCCCCTACTGAGGGGCCACCATCTCTGCTCACCTCAATGTGAACCAGTTCAGCAAGGGGGTCCCTGGGGATTAAGGGCAGGGCTGGCTTGGCTGTCACCCTCACTGTTGACAGCAGGGTTGTTATGTGGGTTGGTGGTGTTGCAGAGCTGTGTGTGCGGGTGTGTGTTTGTCAGGGGCAGGTGAGAGTTGGTGGTTGTAGATAGTGAGGAATTATATATAGTTAGCAGGGTCACGCCACACGCATTGCATACACGGATGGCAGGAGACCTAGGACATTCCTAAACAAACGACTGCTCTTACATGGAGTCAGGAGCGGCCTTCCTTCCATGGGCCTCTGCTCATGTCAAGGACAGATGTGCCCTTGCATTAACACAGGAGTAGGGAGGTCCCAGGAAACCTCTATGGATTGGGGCTCCTGGGAAAAGGGATAAAATTACTTCTGGGTTTGAGTCAGAAAGGGAAACGAGGAGGAGAAGGAGCTGGTTTTCCCAAGTGGACTGCAATGCCTCCAGCCTCGGCCTAGGGAGCGTCTTGGGCACAAGTTTGCATAGGCTCCCGGAGCAACCGGTCTGCTCCTGCTCCGGGTGCGAGCACCTGGTTCACACGAGGCCACGCTGCAGCGATCCGGGCACAGCCACAGGGGCTTCTCACTCCCCTGCTCTGCTGCAATGCCTTTTCTTAAGGGCATTTCCTCTGGGATTGGCTCATGTCGCCTATGGAGTTCTTTTAAAGGGCCAAAGATCACAGGATCTGGAGCGCCAAAATCCATACGCAGCACTTAGAGAGCCCTTTAAACATTCAAAGCACTATATAAACATTAGTGAAGCCTCACAAGATGAGGGAGGTAAGCATTATCTCTCCTTTCCAAGGTGTGGTGAAGTGACTTGGCGGAGGCCACAGGCTGAGTCACTGGCAGAGCAGGGTTTGCCATCCGCCTCCTTCCCAAATTGTCTCTCCAGGGCCGGCGAGAGCAGCAGCAGCAGCGTATGGAGAGGCAACGCGAGTGGCGCAGCGCGGGCCCGACCGTCGTGCGCGCTCTGCGGATGCAGACCCTGAAACCGAGCAGGATGCGGCAGGGGCAACCGCACGTTAGAGCAGCAAGGCACAAAAATCAGGCCCTTTTCTGACATATCTCTATCCTAGTCATGTCCTGGCCTTTCTGAAACTATGATTTTCACACTGCTGGAAACGCTGGGGAGCAGAAAGCAAGTGTAGGGCAACTCTGAAGAGTCGACAGGCTTCAGAGTGGCCTCTCCCATGTGCGCAGCAGGGAGAGACGGGATGGACGAGGCTCTCCGCATGGCACCGGGCTCTGCCGTGCTTCAATGCAGCCAGCAGCGCCCCTCACCAACCAAAACACCACTTATTTGGGGGTGAATAACCCCGTGCACACCCCCGGTGACAAGCAGGGGAGCCAGCTGGGCAGGCCAAGGCCTCCCGCGTGGGACACCATGCCTGGGGCGGCCATCACGGGCGCTGAGCACCACGACGCCATGGCGCGTGGAGAGCCTGGCCAAGCAGCCCTGCAACCGCCAGCACGATGGGCCGGTTTGGAGCTGCCAATTCAGTTATTTATTTAACTCTGGGACCCGTCGAGGGGACAGGGAGCCGGAGGGCGCCGAGGGCTGCAGGGCGGAGGCCGCGTCTGCCTCCCGCTCCGGCGAAACCCGCCGAGCCGTTTCGCCCTGCTCGCTCGCTCGCTCGGCTCCCCGCGCCGGCGGTGACGGGGCGGGAGGCAACAGGGCAACGCGCCGCCTGGGAACAGGTTTTTTGTCTTTTTGAACCTGCTGACGTTTCCCCTCGCCCCACGCGAGCGCTGGAAACAAAAACCGCCCCGTCAGTGCGCGGGCAGCCTGGAAAAACTGGTCGTGTCAGGGGCGAGGGCTGCATTCCTGGCCGCCGCGGCAGGGGACGGCTCAGGCGCCCGCCGCGGCCGGGCGGGTATAAGAGGGGCCGGCGCGGGCAGCCGCGGCAGAGGGGCGGCCCGGCGGGGATGGCGCAGCCCGCGCGTGCCCTCCGCGGAGCGGAATGGCGCCTCTTGTTGCCCTCGCCTCGCAGCGGGACGGAGCTGCCGGCCGCCGAGCTCGCCGAGCGCCGGCGGGACGTTGGCCATGAGTAAGTGGGTGAGCGGGGGGGAAGGCAGCGCGGGCGGGACGGGCGCTGTGTGTCCCCCTCCTCCTCTCACGCCCGCCCGCCCCGTCTGTTTTGTCTCGTCCCTAGGTCCGGCGTGGCGAGAGGAAGAGCCGAGCCCGGGGCCGGGAGCGAGTGGGACGCGTGTGCGCTGCCCCCCCCGCCCTTCCCCTCACCGCCCGCCCCGCTCCCCGCGCGGATCCTCCGCCTCCTTGGTGCAGTGGTTCTTAACAGTTCAACAGTTCTCTATCATAATTGTGAAATGTTTAGGACCACTTGACCAGCGGGGCCCGGGCATCGCGCCGGACCAGCGACCTCTTCCCTCTTCCCCGTCCCGCGCCCATCCGCGAGGCCTCCCGGCACCGCGGGAGACGGCGGCGCCGCCGCGAGGAGCCCTCCCCGCGAGGGCGCTCGATTTGGGGGGAGAAACGAGGAGGGGGGACAAAAGGAAAGTAAAACAAAAGAAAAAGTTGGAGTGGATTGTAAAAGCCTTAATCGCCTAAAAAGAAGAAAAAAAATCGAAAAACAGGTAGGATAAATAGCTGCTCAACTGCTACAACTGCTGGCTGTTCATGGCAAGCTCTTGCGCTTTGTGTATGTACAGGTGTGTGTGTGTGTGTATATATATATGTATTTACCTTCCGTACACACTGATTTAAAAAAATATATACCATTTTTCTGCCTCTCAAGGCTGTGCTCTTCAAACCCTTGCAGCCTTTCTGCTGATAACATATGCAATATATGCTCAGTGGTTGCACTAATTTATTTATTTAAGTGTCCTTTTATTTAGGGCAGTGTTACCTTTATGCTATAGAGGTTTATGTTGAAACCATGTGCACACTTAGTCTGGGCATGTAAGGGATGATCCAGACGTTTCCATCCCACCTTAGTGAAAGTGGGTGTCAGGAGTGGTCCTGGCTGTCACACTGATGGTCCGAACTGAAGGACTGGACTCATCTTCGTGCTTGGATAAAACTTGATCCTTGAAAATATAGCACTCTTCTGAAGAATTGCTATAGATATATATATTTTAAAAACCTGAAAATAGTGTTCAGCCAGTAACCTATTTATCTTGCAAGTAGTCTTGTAAATAAGTGCTGTGCTTACTCCTCTCTCGCTTCCCTTGAAGAGTCAAGTAGAACTAGTACAAGATTCTTCTCTTTTTTTATGTGTGTATGTGTGTTTAATATGCACTTAAAATAGACAACAGACTAAGATGTAAAATAGGATGTTGCTAGTCTAAATTTGACCAAGGAAAGAGGTTTAGTTTATTTTTTTCTTTTTACACTCACTTTCTGTGTATGTATATATGTCTGTATTAAAAAAAAAGGAAAAAAAAATGCTACAAGGTATGTATTTTTCTCCATTGCTCTTGTGGTATTGTTTGCTTCAAACTGGCATCAACAGCTGTCTGGTGTGAACATGAGCCGTGTGAGTGTAATTGCAGGTAGTTCTGGCTTCGCTGGAGTCGAGAAGAGTTCTGACGTTGCCTGCAGTCGAGCTGTGATCTTCAGAGGAAGAGCTTCCAGGAGAAGCTGGAAATATCTGAAGAGTAGGCAAGCTTGATATGTAAAAATGCTGCTCAGGGACAGCTTAGAAGCAGCATGATTTTTTTACCAACTGCTGTAACTCAGAACAAGTTAGGCAAGGTTAATTACAGCATAATAGGGTTTAATTTAGCTGGGAATGAGGGGATGGTGGCTGCTAGCAATGTTTCTCAAACTGTGAGGTTGGCCTCCTTGGGCAAGCTTACACAAGCCCAAGGCAAATGGAAAAACACATTTTGTCTGGGGCTTGGCAAAGGTAGAACCCCCACATCTATTAATGAGGATTCTTCATTTGCCAAGGCAAAAAAATAAAAACTCTCCCAAGAAAAGATTAATGACCTGTCCCACTTACGGGTCTGATGATTCAATACTACTCTGTCTGGGTTCTAATATATGGCACTCATTATCACAGTCTCTGAGCACCTCCCAAATATTTAAAAAAGAAATAACACTAGTGTTCTGCACACACAGTTCTCATTAACTTCAGTGGGTATCGTGAATGTTTAAAGACAGCAGAACAGAGCCCCGAAGAGCTGAAAATAGCCTTGCAAAACACTTGTGGGTTAGATCCACAGCTGGCTCAAATCGGCACAACCCTATTAGCTTGAGTGGAATTGCACTGATTTACTGGGATTTGACCCAGTACTTTTTCCTCTCCTATCCTATCTCTGGCTGATGAGTCTAAGCCTCTCATTGAAATGTACCTGGACTGTCCATTGACTTCAGTTGGAATAAGAACTGTGCAAAATGGGGCTTCTTATTTTCAGGGAACCTCTTAGTGCAGCGAGAGGTGATGTGACTTGTTTTTCCTGTGTGTGAATCCACTGTGCCTTGAACAAGTTTGAAAGGAACCTGTCTAACAGGGATAGAGTTTTGTGTTTTAAGAAGAAAATCTCAAACTGTGGAAGAGTGAACCTGTGAGGGAGGTTCTGCAGGCACTAAAAAAAAAAAAAAAAAAAAAAGCTTAATGTTCTTGTACCAGGTTGTCAACATCAAGGCAAACCTGTAGTGATTACCAGCAGAAACTGGTGTTTCATTATAATCTTTGGGCGGAATCAGGGAGCGCCGCAGCGTTACTAGACGGCCGCTTTAATGTGTGTTTTCTTCAGTGCCTTGCTGAAGGTATCGGGGATCAGGTTGACTCGTGAGCGCTGCTGCTGCTCGCTCGGAGCGGGTGAACTCCCCATGACAGGCCTGCAGCTTTCATAAGCTGGCAGTGAGCCGCGTGCATGAGCAAACAAACAAACAAAAATCCCCAGCAAATATGCAGTGAAAACCTCTGGGCAAGCAGCCTTTCCTTGTGATATTGTCTCAGCTAAGTGAAAGCCTCAGGGCATGAAGGGAGGAGACTCTTCTGCCAAACTTAGTAAAATGTTGCCCCACACTTGCAGCACATGCCTTCTGCTCCTACTATGAGCATCTCAGACAATATTCCATTTTGTCTTATCGCTGGAATCTTGGCCCTTGTATAATAACATCTAATTTTTTGCTCCCTTTTTAAATGAATAGCGAAGATATTATGGTCAGTCTGCAAGCATGGGTGGATGAAACCTTCTGGTGGCCCAGGCCTAGGAAGGCATTTCTCTGTGTCTGCTCTGCCCAAGAACAGGAAGCAGAAGCACATTCCAACCTCCCCGCCCTTTTCTGGAGGCTGCTTGATCCTTTGGCAGCATCAGGTAGTTTCAGTATACACAAATATGTTGGATGTGATACCAATTGGTCAGAGATCGAGGAGGTAACACCTGGTAAAGCAAGTCCTCACATCAAAGTCATGTAGGACTTGAGAGGTGTGTTTCCTTCTGCTCTTTGCCACCTACTGAGTAAGGCCATATGGGGCAATCTGGGTATTCATACACATCAGCTGGAGAGAAATGGTGTAATCAAGGCATCTTAAAGGTCGTCATCTTAAAGGTCATCATCTCCTTGGTCCATGACCAAGAAGTTTCATTTCTGGAACTCCTTAAAAATAACATTGTAAAAGACATTTTGTGAAGAGCTAATATGAAAATTGTATTTCTAGCCAGCACTAGTCAAGGTTCTCAGAGTGTTTATGTTTTACATCTAGAACAACACTTGTAATGTCATTCTCCCAATAATTTCCATACCAAGAGACCGGACATCCACTGTTTATAGTTATTTTTAGCATGAGAAATCCTTGGGTCAGGTGTGGCCATTAGCTTTGTTCACTGCAGGGGGAGCAGAGACTGATCCACTGCTTGCTGCTTCCAATGGATAGGCAGTTATTGGTGACCATGTTTTCAACACATAAACTGGCTTATGGTCTTTCATTCCTGTGTCACTACATTAGTTTACTCAAGTGAAGCACAGATCTTGAAACTGTTTCTTCCCACAAAAGATTTTGTGCTCAAAAGTGATGATGTGGCCTTGCAGGTTCCTTTTGAAAAATGTATTTTCCAAGTAGTTAATTGTCCGTATCTGCCATGACTGCATCCTAATAAGACAAACGGTGTGGCAAAGCTTCTCTCATTGCTATGAATGGAATGGGGTTTTTTGCTAGCTAATTTGTTTTTGAATCCTTCTTTGAAAAAAAAAATCCAAGAATCAGTTATTTTAGAGTTTCCATGACTTTCACTTAAAGGTGTCATAATTTTCAGCAATTGATGTTCATGATGAGCCAATGAGCATTGACCATCTTCTTACCAATTAATTTTTGTTCTGATTTCTGACTGACACAGAGGCCTGTTATTTGTGTCTTCTTTTGGTCTGCATGATTTTATATATGCTCTCTGATGTCTCTAGACAGATACAGCTCCCAGATAAATGTGTTTTGCTGGTGTCTGGGATTCCGTGTTGACTTTTGAAAGCGCAGACCACTGGTATTTCTACAAACATGCCCTAGAAATTTGGGAAAGGAGAGCGTCACAAAGTTTGAAGCTGGAGTTAATGTTTTTGCCACTTACTTTTTAGTGGACACCAGGGTGTGATTCACCCGGCCAGAAGTAAATACCGAGTTGCCTAAACTAACATCCTTGCTAGTGCAGAGAAATGAGCTTTCTCAGACACGATTCATCTTACCATCCCAAAGTGGATGGCAGTCAGATTCATTGTAGCCTGAAAGTGCCCATTTCTCTTAGCTTACTGTAAAGTGGAACATCACTCTGTGGTTAAATCACCGATAGCTTCTACGTGTTGTTACTAGTCCAGTGCAAGCTCTTTTAGCCTTAAGCAGCCACTCAGCTTTGTAAGTTAGAGGCATATTGAACCTCAGCTGCTGAGTTTATTTGAATTACCTTTTTCTTGCTTCCTGGAGTGCAGTGGGAAGCAATTTTTAGAACAACTGGTACTAAAATCAGTAATAATTCAATAACACTTTAATAGCAGCATGTGCAGGAGTTCTTGCTCCATAGTAGTTTAACCTTCACAATATCATAAAACAGCTGGAGAGTCTTTCCAGTGTCAAGTTGAAATAAATTTGTCATAATGTTTAGTTACCCTATTTCATGCGTCTTACACAAAACTGTTTTTGCCATTGCTTTTATTCCTGAATTCCTAAGAAATCAGGAGAAGGAGAAATGGTCCAAGACCAAGAGTCAACGTGCTGTTTGTGACGAGCGCTGTAAGTAGCTCGTCTGGATTGATAACTGAAATATATTTTCCCTTTTCCCCCTGCCCCCTCCCTTTAGGCAGATTACATCTGTTTTGGCAAATGTATCAGCTTTTTGAGATCTTGCAGCCTAGGCATCTTTATGAACCTGTTTAGTATCAATAATTCATTGATCGGTCCAGTAATTTCATCTGGAATCTCCAGGTAACTTAGTTTGTTTGTTACTTTTTTTTCCCCTTAAGACTCCAGCATCAGGAATCATGAGATTTAAGGGTAACTGAAAATCTCTTTAAAAAAGGCTTCAAGTTCTCATTGTGCTAAAAGGGTCTGAAATAGTAATCTGAAGGCACCAGAAGTGCTCAGAAACTGGTAAACAAATGGAATAGAGGCCATTTCTACTTGTGATTTTTGTTGTGGGGTAGCAATGAATGATTCATTATTTCTTTTTTATTATTATTTTCTTCATGCTTGGAACTAGCAATATCACATTGTAATAAGTCTGTAAAGATGTTCTCCATTAATATTATGACATTCAGACAGAAAGCCAAATCTTTTCTCTTTCACATGGGCATAAAACCAGGAAAACTTATTATTTGTGTACAGTGATGGAACTGAATAAACAAATGGAAGATACTAATAGTGCTGCAATGATCCCTGCTTTGTTTTTTGTTGTTTTTTTTTTTTTTGGGGGGGGGGGGGGGGGGGGAAAAAAAC
>JAUBOD010000445.1:1074387-1085497 GCA_032353885.1 Nothura maculosa | reverse complement strand
TTATCAGCTTTAATTTTTGACAAGCTTCAAGTGCCTGACTACTTACAGAAAAACAAGAATGAAGGAGAGAGCCGGTGTGACACCTGCGCCACTCACCTGAACCAGCTGAAGCAGGAGGCCTTGCAGATGGTCCACGCGCTCAGCCAGGCCGGACACCCCGAGGCGCCCGAGCCGGGTGCTGCCGCCGTCACCAGCATGGTGCCCCGCATGGTCGCCGTCTCCTCCCAGAGAGACCTGCCGCTCGTTGCTGGACCCGTGGGCAGGCAGCCTGGGAAGTCGCCGAATCTCTTCTCTGGGACTGAGAGGAAGAAGGGACTGGGTTGGCCTCAAGGTGCGGGAGGTTTTCCCAACTCCAGCGTTCAAGTCACGGTGGCCCCCAGCGGTCTCAGTAGCGCCCTGAGCTCCGTGACCATCCAGGCTCAGCAGTACCTCGAGGGCATGTGGAGTATCTCTAGGGTGAACAGCTTCCTGCCTCAGGCTTGTCTAGTAAGTAGCCCTATGTACGTGTGTGCATGTGTATATCGAGAGACAAAAGATAAAATTTTGCATGTGTGTGTATATCTCAGCAGGAATCAGCTAATCTCTTTTAAACCACGTTTCAAGAACTGAGGAGCTGAAAAAGCACTGTGAATGATGTTCTCTCAGGTGTCAGAATTGACTTTCTTATCTCGGAGCATGAGATCCTTCCCTCAGATGCCTTTGCACCCCTTAGCTTCATGTACTCAGGTGGTGTTGTTTGGTTGTCATGTTCCTGGTGACCACTCACTTCAGAAAACATGAAAGGTTTGTCGCAGGAAACTGGGAGCTGCGTGGAAGTTACATAAAAGGTGAACTTGACCCTCAAGTCTAAGGCTGAATTTCTAAAGCTGTGTTGAATTTGTTGGAGGCTGGTTCTACGCTGTGATAGAGAAATTTAATCTTTAGGTTAAATGTGTTGCAAAACAGTTGACTCTAAAGAAGAAGGCTGTTCAAAAGGTTACTTCCACAGAATATCTCTGTAAATGCCATTGCACTTAGATTGTTAAGTGCTGTGAATGTTGGATCAGAGTATTCTGCATTCATTGTGTGCTTTTAAAACGCAGATCATCCCTGTGGGGAAGCAGAAAGCTTTATAGATGGCATGTTACCTTAAGAAGCAATTCATTACGGATTTGTGATTTGCTGTACAGATCTTTTGAAGGCTGCTAGGAAGAAGAGGATATTAGTGATTCTTTTTGACAACGACTTATTCCTAATCTGCTTCCCCTTGTCAGTGAATAGGCAGGGCAAAGAGACACTTTGCTGCTGCTGCTGGCATGCAGATGACATGTACAAATAGCAGCTCTCTGTTTGTCTCTTAAAGACATTTGTGATGCATTTTGCAGTACCAGAAGCATTGGTACTAGGCAACTTTAAATTTGACATAAATACCTAATAAACAATTTCATATACCTAAAAATTGCCTAATAGCTTTGAGGTGACTCAGCTCCAAGATCGTCCAAGATACTTGAATGCTGTTGTGTAACTACTTTTATAGTGGTGCTTGCCTTTGCTTCCAGTAAAGGCTTGGAGAACTGATTCTTCCTTCTGGTACATCTCACTTGTTTGGAAATACATGAAGGCACACATAGCCCACTTTTGAGGAATCCTCACTTAAACCTAGTGTATCTTCACTGATGCCACATTGCTCTCTGATCATATTACACTGCATTACAATGTAAAAAAGGAGAAAAAAAAGCCTGATCAATTCATTACAGTATTTGTGGAATGACTATTCTGTAAAAGGCTACTCCTTGCATTAGGCATCACTATGCCCTTGTGAAGCATGTGACATTATCGTATCTTTAAAGTTTTGTATGTATCACAGAATCAAAAAAAAAAAAAGGAGAATGATTGTCTTGAAAAGCCTGCACTTTTCATGAGCAGTATTTCCATTTTCCTGCTCACTCCTTGTCTGCTCTTGCTGTTGTCTTAAATATTTCATTAGCACGCAGCTCCAGATTTCTTCCTGCCTAACCATGCTGACTTATAGATGTGGTTTTCCCTAACCACTGCATTATAGTATAATAAAATTGAGTTACCTTGTTTAACCTCTGTGAAAAACCACATGTATATAATGCAACAGAGCTTAAGTATCATGTAGAAATGTGCAAAAATCAGTAACCTGAAAAACGATGACCTTTAATTAAGGACAACCATTGTTAGACTGTGAGTGTTGGATACTGCTTGGATGTGATCCAGTTTAGATTTACAAACAGTTTCTGGAGAGAAGCGAGGATTTTTTTTTCTTTATTTCTTTTTTCTTTTTTTTTTTTTTTTTGAAGACCAAATGTGGTTATTAGAAACTCATTTGCATCTCTGCCCAAATTCTGCTTTCTTTGCCTCTTTGAATTGTCTTACTGACTTGTTATATTGGGAGCCTTGTGTCTGGTGAAGCCGTTTGTGTAGGGCAGAACACTTCTGCTTGCCCAGTGCTTTTCCCAGAAGGAATCATAGATGTTGGAAGAAGCAGCCTGTGAGGGGTTTGGAGATTGTCTGGTCTAGCCCTCACCCAGGACAGAGCATTCTTGTTCAAAACTTGTCTCACCTCAGCTAACAGTTACGCAAAGATTAACATTTCACAATTCCTATTGGTTGTCAGTTCTGAGTTTAATTTCCTTTTCTGTTGGAAGGATTTTGTTGTTTCTTTTTTAACCAATCTCCAGTGCTGTAATTTAAGCCCATTATTGCAGTTGCCAGTTGGTGGGCAGAGAGAAGAGTTTATTCTCTGCCTTTTAATAGCTGTGCTTTATGTATTCAAAATTGGTTGTTGTGTTTCTGTGTGGTCTTTCTCTACGTTAAAAAAGAACAAAAGCAAAAAAACCCAAACCTTCAGCCTTTCCTTGTTGGTCATACTTTGTAGACTTATGATCAGTCTTGTAATTGTTTCACTTGTTGGCACATACCCATCTAACTAGCAGTGTGCTCCAATTTTGGTATATTACTGCAAATGAGGCTTCACCAAAATGAAGAGTTTGCTGGATGATCCCAGAGAATCATTTTTCAGACCTGACCTCTCACTGAAATCAAAGAAAACCTCAATGTTGCAGCTGTGGAGCCTATCTTCAAAATACAGCACCAGTGCAGTCCATAGAAAATATAATCTTGGTCTGTTTATTTCCATCTATGCTAACATGCATGATTTTAGACTTTCTTTAGGTTGTTGTTTAAGTTAAGTTGTTTAAGATTATCTCCAGAGAGGGTTCGGAAGGAGCATGTATTTGGAGGTGTCCTTCCTTAGCAATCTGTTTCTTCTTCCTGTGAGGTAGGGCTGCACTGCCTTGAAAAATGCTAGAGCAAGGAAGATCAAGATGATAGAAAGGATAGCATGGATTCATGAAGAATGCTATTTATTATGTGCAATGTAATTTGCTCTTGGGAGCCTTTGGCTCATTTTAAACAAGATACTGTGGACAAAAAGATGGCCCATGCCCAAGGGGATTTATACTCTCAGTTGTAATATTAGTTATTTTGAGTACTCTGTAAAAACTGCTGTTTCATTCAAAAATGAAGCTATCCCTTGTTTTCTTATGAGAGATTTCCTCTCAAAATGAGTTTTTTCCCACCGAGGAGTTCAAGTACTTCATGTCTTGGCAGCTTAACTCGATGCCGTGTATGGAGTAAGCATGACTCATCTTCCAAAGATTAGAAGGCAGGTGTAGATAAAGGCTGGGATTCGTCTCAGCTATTTTTAGCTGCCAAAAAGACAAGATGTTTATTCAGAGATAATTACCAGGCTTCATTTATAGTTACAGGAGAGCAACAGACACCTCCACGAGATATTTTTTCCTTCTCATCCAAGACATCTGTCTTGGCTTGACTTGTCTGCTGAAGGTGCCATGATGGTGCTGAGAAGCAGCACTGTGATGTTCGTCTACCACAGCACATGGGACCCAGCATGTGCCACCATTTCTCCAGGGACCATATTTTTTATTTATGGTTAGTTTTAACAGTGAAAATGTTGGAATTATTTGATTAGACAAAAATTAGATAGGATTTCCTCTTTTTTACATTTTCCTCCCTGTGTTCACAAGTATTGCCTCCTAATACCACTAAGGTTTGCAAAGCCACAGATGGGCTGAGTGCTTTGGTTCAGGAGTACATAACATGGTATGCTTTTTGAGATCCATGTTTAGATCTCCAGATTGAAAACACATTGTATAGGTTATGCATTTTTGGAACAGGAATGTGTCTTTGAAGTGTAATGCGGGTTGCTGCTCAAACCAGAATAGTAACTGTGGGCTTCAGGAGCCATGGAGAACAGCTGTAATGGAGGATCTGGAGGAAGGTCCAGGGAGGGGAAGAATGAGGACCATATCCAAAGTGCAAAAGGAGAAGAGTGTAATCAGCCACTTTACCCAAGTGAAAAAAATACAGATAGTATGTATTCTGGTGGAATGAAAAAAATACAGATAATAACCAGTAGCACTAGTGAGTAGTTTGACCAGACAATGAGCGCTGTGAAGGGGAGAGAGCTGATACAACTTTTTGTAGACAACTGATTTGTGGTGGACCACTGACAACTTATAATTAATGAACAGATTTTGTCTTTTTGCATTAATATTTTTAATTCTAGACCTGATCATTGAAAACAGGCTACTACTCAAACGAAGCATAGCATGCGTTAGCAGTGCTCAGCATTACAGCGCAGTTTAGTACAGAATTGGAGTTGTAAGGGGAATTTAGGCTTCTTAGTTATATTGGAATTTGGCTGAGATGTTAAAAATTGAAATAACTGAAAACACATTGTACATTTACTAGAAGTATCTGCATGTGTTGCTTATTTTAGTGAAAAGAGGTCCAACAGTATGTTTTCAATTGACTGGGTTATGTAGTATATAGTACTGCATACGAATAAAAGTGGCAGCATAGTTATTCCATGTGCTGGAAAAATGTTGCAGTGAAATAGAGCTTGTTTTGCAAATTGCTTTTTCTTTCATCTCATGCAAAAAGATATCCTTGCCACATTATTTTTTTTGAAATTGTGTATAAACTAATGGTACTGGTTATAAGGCAAAGTATTCTGTTTAGCTCTTTGCTGCTTTCTGAGTTGCTTTCAATTATTAAAAAATGTACTGCTAGGAAATTGAAAAAGTTGGAATACTACAAAAAAGAATTTAGTAAAACTTTTAAAGTATATGTAGCTAAAATTGCCAATTTATGAGTATTCCAATCTACGTCCCTCAGATTACTTCAGAATTTCCAGGTATTTGTACGTTTGTGACTTGATTTTGTGTTGAGGTCAGGGTGAGGATCGTGATACATGTAAACGGGTGTATATACTTTTAAATTAAATGTTCATTTATTTTTATGTGTAAAATCTTTGGAAGTTCTTTTAGTCACAGTTCAAAATATTACCGTTCTTAGGAATAAATCTTCTGCTTATCCTAATATAATCCGGAGGGATTTGTCTGAGGGTACTGTTCAGCCCCTGTTAATTTTTTCCAAATCTCCTTTGTTTGTTTATAATGAGGATGGCTTACATTTTGCTTAGAAGATATAATAAAAAGCTGACTGTGGGAAACAGAAAAATGACAAAAGTTACTTCCCAGCATTTACCTTTGAACATGGATAAATATCGCACAAAGCAGATTTTAAAACTAATTTTTAGAATCTTTCTTGAGCATTTTTTTAGTGACCTTTTATTAGTACAGTGTGGGAAATACACTTGGACATCTTAAAAACATGTTTTAGGGGGTGCTTTGACTGTCACTCTTTTCCATGAGTCAATTGGGTGGCTTTGACCACTGGGACATTCCTACAACTTCATGTGTAAAACTTTGGCTTTGCAGGAGACAGTAGCAAACCTGGTGTTACCAGAGGGGCCAGGGCTCCATAAAGACTTTTCTGTTTTCCCATTAGCTCTTGTGCTGCTGCCCTTACAGAGGGAGCACAGAAAGGTGTCATGAAAAAAGTCTTTAAGACTGGTGTTGGTTATTCTCATGAACAAGTCCAAGCAGCAGCAGGAAAACTTTTGATTCAAGTCCTTAAATCCTGCTGCCCATTAACTGAATTTATAGCCACCCAAAAGACCCTTCCTGAGGCTGCTGTGTGACAGACAGTGTTGCCTTGCACAGCACCATGCGGCCTTAGCAAGCAGAGAGGAGAGGGTCCACGTGGGGAGTGATGCAGATGCCACTGCCTCACGTTCCTCTCCATGAGTGAGACATAGTCCTAGCTTAGCAGATGAGGTTGGAAAGTCTGCAATGTTAGCAAGCAAGGTTACACTTGCAGCCTTAAACATCTTAACAAAACATAGGGCTATGTTTTTTTTGCTAAAAACTCTTTTAATGATTACCCCCAATGTAGGATCTTGACAGTCAAGATATCCTCATCATTCCTCATCTTTTTGACGTGCACCTCAGTGAGTCAGAATAAAACAGTAAGAAATGGCATAAAAAGTACTGGAAACAAGATGGAAAGTAGCATTTTCATGGGTGAAGGGTGTGGATTTTATCTGTTCATGTCGTGTATTTGATACTTGTGCCACCGGGTCAGTTTTACCATTGTGGGACAGGATAAGGAGTATCCTCAGGATTCAGACCTTCATGCAGCTCAAGTTACCACCTGAACACACAGCTCTTTTGATCCTTCACTCCTCTAGGCTAAGCTGTAATTATTCTAGCTCTTGCAGGGAAGCAAGTCCAAACTAGCCTTTGTTGACAACCGAAGTCAACAAGCAATAATGAAGAATGTTGGCCCAGACTTCACCTGTACTCATCAAGGGTAGATTTAAGACAAGCAGACTTTAGAGGTTATTTGCAAATGATAATCTGTAGAAGTTAGCTTTGTTGTGTCTCATCTTATCTCAAGGCCTGTTGCTGAGGCTAATTGCCTTCAAAACTTCCAGATATGCTTAGTGTAACTTCCTGAGCAACGCCCTGAAAATGCCATGGCAGTGCAAACTTTTCCGTACAAAGTAGCAGGAGGAAATAGGGCTGTGGGTCTTTCCAGCAACTATGTTGTAAGATATACCTTGAGAGAAAAATCTCCCTCGTTTTTCTTCAGATATTTCAATTTTATGCACTCCTTCTTGAACTTTTTTTTTGATGGTCTTTTCTGTTCACTTCAGTTTCTTTTACCTTGCACTACTTTATTCATGCTATTCGTATATTCCATTCTGAACTCTCCAGCAAACTAATTATTGATCAACATACTTTAATCAACACACTTTTGTTTTTACTCTCCTGTTGGAAATAGCCATCTAAGAAAGGCGCCTAATTTTTGCTTGGACCTCAGAAGAGTTGTGAAAGCTGCTACATATGAGGAAAAAGTTTTCTTAATTTTTTTTGTATCTAATTCAGAATAACTTTCGTAAAATCATTCCTGCACAGCAACCATCAGAGTGAAGTCTTGTGATTTCAGAAGTCAGTGCAGCAGGAAACCAGACAGATGAGCTCACTTGGTCGTGTGTAGGTTGGTGGAGGAAAAGCCTTTCACAAGTCTTGTCTATACAAAGGGGAAGAATTGATTTATGTGGCTGTGCTTGCAGGGAGAATTGCCTGGTCGCCCTGCCTTCTTGAAATAGGATTGAACATGATCCATTTTTCTGAAAAATGCTTTGAATTTAACATTTGTTACATAGGTTGAGTACTAGAATTGTGGCATGCCCAGAGAGGGGGACCATGGACAGTCAGAAGAGCAGCCTGGGTGCAGTGTGCCCATTGCTGGAACACCCCCTGCTCTCTGGTGGCATGAACGGCTGGGCACGTGGCAAATATTTATATTCTTTGTTATTGAAACTAGAATCACCACTACTTAAAGCTAAAGAAACTAGAATCACCACTACACCACTTAAAAGCTACAAGAGTATAGTTTTTAAAAAGATGTTTAAAAAGCATTGATAAAAAAGATATCTGTATTTCGGTTTCAGCACTTGGGTGAGAATTTATGATGTATAGATGGAGCTCATAGATGTTTCAAGCACTTCATATGTGTGTATTTAATGGCAATGGATTGCCGCTTTGCTGAACATAGTATCAAATCTACTCTGTTAATTGAAAAAGATTTTTCACATCATTGCTAATGATGTGACACAGTTTTGTTAGAGATGGTGCATAAAATACTGCTAGTTGAAATGGCATTAATGTATGCATTTAAATTCCCTTTTTTTTCATTTATGTGCATTGATTTTATTTCATTGTTGGGAAGGTAATGGATTTATAATTAGAATACAGTCACTATAATCAATGATGAGATTATTAGAGTTATAAATAGAACTTTAACACTATGATGAGGTAATTTCCCAGTATAACAAAGGATCAATAGTTAGAGGTTTGCTTTGAATCTTCAAGTGGTACTTGTAAGATTCAAATGTAAAACACTTATAGGGAAGTGAGTGTCTATAAATTATACAAACTGATGCTGTGGTTATGCATTTTCCAAACTTGCCAATTAAGCTATTTCCACAGTATTTATATTTCTTTTCTGATAATGATCTTGGAAAGAAGTATTTGATGATGCCATTGAGCAGGAGGCCATCAATGGATTATTTATTTATTTGTTGGTATCGTTGGGCAAAGATAATAGACCTACCATCCAGAACCTCTCCCTTCTCCTTCTCAGACTCACGATGATGAGTGTGAGAGAGAGTAGAAGCATGAAGAAGGGGAGTAGAGATCCATGGAATGACTAACTTGGGAAGGGTCTAGGTTTACTCTCTGTGCATTGTAGCTGTGTGAGAATCCCCTTCAGTCAGACTCCTGGTAGCTTTGAAGTACTTGCAAGGGCATATGGGGATAGTCCAACCTCCTGCTACTATGTTAAACTAAAACTCTAGCTTAGAGATTGGATGGGAATAATAATCACATAAGAAACATCAGAGCCCAAGCCTTTTTAGTCTCTCCTAATAAGGCAGTTGCTCCATTCCCTTGATCACTTGCATATCTCTGTTTTTTCCTTCTCCACTACCTTTATTCTGAGATGCAGCATTAGAACTGCACTGGTACCCAATATGTGGACACTCCTCTTGTTTTCAGTCCCTGCCTCATGATGCCCCAGGTTTATTTTGGTGTTGCTGACTGCTGCTGCCTGTTTGAGGCTGCATGAGCTGATGATTTCAGAGAACTGTCATTGACTTTTAGATCTTTCCTGGGTTGCAGCAGCATTTAGGTGTGGTTTAGATTATTTTTCCCTAAATATATGATCTTTATCTGTGTTGAACTCTGAGTGGACATTTTTTTTGCCCGCGCAAGTTTGGGAAGTTCTTCTGGAATTCCTCCTCATCATCGGTGTGGCATTTGACTACCTTAAAAATCTTTGGGACATTTGCAAGTTTGGACTTTTCCCTCAAGTCGCAATGAATCATGGCTGCTACGTGACTTCAAGGTGGGGAGTAAACAGCAAGTCAGCAGCGAACGTGAGCAGGGAAAGGGAATAGCATGGCTCAGCTCCTTCCCAGTATCAGTATTGTCCTTCAGCAATTATCCTACGGTCTGGCCTGTCCCAGGTTCAGCGCTGCTCCATGAGATCACCTGTTGCTGAGTCTTGTTCTGTACATTTGGGTGTCCTGAAGCCCCAGTTCATGCTTCATATCTTTAGGGCTTACACCTTTTCAAGCAGGATGCTAGTCAAGAAGTACCTTGCACTTAGTAGCTGACAGGCAAATTGGTCCCAAAGGGGGTTATCTTTAGAGGAGTTATATTTAATATATAGAAAGTCTGAGCATGATTGAATAGAAATCAGGTAGGACAATCTCCATCTACCTTTGCCTTTTATTTGCTGGCACTATATTTCAATTATTAGAATATAATAATTATAATAAAGTTATAATAACAAGGACCTGCAATCTTTGGGAATGTGATTAGTGTGTTTGGCAGAATGGAGAAAGGAAGGCACAGCGAGATTAACTGGGTTGCATAAAGTTGTAGAAAAGTCTTGTTGCTATTGGGAAGATGACACAAGCTCTTGTTTGAAGTTCTACTCCTGTCCACTGTTTGTCTTTTGTTCGAAGACACATCTGGCCTTTGGAAACTGTCCTAATGGAAAAGCATTTGTCTCCTTGTAGCAAAACAAATCCTAAGCTGGTGGAAATTTGCATTATTATGAGCTTGCTAATGAATTCCTTTGCCAGCTCCTATCAGTGTTTGACAAAAAGCAGGGATTCAGCTGTATATTTGCCGTTTGAATAAACAGTTCATTTTTAATTTTGACCACAATGGTAAATTGAAACACCCTAAGCAGTACACAGCTATATTTTTTGGCTCTGGCTTTGGAGGCTATAACTATTGTAATACATGTCAGCAGGGAGGGTTTAGAGCAGCATTTTCTGATGCTTGCCCGGAGGCACTAGAAGAAACAGTTCCTCTACTCTGGTTGTTTTATATCCACAGCACATAAAATGTCAAGATTTGAGAGTGCCTGTGTGTGGCAAGAACTACCTTTTTTGCTGCTCCTTGTTCATGTTTCCCTTGCTTTCCAGCTGGCGGGCTTACATGTGCAGCTGGGAGGGAGAAGTTTGTGTGGTTAGTGGTCAGGTAACTGGGAGGGACAAAAGGTGGAGCTGAAGGAGCTCTTGCTGCATCAGTTGTGCTGCCATCCTGGGTGTGTGAAGTTGTCTTTGAAGTTGGTGCAGAAGCTCTGGATGTCGAAACCCGCTGAATCAGAGAGGACAAGGCCATTGTAAATGTGTGAAACAGCAGCAAAAGGGCAACAGGTTCATCGCCGCCCCACGGTGTCTTTGCACTAGCTAAGCGCTCTGCTTTCCCAGTGCAGGAATCCATGGAACCTAGAAGAGGAAATGCAAGTGTTGGAGATGAATGTCGCCTAACCAAGACCTGCCCATAACCTTGCTGATTTTCCTGGGGACTGAGGAGCAGAAAGAAGGGAGCAGCTTTAGAAAAAGGCCCAGTGTGTGCATGCTGCACATACTCTTGTGATTTCTAGCAGTGAAGATCTAAACCCTTACCGTATGTTAGTAACCCTCATATTAATCCAGAAAGCAAGGGCCCTGAGATTACTTATGAATTTCCAATGTGTCAGGATATTCTACCTTCCCACACCTTTCTCCATCTGCTACATTTTCAGAGTTCAGCAGTAAGCCAGGCCCTAGCTGAAACCCTGTTTGAGGGGAAAAGGATGTAGCCTTTGATTC